>JABXJD010000227.1:535000-537500 GCA_013375575.1 Percina caprodes
ACCAAAGTAGAGCACATATATTTATTGACTTTAGCCAAGTTTGGTTTAGGGGGTGTTTCAGAGGTTCCTGTCATTGACCTCTTTCTTCATGTACGTGTAGGTGAGAAATGACAGGGGGTGTGAGATACTGTGCCGGGTCCGCACAGACAGAGCCAGATAGGCTCACATTACACTGACTCTGACAGTGTGGGGTTTTAAATAGAGTGGCTGTCAACTCCTCCCTGTATTTATTTTGGGGGCAGTGTGTAGGGGGAGGGAGAGGCAAGAAGATGGGCTAGAGATCAGTGTCTGGGGTTGGCCTGTACTCTTGGTAGTGCATACACTCTGGCTGCATCAGCATGATGGTGATACTGAAGAGATAAGACACAATTTGTAAGAACTAGGGCTATCAATCGACTGATTAATCACAAATCCATCGGACATTTTTATCTGTTGTAATGTACAAATTCAACACTTAAATAAAAAGGTTTATTACTACAAAGTCTCTATGCACAACATTTAAAGAAAACTGAGTTTAAAGGTTGTTCATCTCATAGACTGTAAATATTAATGGACAGAGCATCCGGTTTGGCAAAGGGCTCCAAATGTGGAAGTACCTTAAACCTGCATTCTATCTGATCTCCAGCAGGGGGGGACTCCTTAAACCTGCATTCTACCTGATCTCCAGCAGGGGGGGACTCCTTAAACCTGCATTCTACCTGATCTCCTGCAGGGGGGGACTCCTTAAACCTGCATTCTACCTGATCTCCTGCAGGGGGGGACTCCTTAAACCTGCATTCTACCTGATCTCCAGCAGGGGGGGACTCCTTAAACCTGCATTCTACCTGATCTCCTGCAGGGGGGGACTCCTTAAACCTGCATTCTATCTGATCTCCTGCAGGGGGGGGACTCCTTAAACCAGCATTCTATCTGATCTCCTGCAGGGGGACTCCTTAAACCTGCATTCTATCTGAATTCCAGAGGGGGGCGACACGACACCCGCGGTTGCAAAAGGAGGTCTATTTCTGCAGAAGTCAGTGAGACAGTGAGCCACGTCTCACATGATTTTTCACCTCACAGATTGATGTTAATTTTTCAATTATGGTCTTGTTGATTTTAAAATCGGCGATAAAGCAGGGGGTGTTTTATGACATGATTGCCAGTGAAAGTGTGTAACATAACGTGGCTCCTCCCTCACCCCCCTCTCGTCTGAAATCGTAACATCCTCAGCCAGGATGGCTGCCTGCGCCCGTAACTGCAAACTCGACAACGGATAGCAGACCTCCTCAAACCGATGGGTGATGTCACACATGCTCTGTCCATTAATGTTAACAGTCTATGGTTCTTCTGTTACTCTTGTTGTTTCTATCTTCCAAAACAGCCAGGATACAACCAAATACAAACTAGAGGTCTACAAAACACTGAGAAAGAAATATTAGGGATAACGCTAGAGAATGAGACACACAAGGTACTACAACAATCTGGCAACTAATAAATGACACAAGGTGAGTATATATTCACTAGGACAGGGGAAGATGATTACACACAGGTGACACACATTAGGGAAGGGGGGGTTCACCAGCGCCCTCTCTTGATCACTGATGAGCCGCTCTTGCTGGGGAGGCAGCGATGAAGTGCTCCAGCTGGGCCCGGGCCGAGCCATGTGTTGACCATTTTGCGTAACTTTCCAAAACTGACAATCTGTATTAAAGAAGTGACTGTTATTCAGAGAAAGGTTGTCCCTCTTTGATCAATTACTATGTTGTGCCCCTCCCTCTGACAGCAGGTTTTTCACCCTGTCTTTGACTGTGGCCATTTGGAACAGCTATAAATACCTCTGCCGTCAGGCATGGTTGGACGACACTTTGTACTAAGTAGGACCCCCGTGTTAAGGTCAGGGAGGTGGAAGGGCATGTAGCATCTCTTATTTTCATACTGAAAACTGGAGTTAGCAATTAATGTTGGCTTTTTGTAACCTTAAATGTAACCATGTTCTTTCCCTTGCATTGTTGTTGTCAAACCAAAACACATATTAACCATAGTTTATTGGCCCTAGTCATGACCTTTCTTAATCTTTAAGAGTTCTGTATTTGCCCTTTATGGATGTTTTGTCACTAGGCTCAGACAGAGAACTCCATGCATGACTCTGCAGCAGTGGCTCCGATGTGATGCTTGCTTGACTTCTTAAATTAACTAAAGCTACTGTTGATGTGGTATGGTGTCTTTTGATTACTATGCATATTTTAACCTGTATTAATATTTTTTTGTTGCTTCTTCCTGCCATGGTCTAAAATCATCTTGCCAAAGGACTACGGTTGAAAAAAACACTGGCACATTTACACAAATGTTGATTAATGTGTGTTGTCCTTTATAAATAAAAATACTAATACAAATACAAAAGGCTTTTATTGTATTTATTGTATAAAGAGTACAAAACACAGGCAAAGGTTTCCAAATCTCAGGGCAGAGTCGAAACAGGCAATGGTCAAAACTACTCACTGGAAACTGGAAACACTGGAAA
>JABXJD010000227.1:542500-1016731 GCA_013375575.1 Percina caprodes
GTTACAATTAAAATGCTGCTAAAAGGTTAGGGTAAAGGATAGGGGGGTGGGGGGTGGGGGGTGGGGCAGAGCAAGCATGAGCTGTGGCCCCCGCTCAGCCTTCCTCCAACTCTCTGCCCATCATGTAAAGTTGAAACAGCAACCCTAGTCTATGTCGACGACCTACGGGCCAGATGTCCGTTATCTTCCGCCATCTTTGTCCAGATGACCAATCAGAGAAGGCCGGCTTAGAGATGTGTAACAACTGTTGGAAATCTGAACGTTTTAGCTCACAGGGATTTGTTTAAAATATGTTTAGCTTATTATTTGGCCACATTTAACATAAAAATCCAACATTATAACATGACAGGAAAAACAGAAACGCATAATATGTGACTTTTAAATGTAGGGATTGCATCATTTTCCTAATGAAGATCATTATTATTTAAACATTTAACCATTTCACCACATCTCTGATATTGCGTGTAAAAATGCAAATTGCTAAAGAACTTCAAAAACAACAACAACTACAACAAACTAATATATTATATCAAAAACTATTTACAGCAGTCAGACTTATGTATATCCTACAAGGGTTTCAGTCAATCCCTGTATGAGAAACATCCATCCCAGAAATGTCATATACCTATGTACTTTATTTATCTTTCAAATGTGTAGTCTTAATTGGAAGTTACTTGTAAATTATTATGAACTATAATTGGCATGCAAGCCACTATCAATCTATAACTGATTATCAATGGTGTAACATGTATTTGATGTAGCATTGAGTGTAAGAATCTGAAGTATTTCAGTTTAAAAGACATACATTTACTATCAATATTATGTGCAGATGATGATGATGATGATGATGATGATGACGACGATGATGATGATGACGATGACGACGATGGTGCCTATCACAAGGGCTCTGTGTGCTCATATTGTGAATTCTGTGAGGTATGTCTGCAAATCAATTAGAGAAATTAAAAGTCAAAGCTAAGTCAGACAAGTAGAGACCTTTACACTGACGTTAAATGATGTCAGTGAAATCATAAACAATAAAACGTTTAAGCTTTTCTCTCTTTCACTGAATGTGTCTTCTTCCAGCACTGTGGCAGCTGTGACAAATGTCCTTGTGAAGAGGGAGACAAGTCTGAACACTGTGATGACTGCAAGGTAAGAAAACGCTCATCATGTGACATTTGTCTTGTTGTCAACCCATTTTTGATTTAGAGTGAAATATTTACATTCATAAATGTGGATTCCGATGAATTTTGTTTTAGTTTCCTTGAGGATGATTTGTAAAACCCTTTGGTGATCCTATGACTTTATATCTAGTACTACTAAATACCTGAAGTACTACTGCTAATTAGTAGAGCTGTCGCATGATTGTCCATAATTACCTCGTGATTAATTGAATGAAAGTTCTGAATGTGTTTTAAAAGAGATATTTTTCAGGTTTTTGGTATTTGACACTTCTGTGCTATATTCACATTGACAGTACATGCAAATAACTTTAGTCTTGTCTTTGTCTATAACATACAAAAGGCAGCTGAGGCTTAGCACTTTATTCAAATGTCACCCAACATTTGTGTACTCATGTCCCAAATATTTAATAAATGCATATTCAATCCATGTGAAAGCCCATGAAAAGAAATTTTGACATGTCAGGGATGATAACAAATAATAACAATGATAGCAGGTAAACATTGTGAAATCAAAATGTTATATACTAAGGCATAATTGATTTTGACTTTAAAAATGTTTTAAAGTGTCATTTAGATTTAATAAATCTGATTGGTTTGACTTAGTAAATCAAAGTTTTGACATCATTTTAACTGACCATGATAAGTTTAGCATTTTTACATTTGACCTATTTTCTTTATAAATGGGCTTCCATATAATACATCTGCCATATGCTCATTAACATGCACATGTTGTGTAGGTGTATGAAGTAAGTGGCAGTGCAGGTTCAGACAAATGGGTCAGGTTTTCATTTCAGACTCCTCTTTTCTGTATACATTACTTTCTTTCTTGTTCACAGATGTGCACTTTCTGCCATGTGTGTCCTGTTTGCCAAACTCTTTGCCAGCCTGGTGAGTAACATGAACAAAAACACGTTATTACAACATCGCATCAGAAAAGGAAAGTTTTCTTCTTGCTGATTGTAAGTGGTCACTCCTGCATAACAAGAACAGGATCTTCCACACTATAATGATGGTTGAAGGTTAGGTAGAAGAACCAGAGAGGACCAAATGATGATGAGTAATACAAAATTGGGTAACACTTTATCTGAAGAGGTGTGCATGAGACAGAGCTCATCAATCTCCGGGCCATGCCACTGTGGCGTTGTTTGACTACTTTAGTGACTTCCATTAGGGAAATTGAGATTGATCCCCCATCATGCTCCAGGTCTTTCCTACCATAGAGGGTATGCTAGTTGGAGTCAGGAATTCCTCAAAGTGCTCCTTCCACCCCGCAATTACCTTCTCATTTGAGGTAAACAGCATCCCATCCTTACTATACACAGCTTGGATGGAAGACAGTTTTCCAGAAGCACCTTGGTGCCGAAAGTCCTTTTCCATGAACCTCTCTTATGGCGGAGGGGATTGATGAGATCTGTCCAGAAATGCTGAAGGCTCTGGGTGTGGAGGGGCTGTCTTGGATGACATGCCTTTCCAACATTGCATGGAGTTCTGGGACAGTGCCTAAGGAGTCCCAGACCGGGGTGGTAGTTCCTTCTGTTCAAAAAAAGGGACCAGAGAGTGTGTGCCGATTACAGGGGTGTCATACTTCTCAGCCTCCCTAGTAGGTGCTGGAAGGGAGGGTTCGGCCGATAGATTGAAGAGGGACAAAGTGGATTTTGTCCTGGTCGTGGAACAAGGGACCAGCTTTTCACTTTTGCAAAGATCCTAAAAGGGGGCTGGGATTCCGGTCTACATGTGTTTTGTGGATCTGAAGAAGGAGAGAGTGGGGATGCTGTGGGAGTTGCTATGCGAGTATTGAGTGAGGGGGTCCCTTCTCAGTGTTATCCAATCCCCGTACGTCCAAAGCGAGAACTGCTTCGTAGTAAGTCAAATTGGTCCAAGGTGAGGTTTGGCCGCTGCGCTTTGTCACCAGTCCTGTTTGTGATATTCATGGACAAAATATATCAATGTAGTCGTGATGGGGAGGGGGATTGTTATATGACAAAAACGGAGGACAACAAACCTAAGTCTGATGAGAAATGTTGGATTTGGCTGTTTGTTGACAACAGCTCACAATTACTTACATTATTACAATTACTTTGTCATTTTTTACCCTCAGGAGGTTTTCTTGATGAAGTGACTGGATCCATCTACAAGTAAGTCATCTTTACACTGAACTGAAACCCGTTCAAACATTTATGAATTAGCCTGCAACCTCTGTTTGTCTCTCCACCCACAGGACTGTAGCTGATGTCTTTGATGATGATGACGATGACAACTAAACCCTATCATATGTTGCCACCATGTGGCCAAACCAATATGTTTCACCTTCACTTCGGATTTTCATTGTTATTTTTGTCTTTTTCCTTGAGAACATTAAAGTATGGGCTGTGTTTGCTCACTAATGACTGAATAGAAATTGTGGAAGGAATAACTAAATATATTTGTGTACTGTTGTTAAAGCGTAACTCTCACCCAAATGCAACCTAGGGTCTTTTTGTGAGTCAAACTTTCTTTAAAAGAAGGCTTGACACAACATGAGACTTTGCTCCAAGAATCACCAGGGGCTCTACACGTGATCTCAGCATTAGAACATCGTTAGTGTACACAGAGTTTAATAAAAAGAGGTTTTAACAACTCACTGTAGCTGTTAGTTTTTCCGGTCGCCGTCCATCTAACAAAGCAAAAATAGTTCAGGGAGGAGAGTAAAGATGGAAAGCTCACAAAGACAAAATTTGTCATCAGTAATTTTGTCGTTAGTGAAAACCAATATTGAGCTTGTAGTTGAAAAAAGAGCCTCATATAAGAATGACATTTCCTCTTATGGAGTGTGTTCATTCACATTGGGAGATTGACTCTTTTGAGTGGGAGAATGTCTGACAGCGTTAACAACAACTGCTACAGTGAGTTTTTAAAACTTCTCCATGTTCTCCATGCTGAGTTGATGTGTAGAGCCCCTGGTGAGACTTGGAGCAAAGTCTCATGTTGTGTCGAGCCTTCTTAATCTTTTAAAAATAGTGATGTTGATGCTAACATAGTAGCGCCCCTAGCTCTCCCATTCAAAAGGCCATTTGACCAAAAAGGAGAATACGGTGAATCTTAAAAGTGGTGCTTCTGTCCTAATTATGCTTTTAAATGAAAGTTTGACTCAGGTACATTCACAAAAACACCCTAGGTTGCATTTTGGCGAGTGTTGCGCTTTAAGTGACAAGTCTAACTCATATTGTTAAGGAAAATAAAATATTTGAAGTCATATTTTGGATATGTTAAATAAAAAGAGAGAAAAATTTTCACCAATTGATTTATTGATTTTTTAAAATGAGCACTAAATGGAATGTATAAAATACTGTATTCAATGGAAAAAGTAATAGGAACATTTTCTAGATGCTACTTGGAGTCAAGAAAACAGGCAATTTTCTGTGGACCTTTTTACATCTGAAAGTCTGAACCAAGGTCCAGACAGAGGTTCATGTATAACCTACATTTGATCCAGTTAGTCTTGGTTTTACACCACAGTTATGCAAGCGCACTAAAGATCTCTACTTGACATAATTAATGTAGGCCTACACACACTGAGCTGGTCCTTAAAGGAGCTGTCCGTCTGTTTGGGTCCGGAACGTGGTCCGGGGAAGGTTTCACACCTGTAATTTGGTCTTTAAGTCCAGAACAAACGCAGTAGGTGTAAAAGCACCCTAAGTGATAAGGAAAGGTTCTTATGTTAATCATAGGATACACTGGACCATTCTGCCATCCCATAATTCCTTGTGCAAGCCACATTTAAAGCAACAATCGGCAGAATTTGAAGTAAAGTGAGACCTCTTCCTTCAGCTCTCCTTGTCCCCTCTGTGAGCAAGGAAAAAAGCCAATGGCAACGCTCGCTCTCTCTCTCTCTGAAAAGACCAGCCAATAGGAGGTGCAGAAGTCCAGGGCTTGACTTTTGGGAACCAGACCAGCCTACCACAATCAGCAGGACAACATCCGTCCTTGAACTCCCCTTCAACACATGTACACACCAGCAGGGTTCAAAATTAGCAGCATCTACCAGCCAAATTTTAATAAAATATGCAAGTGGCTGGTTTATTTGCTTCACTCAACAGCCAAAAAAACAATGGGAATCTACTGAGTGACATTTATTAGCCATTTGGCTGGTGGACAGAAAGTGAATTTTGAACCCTGCATACCAGCCGATACCAGCCCCTCGTACGGCCTCTTAGCTGAGTGGTGAGCAGGATAAAATCTGGGTGGGGAAAGTGAAAGAGCAGCACTAGTTCCTCCCTCATCACTAAGGTGCCCTTGAGCAAGGCCCTTAACCCCAACTGCTCCAGTGGAGCTGCTCAGTGGCAGCAGATCAGACTGTGGTTGGACCGGCAGCTTCCAGGTATGAATGTGGAACTGTGGAAATGTGACAGGTCGTCGTTGCAAATAAGAATTTGTTCTCAATCTACTTACCTGGAGAAATGAAGATATAAAAAATATCTAGATGGCTAAAGGTTGAGGCTGGAGCAAGGGTGTCATTAGATGTCTTGTAACGTTAAAGTAAACTGACAAATCTGTAAGTATGCACACAGTATGCAACTTGTGTCAGAGTGGAATGTGGATAGTATTATGTTTGCTAGTGTCTTTGCTTGCCAACACATAGCTAACATTAGCTTACTTTGTTAGCTTCGATTGCTCTGTATGGCTGGCACATATTGCAGAATTGACAGTAAAGTTGACCTGACTTGAGTTATGGTTAAGGCGCACTAAGATAGGGTTACTGTACTGGGTTCATCTTTGTGGGTGTAAGCATACCGTCCCAGCACTTCTGTTACAAGAGTTTGCTGATGGTTAGAACTGTAATACATTTTTGTCAATCAGTGGGCTAAGAAGCTTGACATGGGGGGGAGGTATTGTAGAGCAGTGGGTACATGAGATTTCTTTAAAAAATAAGTTAATTTAAAAAATAAGAGTCATGCATACTTCCCTTGATTAATAATACTATAATGATAAATGCATTTAGTTATAGATTCCACACATTTAAAGTATTTAAGTGTTTTTCAGACACTGATGGTGGAGCGCTGTAATGTACCTCTTTATAGCCTTTTTCTGAAAAAATATTTCAAAGGGGGTACATAATTGAAAAAGGCTTGAGAACCACAGCTGTAGAACATGGCTACCTATGCCCTACAGGGTGCTGCCTGAGCTTAACATGGAGCTTGCTTTTCTTCAGGAAAAAGATAAGCAGGATGTGACTCCAAGAATAATGGCGCAATAAGTGTGCAAGAGAGTTTTTTGGAAATGTTTTAATCCACATGCAAAACAACACCTTTCACGCTCATTGGCAGGAGCACAGTCTGTTGTTCACGGTAGTTGGATTGAGCTTTTTCCCCCTACCCTGCCTCTGCGCAATGGGGGGAAATGACCCTGAGCCTGAGTAGGCTCGGTGGATGATGGCAGGCCTAAAATGCTGATATGGCACGCTGATTACCAAGAACATTTTAAAATAGCACTCTATATTAAAAGGGTTGTCGACTCATTCTGATGATTGAGGTTGGGGCACTATGGGTTCATTTACTCATTGTGCATTGTAGGAAAACATGTTTCTGACTATCGTGAATGTGGCAGTGTTGAGACAGTGAAGCTGTTTCCCTACAACGTAAAAAGTAGGCTATTATGCAAAAAGAATAGTATTGTTTATTAGACTGGCAGAACTTGGAGTTTTATGTTTTATCATTTTTATGGACACAGGGAGAAACATCAGCTGATATCCAAGGCATGCCTGGCTTATCCATGAGGGCAAGTGGACCAGTGGCCAGGGGCACCAACCATTCACCACCAGTGGGGGGGGGGCTTTAAAAATATTTTTCGTAAATTGTTATATTATTAACTTGAAATTGTTGAAAGACCATACATTAGTTGTTTATAAACACTCATTTCACAATAATAATAATAATAATAATAAATTATAAATAAATCAAGATTACATGACCACTATCACTCCCCTCCCCAATCTGTCGGAGTTGATAATGTAATGTAATAATAATATATACTTTATTAGTTCTACAACACGCTGTTGTTATTACACACAGGCCTGAATTACACACACACATGCTCTAAATGGAGAGATGTCAGAGTGGGGGGGCTGCCCATGGAAAGACCCCCCAAGCAGGGGGGCTCAGTGCCTTGCTCAAGAGGTGAACTGGCATCTCTCCAGCTACCAGTCCACCACCATACTGTGGTCCGCATGGGGACTTGAGACAGCAACCTTCTGGTTCCCAACCCAGTTGGTCCACTAGTACTCGCAGATGTATAATATTTTTTTAGACAGGGGGGCCAGGGGGGCCTTTGCGGTACAGTGCCCGGGAGCAGCACATTGTCTTAATACGGGCCTGATCCAAGGCAGTTCTTCAGTTCCTGAGTGATACAGGTCTGTTAAAACCAACAGTCTATGGCCTGTATGTAAGAATCTAGTACAAACATTGACCTGTGGGGGGCAGTAACTCGCTTAACAGCGTCTACTCTGCCGGAGTCCTACAAGAAGAAGAAGAAGAACACGAATAACAAGACGAAACAGCGGTTGGCTTACATACAGGTTACAAAACCAAAGCTGAGCTTCAAAAGCACTTGAAAACAGTCCGGGCTTGGGCTACGATTGCGTCGCGGCGAATGGGGTTGGACAAGTTCTGCAGTCTGGACAGTTCCGATCCATTTTGGGTAAGTTTACTTTTACAACCTTCATGTCTGTTCATTTATCTTAGAACTCTGTCCAGTTATTGTTATTAACCACCCCCGGTTAAGCTAATAAACCCTTATTAGCCCCGGTATTCTACATTGGCCTGCCTAAGCCAACTACATTGTAACTATGGCTACGGTTAAGTCTTCCCAGGTTGTCTTAATACCTAGCACGCAATGTACCGCGGTGTCTCAGAGAGAGAGAGAGAGAGAGAGAGAGAGAGAGAGAGAGAGAGAGAGAGAGAGAGAGAGAGAGAGAGAGAGAGAGAGAGAGAGAGAGAGAGAGAGAGAGAGAGAGAGAGAGAGAGAGAGAGAGAGAGAGAGACATCGCCAACCTGTCAACCAGACAATATAGAAAAGCGTCTTTCAAGTAGGCTAACCATAGACTGTATATTACTACTAATATACAGTCTATGAGGCTAACGTTAGGCTAACGTTAGCTCAAGTCAGGTCCTTGTGGGAGGCTGGTATATGCCTCTTTTAGGGACATAAATTATATTACCAACATATGAAATGGTCCGCTGTAACAGATACAGACATTCATATTTGCTTAATATAAATGAATAACTTTTAAGCCATCACTATAAATATATAGGCAACGTGTTTCACAGAGCCATACTGTGAAATGCAGCACCGTGAGTAAGTAGCCTAGCACCTTTTTTCCCAATTTTTCTTTTTTCCTTTTAATGAACAAAAGTATGCAGCCACAGGTCAGGTGTACACAGTACAAACAGGTCAAGGACGCCAGCGGAGATACAAAACATTTTATAGTAATGAAAAGAAAGAAAACAACTCAATTTTACATAAAGCATTTGAAAAGTACAAATAGTGTGTGTTCTAACAGCCTCCTTATTAGCACGAGTAGCTGTGAAAACCATGGAGGAATACAGTTCCGTAACTGCAATGCTTAGTAGCGCCACCCTGTTATTATGGTGATGTAACGTTACAGGTGTGCTGTCAGTCAGACAGTGCTGCTGCAGGTTCTCTGCTCGGACCGACACACACAGGAGAGACTTCACTAACAAGTTGGTGCAGGTTATGCTCTGTGTTCTGCTGCTCATGTCTGATTATAGCACCTGGCATTGTATGGTGCATGTTGTAGAATAAAGTTTAAGTTAACATGCTTAACATACATTAACATAGGCACAGTTAATTACTGCTAACTAAAATGCTAGTTAGCATTAACATAGGCACAGGTTAATTACTGCTAACTAAAATGCTAGTTAGCATTAACATAGGCACAGGTTAATTACTGCTAACTAAAATGCTAGTTAACATTAACATAGGAGCAGGTTAATTACTGCTAACTAAAATGATAGTTAGCATTAACATAGGCACAGGTTAATTACTGCTAACTAAAATGCTAGTTAACATTAACATAGGCACATGTTAATTACTGCTAACTAAAAGGCTATAGCATTAACATAAGCACAGGTTAATTACTGCTCACTAAAATGATAGTTAGCATTAACATAGGCACAGGCTTATTACTGCTAACTAACATACTGCAAACTAACATGCTAGTTAACATTGACATAGACACAGGCTAATTACTGCAAACTAACATGCTAGTTAACATTGACATAGACCCAGGCTAATTACTGCTAACTAACATGCTAGTTAACATTGACATAGACACAGACTCCATGCTGGCTGCTGCTCTGCTGTTGTGGGAATCACTAGATGCCTCCCGATACAATATCACCATATGATCATCACGATACTTACGCCACGATACAATATTATTGCAATTTTAAACATATTGCAATAATCTGCGATATATTGCAATTTATAACCTTTTTTTCCAACTTCTAATTTTTCCCAATTTCAAATGACGTCCCCAAAAGGAAACTTTGTCAATATCTGTTTAATCTAAAAAGAAACATTTCTCTCTTTGTTCATGTCACTTCAATGTTATTGCTGTAAAATGATCCATACTTGGCGCCTGTGTATCGATACAGTAATGCCACCAAAACTATCGCAATACGATGCTGTATAGATTTTTCCCCCCATCCCTACTGACATCCAGAGACGACTTTTACCTTGTGGGATGAGATCTCGTCGCACCTCTAGTATAGTCAGGATAATCTTCCTTTTAGGCGGAAACCTTGGACAGACCCAGAATCTTTGTGGGCGGCCATCTGTCTCTTCCAGGTTGGACACAGACTGGCACTGCCTCCATAGTAAAAGCAAATACCATGGCAACTACCACCAACGGGCGAAGTTTGGGATATGGCTTTGGGTGTGTTGGTATAAACGTAGATTAGTTTTGCTAATTCTCTTATCAACATATTATTGATATATATTTTTTTTTGGATTCAACCCTTTTTCTTCTTTCCTCTACCAGGATTGGAACCGTACATGGTACACTGCTAACCCCGACCTCACCCAGTGCTTCCAGAACACTGTCCTGGTGTGGCTGCCATGCCTCTACCTCTGGATGTGTGGTCCCATCTACCTCATCTACCTCCGCAGCCACGACCATGGCTACATATGTATGACTCACCTCAACAAAGCTAAGACTGTGAGTGATGTCACCCTTTATCACTCTAGCAAGTAAATTTTTTTCCAATTTCAAAAATTGTCACATTTTTTATTTCATCACTCCTGCTCTTCATGTCAATACGCCCTCTCAATGTAATCCAATTAGTTATTTGAGAAGAGCAAACTGGAGCAATACAAAGGAGATGAGTGTATAAAGCTCAGGTTCTACTAGAAAAGAAGTGGTTTGTGTGATGTGTTGTCTGACCACAGCTGGTGGTGTTTATCGTTGTACTCACGGCCACAATGGAAAAGTGAAAAGCCTGTGTAAATCATAACAGTTCACAGAAAAACCACAGCATTACACTAAGTTACATTGCATAAATATTAAATACATTTTCTGTGTCACTTCCTCTGTCCATATATACGTTTCTGCTCTCTGGCTGGTCCACATGTATGCACTTTCTTTCTCTCGCTGTCTCTCTCTGTATCAAACAACTTGAAATATTATTCAATAATTTCTAACGCTGTTAAGGCAGTGGTGGCTCTAAAGGTTAGAGAAGAGAGCTTGTGACCAGGAGTTCAAGAGTTTGGTTCAATACCCAGACCACATAATGTATCACATACACAAACAATCATGTACAATGGCATTGAGAAAATGTAAACTATGACCTTCTAATTGACTTTTCTTAGTGTCTGACTTTCAACGTGGAAAAACAGCACTCAGTCAGTAATACAATAGTTGTATATTGTGGGGAAAAGTTGCAGTTTTTACATCAAACAGAATCTAAAACAAGTCTGAAAGCTTTAAATTGTCCTCCCCACAGGCTGTTGGCCTTCTACTATGGATTATCTGCTGGTCAGATGTTTTCTATTCTTTCTGGGAAAGAAGTCATGGCAGCAGTGTCCCCGCACTCGTCCACCACGTCAGTCCTACCTTACTGGGCCTCACCATGGTAAGTTTCTCTTTGTCATTTACGGGTGTTCAACAAGAAACCTAGCATCTCTCTTTGGATCAGAGTAACGCTTAGTTTGGATTTATTATAACTAGTTTTTAGTAATTGTAGCCTATTGAGTAACTTGATGATGCAGAAGATAACCCATTTTGTGGAATTATGCAACATTATGTGATCTTTGCTGTAAGATGTAAGTGTTTTTGTTCTTAGATGTTCTTATTGTATTTTTATTTGCCTGGAAATCACCAGCTGAGTTTACATGTTATTACATTTTAGTTTAGTTTTAGTTGCATTGTTGTAAAGATTAAAGTTGTGATTAAAGAGAAATTCTGACTACATGTTTTCTAGTCTTAGTGCGTTTGCACAAAGTAAAGATATGTTTTTGTTTCGCTCAAAACAAATGCATGTTCCACTCAAACTCAAAACAGGGGATACAAGGCTTCCATTACCTTTGCACCCCCAGTAAAAACAGGTTTGTAACTTAGCCGTGACTAACCATAGACATTCAATTGAATGCAGACTACCAACAGTAGGGCTTTCAGAAAGGTCAAAGTCTATTCCTTCATTCATTCACTGACACTTGTCAAGTCTAGGTCCATAGCAGCAGATTAAACATCAGACAGCCTCCTTTCTAGCTCCGTTCTCCATTGTGGAATCCCAAAACATTCCAAGGCCTGATGGGAAATGCAATCAGTCCATTATGTTCAAGAGAAGGTTCCAGTCCTTAAAAAAAAAAAAAGGAAGCGTTATAGACATTTTGAGCTTGGGAAGATGGTGTTAAAGCTGCAACCACAACTGGAACAAAGCATGGCTGTCAGGTAGAAATTGTCATTAGTCTGTAGACTGTACTTTTTCAACTGGACCATAGTCTGAAATACAGCATGTAGAGACTTTCTTGTTATTACACCACATGGAAGACAGCTTAGAATAATAAAGGTGTGTTTGTTTCAAGTAATATCTGACGTATTGTGTGTGTGTTTTTGCTCCAGTTGCTGGCCACCCTGGTAATCCAGTATGAACGGATGAAAGGGGTTCAGTCATCTGGAGTCATGCTGATCTACTGGCTGCTGGCACTGCTGTGTGCCACAGTCGCCTTCAGGTCCAAGATCTTCCAGGCCCTGGACCAGGTCAGCCTCACACCAGCACAGCTGAACTACATTTGGATTAATATAGTTCACCACATACCTATGGATATGTAACTGCTTTGGTGTGGCACATATAATTAATAACTCCTAAGCCCTTAAAGGTCCCATGACATGGTGCTCTTTGGATGCTTTTATATATGCCTTGGTGGTCCCCTAATACCATATCTAAAGTCTCTTTTATATAGACCTTAGTGGTCCCCTAATACTGTATCTGAAGTCTCTTTTATATAGACCTTAGTGGTCCCTAATACTGTATCTGAAGTCTCTTTTATATAGACCTTAGTGGTCCCTAATACTGTATCTGAAGTCTCTTTTATATAGACCTTAGTGGTCCCCTAATACTGTATCTGAAGTCTCTTTTATATAGACCTTAGTGGTCCCCTAATACTGTATCTGAAGTCTCTTTTATATAGACCTTAGTGGTCCCCTAATACCGTATCTGAAGTCTCTTTCCCAAAATTCAGCCTTGGTCCAGAATTCCAGCCACTAGAGCCAGTTTCACAATGAGCTTTCCTTAGTATGCGCCATTTCTGAGTTTGTAGCTTTTGAGGAAGAGAGAAACCTCCTTAGAGTAACATTTTCATGCCATGAAACCTTTTAACATAATTCCCTTCAGAAGAGACAATGATTATAGCAAACATACCACGAAGCAATATCTTACACCAGCAAGTTCCATGGGTTAAAAGCTGTCTTCATTTTTTTTTTTTTGTATTTTAGCCGTTGACAGTAAATGTGTGGAGGTACACCACCTTCTATATCTTCTATGCTCTACTGCTGGTTTCACTGTTCCTGTCCTGCCTGACGGACCAGCCCCCCCTCTTCTCCCAGGCCATCAAAGACTCGGTAAGGTGTTGTTGAATATAGTTTGCAATACTAAAGCCAAACAAGCCCCAGTGGGTTTAACTTTCCATTCTAGTGCAGAGGTTTTCAAAGTCTGACACAGTAGGCCCCCCCTCAGACCAAATTGAAACCAGCCCCTCAAAACTTAAGCTACATGTACATCGCTATGTTTTGGTTTGAAAAGGAATATCTTCTGCTACGTTTCCCCTTCTCATTCCCCCTGCTCTGGCATTTTCCCCTCTTATTCCCTATGCTCTGGTGTTTCCCCTCTCATTCCCCCTGCTCTGATGTTTCCCCCTCTCATTCCTCCTGCTCAGGCCTGTCCGAGCACCTAAACCGGAGACATTAGGAAACATTTCTGACCCGTTTTGGTTTGGTATCTGCGGGGTTGTGTTGCAGTTTCAATCGCCCCTAACGGACCTTTGGTGACGCTGACGCCAACGTTTCTCCTCCTGATTGGGTCTTATCGGTCAGGACGTCTCATTCTCTCGTGCCTCCTCGTTCTCTCATGCCTCCTGTTTATGCCCAGTATACCAGGATGATGATGACAACATATGAGGTTTGGGCGTGATAGTTTAAACAGAGATGAGTTCTTCTGCGCAAGATAAAAAACACTTGATGTACAGAGATCACTTTTGGCTCAACACCCCGCTTTAAAACCAAGGGTGGTTCTGGAGTATCTTTTGTTTCTATGATCTCTAAGCAGATTTATGGCTATTATAATGATATTCTTTGGGAAAATGTAAGTCACAATAAATCTAAAAATGGGTGTTTGTGTCTGGGTTATCAGATATGACTCAGAAAAGGAGTGTGGTTTTTGGCGCTAATTGTGGTAATCAGGGTGCTAAGGCTAGCTCATTAGCGGTGTGCCAAATCTAATAACTATTTTCTCGTTTTCAGAACTTTTGCATGCCCCTGTCCTTTACACCTCGCACAGTATCTTTGCTTCACGTCTCCCAATTAAAGCGTGTAGTCACAGTCATTTCTTCTTTGCTTCCAATTTCTAGTCAGCCCATCTTAAATGGATGCACAGCTAGATGCAAGTACAAAAATCTTATTCATTGATCAGTATCTGCGCAGCAGAATTCTTTTGGTCTAACTGTAATGTTTTTGTCTTCAGAATCCCTGCCCTGAGCCTGGAGCTTCTTTCCTCTCTAGAATAACCTTCTGGTGGATCACCAAGTAAGCAAAGAATTAATATCCCAGTGTTGGGGATATTCATTGTAAACTGACGATGACAACTTTAGGCATGACAGTTTACACTTATTACTTACAGATTGGACAATGTACATTTAAGTTACAATATCTTCCTGTCTCATGACATAACATCAAAATTCACCGTGCCGCCACGGCAATGCCATACCATTCAACTAAAAAAATCACAATCTTGAAAATGAAGCATCATCAAGGTCTTTCCTGAACAGTATTGAGGTGGTCAACCAGCTATAAGAGGACATAACAACAAAGTATAACAACCATAACTTCCTGTTGTCAGTAGGCGGCGCTCTGATTATAAGTCCATATTGGTATGTAGATGTTCTCCGGCCAGGACCATTTTAAAGCTTGAACAATTTGCGGCTTCTTGGACAACGAACAATCTCTTATTGCCACTGTGCATCACACCCCCAACCGGCCCCGTCAGACTCCGCCTACCAAGAGCCTGGGTCTGTCCCAGGTTTCTTCCTCGCCACTGTCACACTAGTTCCTTGCTCTTGGGGGAATTACTAGAACTGTTGGGGCTTTGTAATTTAAACCATATTGCATACCTCTACATTAAAGTAAAACGGGAGGGGCGTTAACTTTGAAATCTGTTAGGGGGCGCTATCTAGCCAATTTTCCACACCTTCATGCGTACCGTCATGCGTACCAATTTTCATGCATTTTTTTTTGAGCAGCCCAAAGCACTCTAGCACTCTAGCATACTTCCACTTTCATGTAACTTTGTTAGCTTGTGTTGTACTCAAACTGTAGCCTAAGCTAATGGGAGCTCTGCTGTTATTGAATGCTGTTGCATTTATTTTGAATAAGTTTGAGTGTAAGCTATTGTAAAATCAACATTGCATTTAATTTTTAGTTTTTATTATTCTATGTAGTTTACCTTTCAGACACACATTGTCATTCAGCAATTGTGCCTGCGTGACAAATACACTGTCAATCAGAAAGTGAGTACTAGCTTTTTTATACATGTTTGGAGCAGGCCAAGTTACAGAGTACACTGAGCACAACATCACACAAGCATTTGTAACCTGCTGGTTGTTTGATTTTCTTTTCTTCTTTTGGCCAATCCCGACTGCTCTGTGTTAGCTGTGTCTCTTCTGCACCTCCGAAGCCTTTGTATTGTATCACTGGACCTAAATGCGCCCCCCCCCTCGTCTCTACCAGGATGATGGTGACAGGCTACAAACGCCCACTGGAGGACAAGGACCTGTGGTCTTTGAACTTGGAGGACCGCTCCCAGAGAGTGGTTCCTCAGCTGGTGCGCCGCTGGAACACAGAGTGCCAAAAGATCAAAAGGTCAGGAGCTCAGTATGGCAGAGACTGGGACTGCAAGAAAATATACAGACATGTTCAACATTGTTACCCTGGTGAAACTCCACCTTCTACATGTAGATATCCACCAGATTTGATGTACATGGTAACAGGGATATGTTGCTTTCCTTTGTTGCATATAAGTGTGGCTTAAATCTTTTGGCAAGCAAGTTTGGGTCTGAGGTCTCAACCAACCTGTAATAACTACACCTAAAATCATTTCCACTTTTTATTTATTGTTATAATAAGAGTTTGTGTGGATATCTCATCTTGGACTACAAGTTTTGGAGGTCCACCAAGTGGAGAAAAAAGGTCAAGTGCATCTCCTATCTACAAAATACTTTGATTTGAGAATATTTAATTGAAGCTGTTCGCCTTTTCTCCCATTCTCTCTTTTCAGAACAGAGCAGAAAACGGTATACTCCCCCAAGCGGGTTACGCAGACTGAGGGCAAAGAGGGCCAAGCTGTTGAAGAGTCTGAAATCTTGATTGTAAAAAAATCCCAGAAGACCAAGGAGCCTTCACTGTTCTGGGCACTGTGCCTAACCTTTGGGCCCTACTTCCTCATCTCCTGCCTCTATAAGATCATCCAGGACGTCCTCATGTTTGTTGGGCCTGAGATCCTTCGGTGAGAAAGCTCAGTTTTTCTCAAACATAGTTACCCTTTTAATAGGACGACGTTGCCTTGTAGCGTTATCTGATTCATATCAAATGAAAATAATCATTGATTTATATGGGGTTCATACATGGACCTTTTATACGCCAGGAACTTAGGTTAATAGGTCAAATATAAAGGTTTGGGGTTGGCAAAAGCCGGGTTCTGGAGATGTCCCAAGCTTGACGCGTACTAGCAATCTATTTTTTATATTCTTTCGGCGGTCATTGGTAGGCACATACAACCTCCAGCCTGTACAGCAATATTTAGGCAGGTATCTGAGAACATAGGCCTTAACAAAGCCAATTCTGACATTTTAGCATTGGGAACATTTCATGCCCAAATTCTAATTATTTTCAAAGGGACCTTCCATCACTCCTTCAGTAGATTAGAGAAATTATGCAGATTGTAAAATTAGAGATTGGACATACAGTCAACTGCAACTACAGTGGTTCAACTGCAAATTATACTTTAACATGGAAACCTTTCCCTTTCAATCAAATCAACATTGGAGTCCTGGGTCTTCCCAGAGGTCTTGTCCCACCTGGAGCATCCTTGTCAGATGCCCAAACCATCTCTGGCTCCTTTCCATGCAATCGACCCACATTGTCCCAAAACGAAACAAGATATGCCCGAAAAAAGGCCTTTGTTTTTGCATACAGTAAATCCATCTGTTTTTGTTTTCTTACTGTGTCCTTATTTCTAGTGGGCAAAAAGAAACGTGTTTCAGCTGTTTGTGTGTAACAAACATAGTGTGCGCACACTGTGCAGAAGCCTAGGAGCATTTTACTAATGCTCTGTTAAAAAAACAATGAAATGCTGCGCTTTTGACTTTAGAGGTTTTTGTTGGTCAATGGCTTACTTTCATATCTTAGTACTAAGTAGTTCTTCAATCAGTAAGATATCCGTTTACAAAAAACACAATAATACAGCACATTGCTCTGGCAACATATGGCTCAAGAAGGTGACACAGTCTATCCTTTCATTTAGCATTATGGAACCCAGTCTAGACTAGTCTCATTGGTCAGTGATTTCCAACCCGGGGTGTGTGGACAAGCAAAAGCTGCACCAATAATCAAGAACGTGATTTTTGACCATCACTTTAAAAAAAAAAAAAAAAAGCCTTTCTGGACAGTGTTTATATGACTCCGGAGTACCTTGCGGGGCACGTTCACTCTCTTAACGGCATGCACCGTGTTGCTAGGGTTTCCTGGTTGAATGACACGTTGCCTCGGAAACCAGCAGCAGCTTTGAGATATGTTTTCTCTGGTTTATTGGTTGTGTCCCAGGTGATACCCAATCAGCAGAGACGTGTCTGTAAAGTCGTGGCAATGAAAAAAGCAGCAACTTTGCGCACACAAAGACGGCCTTTATGAAAGAGGCAAAGACATTTTTGGAATTCAGCTTTTGTAGTTACTAGATGCACAGAATGTCATCAGCAGGGTTCTCCATTCACCTGCTAAAATGGCTCAGAATCTTCCTGAAAAGGTTGTGCAGAGCAGGTTGTGATGGTGACTTAGTGTAAACCTGTCCTCTAATGTTGACTCTACTCATTGGCTCCTGTCCAGGCTGCTGATTAGCTTCGTCAATGACTCCAGCGCCCCCTCCTGGCAGGGATACTTCTACACCGCTCTGCTCTTCATATGTACCTGTGTGCAGTCGCTCATCCTCCAGAAATACTTCCACGTTTGCTTTGTCTCAGGCATGCGTCTGCGCACTGCCATCATTGGAGCGGTCTACAGGAAGGTATGGGCCATTTAAATGCTACTTCAAAGTCATTTTAAAATTTCTATCTCTGCTTATCTTGATGACTATGAAAATCCCATTAAGGACAAAGAAATTGCAAGCAATAAACTGGATGAGTCCAGGTACTGCTACTCCATCCTCTGTTTTCACTCGCATTGGTCTGGATAAGTTGCTAAATTTGTTGCTAGGTCACTTATTTTTTTTATAGATAAAGTCATTAAGAGGGTCTAAAAACTCACTCAGTTGGCAACACTGTCCACAACTTTCCTGCTGCAGCTTTCTGATTTCCAAAACGGAGTGGCCCAAGGACCAAAATCACAGAATGCACGTTAATCGGGCATCAAAATAATTAGTGGGGTTAAAAGGAATTTTCGTTAACTCATTATCATCGTGTCAATTTTGACAGCCCTAGTTACTTTACTGATTTGGCCATCATGGTATTTTGAGTAAAACAACGTACAGTAATGTAGAACATCTTTCTATGAATGGACAGACTATTGTCCTGGTCAGCTGTGTGCATAGCCTGACCAGCCAGACCAATGTCAAGATTTTGGGTCTGGGAACTCCCCATTGGCAGGGCTCAATCAGAGGGGCGGGATAGACAGTTGTCTTTCAAATTCCTTCTGCACGCAATAGGATAGCGCTCCAACCAACCAGAGCAACACTGGTTGATAGATTCAACTTTTTCTTCTTTTAGAATGACTTCAGAGCTTAACTCCAAGTCTTCAGAGTTGCGGCCAAAGACCGCTGTTCTCCAGCAGCAGCAGCAGTCATCTTCTTTGTTTTCGAGTAGGACAAAGTTCACGCAGAACTGTTGCAACTGTGCCGTCCATACGTTAAGGCCGCACGCTGACTCTGTACACAATGTGATTGGCTCTCAAGCCAACAGAGAGTTGCTAGACTGACCCTGGCTGCAGAGTACTATTACTGCTGCTAGGCTGCGTCTAGATTTCTAGGTTACTGTGTGCATGCTGTGAATTTCCAGTTGTAATCTAAGCTTTTTGAGGGACCTTTCCCTCCCTGAATCTGCTCCTTCAGGCCTTGGTTATAAGCAGCGCAGCGCGCCGCACCTCCACAGTGGGAGAGATCGTCAACCTGATGTCAGTGGACGCCCAGCGCTTCATGGACCTCATCACCTACATCAACATGATCTGGTCGGCCCCTCTGCAGGTGGTGCTCGCTCTCTACTTCCTCTGGCAGGTAGGGTTACAGAGCAACAAGAGAGCACACTATGTTAACCAACAGCCACCCCATGATGAAGGAGACTTCTATCAGCAGATTCTGGGCTAGGAAAAACACTATAGTAACGGGGCATTTTGAAATGCTTCCAGTCATATGTCATATCAGTGTAAGCCTGATATGGTGCTGATGTTAGTCGTAAATGCTTTTCAATTAATTTTATTGTTTTTTGAATCTGTTGCTGTGCAGAACCTGGGTCCGTCCGTGTTGGCTGGAGTGGCTGTGATGGTTCTGATGGTTCCTATTAACGCTGTCATCGCCATGAAAACCAAAACTTACCAGGTGGGACTTCTCCACACACTAGGGCATTAACACATAGTGGCGTTAAGTAGTCATCAACCCCCCCAAAAGTTGAATATTTGGAGGAGATTTATGAATGTTATTTGTTGCATCAACAATGGAATGAGATTCAACATAGATTATTTAAGGCGCAATATGAGTTCCTGCATGGTCACTTCTGTTGACATTCCAAGAAAATTTCAAACAAAACCCCTCCCCCCATGTTTCCTTAACTGGCAGGACTAACCCTAAACCTAACTGTCACTAGCCCCCTCCCCCCGCCCCCAACCATCTTGTCTGTGATTGGCTGGAGTGGTTTGTTGTATTTTGGTGCCTATCCTGTGCCTCTAGTGTTTGACGTTACAACCCCCGTGTTCCGTCTTCAGAGACCGGGCCGTTCTACAGTTTATTCAGGGGGCGGTGGCCTGCGATTTCAGACAAAATGAAATTGCGCTGAAACCATGCAGGAACTCATAGTGCACCTTTGACACATGTATCTCAGATGGCAAGTGTAAACAGATGATAGGTTATAAATAGTTATTTACAACCAAGAGACAATCCAAACGCGGCCTACTGACCACAATGAAAAGTGCAAAACAGTCCTCACTTATTATCTTCATTTTGCACTTGTGGTTAGCGTTCAAGAAAATGTCTGCTGCTTTACCGCCTTGCTCTGCAGAACAACTCAGACTCATTTAGCCACACTGGCCTGGCTGCAAATCTGATGGGACTCTACATATCTCTGATACATAGCTACTACTTCATTATATTACTGCACCATGTTAAAGCCACAGATGACCATAGACTCGCATTGTTACACAAATCTCCATTTTCCTCTCTTGAAGCTGTACAAAACTTGATCACTGCTTCCACGTATTGGCCTTTCACAGTCTTTCTAATGTTGAGATGGCTCCCAGACCTGTGGATGATGTTGGGTCATGTGTTCAGTGTGTGCACATGTTCTTTTCATCAATGCACAGATGGAACACACATACAGGCCTTACTCAGCCAAGATGCTAGCACTGAGGATGCACAGCAAACCTTTTGTCCGTTTGGAGCATTGTGGTCTTATGTGTATGTCTTTAAATCTGTTGTGCACGTTTGTTGAGCAGGTGGCTCAGATGAAAAGCAAAGACAACCGCATTAAGCTGATGAATGAGATGCTGAATGGCATCAAGGTGCTGAAGCTGTACGCCTGGGAGCTGGCCTTCAAGGACAAGGTGTCGGAAATCCGTGAGAGTGAGCTGCAGGTCCTGAAGAAGGCCGCCTACCTGGGGGCAGTGTCCACCTTCACCTGGATCTGTGCACCGTTCCTGGTCAGTCCAACACAGCATCATGAAGTTCAGCTAGTCCAGACAGCCAAGCCAACACCAGCAGCCATACACAAAGGACAACATGATGCAATCACTAGATCCAATCCAACTTTTTTCATAGCACAGGTCAAGCCAAAGTGCTGCACAGACCCTGCCAGGTCTTCAGTCTCGTCTTTGGGTCGCAAATTTCACAGAGTGTCTACAATTCAAAACAAACTGCACTTCATTTGTAGGGGAAATAATCCTGATCTCTTTCTGTGTCTGTTCTGTCTCCCTCCTGCTGGCTCACTGCACAGGTTGCCTTGTCCACGTTCTCCGTGTTCGTGCTGATCGACGAGCATAACGTGCTTGATGCCCAGAAGGCCTTTGTGTCACTGGCACTCTTCAACATCCTACGCTTTCCTCTCAACATGCTGCCAATGGTCATCAGTAGCATGGTGCAGGTTGGTGTGCTCGGCACTCACCCACACTCAGCAGTCTCCCTGGTTCCACTGTCTAGCATTGTCTTCATGTTTGATTTTTAATTTGAGGTATAGAGAAGTCCAGTGATCTACTTCAGTGATACAATTCAGCTGTCAGGATAAAATAAAAAATAAAATTCTTCACCGGGCTGAAAATAATGGCGTTCACTCTGAGCAACAACAGAGAGAGAGAGAACATCTGGATCTTCACAATCACATTCCCCCTGTTCTAAAACACTTCCTGGTTAGCCATCATTGGGATGCTTGGCTTTTCAACACACAGAGGACTCCTCAACCCAGGGCAAAAACAGATTGTTTTAAAGGGCCAATTCACCTCAATTACAAAACAAAAAACAACTTACTTCCCTCAGTTTTATTTCATTTGATCCTTAATTGTGAAGCGCTTTGTAAAGTCTGTTTTTAATATGAGCTCAATAGATTACTCATTGATCATCCCTCTCATAAGGATGACGGAGATATTCCGGCGCTGCTGTTCTGTTGGAGAACCTTGGCAGACGAGTTTTAACATCTGGCCGCTGGTCTTTTCCTTCCTCTGTGTCCATCTTCAGGCCAGTGTTTCCTTAAAGCGGCTCAGAGTGTTTCTTTCCCACGAGGAGCTGCAGGAGGACAGTGTCGAGCACAAAGCACTAGCAGGCTGTAAGTTTTTATGCCCTCCTCTCTCTCTCTTTCCCAGTTTCCCAGCATTTTCGCATGTTGTGTAGATCCTCTTTCTTAATCCCAAATTGGGAAATTAATCTGTTAATCAGCAAGTTACAGGGACATACGCACATGTACAATGTATGTACAGTATATGGTATGAAGTATCCCTCTTTTCTCTTCTTCCCAGCCACACACAGTATCTCCATAGTGGATGGAGTTTTCAGCTGGTCCAGAGCTGAACCCCCGGCACTCAGCGGGTACGTGTCATCTTTCCTCACAATGCATCAATGCGTACACATTAGAGATTCACATTAGTGCTTCCCAATACCGATTCTGATACATGAACTTGCGTCTCGGCCGACATCGATCCACACTGATACCAGTGTGTCATATATGTTATTATGTTTTAACAGCTGTATACTACTATCCCTATGGATGTGATATGATCATTGTGTCAAGCTGGCTCGGCTTAAACTTTTTGTAATACAAACACAAACAATGAACGCCAACTTTCTTTTATCATAATGGAAAAAGAACCTAAAGCAACTGATTTTAATGGATTTTTTTCAAGGCTAAATTACGTAGTATCAGATGGGTGCATAAAATCACTGAAACCTGCATTTTCTCTGGATCTTAAAACAATACTCCTGAGTCATATGTAAAATAGAAAGAGTTGCTATTGTTCCTCTTGTCCGTACTGACATTCCTTCCTAAAGAAGTTGAAATGCAAGTATTGTGATTATAAATAGTTTACAGTGTAACTATTTATGAATGTACGAACAATACATATTGGTTTTAAGTAAGTAACGTACTGTATTTAGTGTAAAGTGGTTGTGTGGCACCTGGCAGTGAGTGGAGTTCCGTGTCCCCATGTGTGTGCAGGCTGAATGTGTGCATCCCAGAAGGCTCTCTGGTGGCCGTGGTGGGACACGTGGGCTCAGGAAAGTCCTCGCTGCTCTCCGCCCTGCTCGGAGAGATGGACAAACTGGAAGGAAGCGTGGCTGTCAAGGTGGCTGCTCTCTCTCTCTCTCTCTCTCACACTCTTGCACTCACTCACGCATACATATACACACACACACACACGGAGTCTAATAATTTGAGATGTATAGAGCTCAACAGTATGGTTCTGAAAGTAAAAATCCCATTTATTTTCTCCATAAGTATTTAGATAATCAGCTATAAAGTCTAAACCAGGGTCTTCAGCGTTTTTTAAGCCAAGGACCCCTAAACTGAAAGAGAGATGGAGCAGAAACCCCCTAGTACATATTATATAAAATGAAGTTGCTAAACTGTGGGGCAGTGAAGCCTTTATACATATCTTTTTGTGCATAGAATACTAAGCTATTAAAATATTTGTTGGCATGATTTTATAGATCATGTTTTAATGTTAAACATACATGTAGCAAAGTGAAGTATATCTGTGGATGGCTACCTTACCTATAGGCCATTTAGCCTATCTTGTTTTTTTCTTTTTCAAAAATAGACTGATTTATATTTGCTAATAATATGTTGGATGCATGTTAAGGCAAGTTGTTCACACAGCAATGGGCTGAGGGGACTTTAAAACACAGGGGTTCTTCCTCTTCTTTGTCTGACTTCTCATCATCAGTTACAGAATGCCAATGAACATTTATGCGTGTGTGCTGGTGTATGTCACCCTGCAGGGTTCGGTGGCCTACGTTTCCCAGCAGGCCTGGATCCAGAACTCCTCCCTGAAAGACAACATCATGTTTGGTCAGGAGAGGAGGGAGGCCTGGTACCAGCGTGTGGTGGAAGCCTGTGCCCTGCAGCCGGACCTGGAGATCCTTCCTGCTGGAGACGAGACGGAGATCGGAGAGAAGGTACCCAGTCAGGATCACACACACACATCGGTCTTATCTGCAGAGCACACATGCACACATGGAGGCTATGTGCATCCAATGAAGCTTATAACACAATAACACAGTGGGCTTTCTGATGCCTATGGCTCTCTACTCAAAGCTAGGGGGGGGGGGTCACAAGCACTCCAGACCCCTACATACTCTAGTTATTAATATAAGTGTCTGACAACATTATGGGAAGGATCCCTTCAGAGATAAACCTTTAAGACCTTCATGTTTAACCAGAAACAGCTCTGAGATCGCTAGCACTAAAGCCACCAGACAACAAACAGTACTTTTAGCGCATATAGAGCCAAAAAACTTGCGACTTCTCTTAATACTGGATTTTCAAAGGTTGTTGTTCCTGTCAGTCACTTAGACACAAAAACAGGAAAATAGGGTCCAGGTTGAGTAAAACTGTAGTTACCTAGTAGTCAATGCATGACTTTTAGTCATAACAAAGTATTTTGATAATGTGTTATTAGTACTTTTACTTAAGTAAAGGATATGAATACTTCGTCCACCACTGCCCAAGACAACCTATCTCTGCCTCTCTTTTTCAACCCTAAAAGTGCCCTGCTACACAAAACGGTTTTGACTTGGATTTTTTGAAATAAGTTACGTGTGTGTGTGTGTGTGTGTGTGTGTGTGTGTGTGTGTGTGTGTGTGTGTGTGTGTATGTGGTGAATGTGAAGATGAACTGCTACCTCCTCTGTCAGCTTTAGCCACTGAAAAGAAATAAGAGGAGAAATCAGACCAATCACAACAGCTGGTCAATCTGACGTCATGTTGCTTGAGCTCATTACTATTCATTAGCTGGGTAAAGGATGCTGATAGCCAGGCTCTCATTGGCTAGCTGTTAGTCAATCAGAGTCAAGCAGCTTAACTCGTTAAATATCAATATATCAATATCAATGGCTTGAAACAAGGTAACCAAAGTAGCCAAGTTACAGAGTTCAAGGTAGAACTGACATTACCACAAAGTCATGAAATACGTGTGTCAGGGCACCTTTAAAGGAGAAGCCTCAGGGCTTTGCCTAAGTTGTTGTTTTTGCTTCCTATGATCTCTTTTTACCTCTGTTATGGACTTCAGAGACAACTTTATGAAATGCTTGCTGACTACACTTTTAATATGTACATAGGCACATGTACATATTTTTTAACTGGTTTTTAACTGATTTTGTGTAAAGAACTTTGAATTGCCCTGTTGCTGAAATGTGCTATACAAAAAAGCTGCCTTGCCTTGCCTAACAAGGCACAACAGTCTTTAAATGACACGGTGCCTTTGCCTTGTTTCTCTCTGTGTCTGTCTCTTCTGTTCAGGGAGTGAATCTGTCTGGCGGTCAGAAGCAAAGGGTGAGCCTGGCCAGGGCGGTCTATTGTGACCGTGCTGTCTACCTGCTGGATGACCCGCTGTCTGCCGTCGACGCTCACGTAGGAAAACATATCTTTGATAAAGTCATCGGCCCTCAAGGCTTGCTGAAGGACAAGGTGTGTGTGATCTTAAGCCTATCCCTCCCGATGCACCATAACAGCTCCTATTTTCACTTTGCTGCTTCTTGCTCATTATTCACACTGATTAATGTTGTAGTAAAATGCAGGTATAGTATGAGCATAGGCAGGTGAAACAACACACAATGTGAAATGGTCAACAAAATGAAAACTCTGAAAATGCACAATTTATAAGCCACAGGAAGTACAGAGAACCAAGTGTTCCCAGATAAAAAATATATTGCAATATTGCAATATGACAGCTATGTAATAACACATTTTATAGAAATCTCTCATTATCAAATTGTAATTTCCCCACTGGGGATTAATAAATAGATTACAATTAAATTAAAAATTAAATCCAACATCAGAGAAAATGGCAGTGTTAGGATGAAGACCCCCTGGTTAAATATTTAACTGCCACAGCCTGAGTAAGGCTCAGGCCAGATTCCAGATAATACGAACAAATATGAATTCCATATGATTATGGTCCCGGTGGATTTCAGACCATTACTGCCCGTTCCCGCAGCGCGAACACTAGATTGATTGTCAATAGATGGACAATTGTGCCAGAGCACTTTTTTCTCCCGTTCCGGAATGCTGTGTTGGCCTTCCTCCACAACGCTGTGGAGGAAGGTCTGGCAATGCAAGACTAGGTTGTTGATATCTGTGTATGGTAATTCAGTTTTGAAGGTTTTTAAATGATTGTGTTAATGCTGACATGGAATAGGATACAGTAATAATTTACTGAATTTAAAATGGTACAGGAATGCCCTTTTTACACACTTGCATGTTAAATGAGTGTGGATGTGTGCAGACTCGTGTGCTGGTGACCCATGGGCTGAGCTACCTACCCCAAGCTGACCTAATCCTGGTCCTGGTGGAGGGCCAGATCTCAGAGATGGGCTCCTACCAGGATGTCATGGCCACCCAGAGAGCCTTCGCAGAATTTGTGCAGACATACGCTGGCGTCGAGCACACTGACAACAACGGTAAGGCAGGCACAGTGCACTTCACACTGACATACAGTATATATTGTGACTGTACATTTAAATATAGAGCATTTCTTTTTATGTTCCTTTGTCATAACAAGGAGAGGTTTTTCATTGCAATGCTGAGAATGAGGAAATGTGCTCCATGAACATTAGGATGTTTTGCATCTTTGTTTGCTGCATTGGATCTAGATAATGTTTAAGGATCAATCATTTTATCTTATTTTTTCTTTCCTTCCTATATGTAGAACCTGTGCCAAAGAGTGGAACCAAAGGAATAGAGAACGGCAGTGCAACTGTTGCTGGGTGAGTAAAACTGAATAGCATGGAGTACTCTGGCACAGATATATATATATATATATATATATATATATATATATATATATATATA
Source organism: Percina caprodes (assembly GCA_013375575.1). Classification (NCBI taxonomy): domain Eukaryota; kingdom Metazoa; phylum Chordata; class Actinopteri; order Perciformes; family Percidae; genus Percina; species Percina caprodes. The sequence goes on from JABXJD010000227.1 coordinate 569,415, forward strand.
TATATATATATATATATATATATATATATATATATATATATATATATATAGGGTGTGACGAGATTAAAACGTGACGAGATTTCTCGTCGAGGTGAAAAGTTGTCTCGTGAGGCGATGTGATGTCAGCGTGATGGAGCGTGAAATTACTATTGAAGATCCCCCTGCCACTTTTAAATCATTTGTGTGGCAACATTTTGGTTTTCCTGCGGAAATGATAAACGGCGAAAGAGTGACAGACAAGACGAACACAATATGTAAACATTGTAAGAAACAAAATGCCGTATACCACGGCTAACACGAGCACTATGCAAAAACACTTACAGCACCAAAAAAAAAGGTAAAATAACATTCATCATTAATAGTTGATTTCAAAATGCACCTAAATTGTTTTGCATTTTGTGATTTTTCAGTTGAATAAAAAAAACTATTTTCCATTCATATATTTCATCGAGAATTTCTTTAAATTTTTTTTAAAAATCTCGTCTCGTCTCGTTCTCGTGAACCCAATCTCGTGATGTGTCTCGTCTCGTGGAGTAAGCGTCTCGTCACACCCCTTATCTATCTATCTATCTATCTATCTATCTATCTATCTATCTATCTATCTATCTATCTATCTATCTATCTATCTATCTATCTATCTATCTATCTATCGGGAGGCTAAAATAGCATGACACAAAACCTTCCCCCATTTCTGGTCCCCCCCCTCCCCACTCTTCACTTGTGTACAGTCCCTCAATGTGTTATATACAGTATATATTAGGCATAGAGAAACCTATATCAGACTTTGGATACACACACAATACCTGTTAGTGGGAGGAATTCATTGTTTGTTTGGCTCGGCACATGAGATTTGTGAATGATGGGTATATTACAGAATGGGCCTCATGCAAGACATTTTCATAATGTGCAGTATAATAATGCACCCTCGACCCTGTTATGCATAATCAAGTTTTAGACGTTTCTTTCAGGAAAAGCATGCTACAGTGATGCAACATGAATGTGTAAACTGTTAAATGACTATAAAGACAGAAGGAAAGACTAAACGGAAAGTAAATCTCACAAAAATGTATTGACATCACACAAAACAATATTAAATATGACTTTTGACTTTTTAAAGTTGTTCTTTCAAGTCTTGGCAATCAGGGAAACAAAAAAAAAACTGCAACTAACAAAAGTTTAAAACTATTATGTAGTTTTCCCAGAAAGTGCGTGCATACTGTCAAGCCAGATTTCAGGCAATTTCAATCTTTTATTTCTAGTATCAAACCAGTTATTTCAAGACATTTTACAGATAGAGCCTAGACTACACTCTATAATTTACCTGAAAATTTCCTACCAGCAAGCATTTAGTGCAACAGTAGCGAGGAAAAACCTCCTTTTAGGCAGAAACTTGGGATAGACCCAGGGCGGCCATCTGTCACTGCCAGTTGGGACACAGACACTGATACAGATATAGAGAATTATGATTCATAATTATAGCAGTTGGAGTGATAAACAGTGGCAGTTATAGAAAGAATAAAGAACTACGACAAAAAACAATAGTTGTAGCGGGGCATTGCAGGGCGTTGTACATAAGATGTAGATGTTTTAGCACAGACTTTGAGCGCCAAGGGATAGGCCTCACAGTGCAAGCAGAGGGGACTTCTCGTCTAGCAGAGAATTTTGAGATAACAGGAATGGGGATGATCACAGGGATTAGAAAGGATGGAGATGATTAATCATTTTCTAGGTAATTGTGGTTGTTGGGGGTGGAAAAGCGACCATGTTGTCGAGGTATTTGGTATGAGTATGCCTAAATATTAATTTCACCATGATATTTGCGTGCTTCTTAACTCCATGTGTAAGCAGCAGTCCGGGTGTCAGCAGTGTGTCCATACCGTCCCAGACGGCTGAGGAGAACAAGGTGCTGAGCAAGAAAGCCAAGGACCCCGAGGTGGGCAAGCTGACGGAGGCTGATAAGGCCAGCACTGGACAGGTAGGCAGAGGCTTGACATGCTCAGCCACATCCCAGCAGCCAAATGATCCTCATCTATCTGTGATGGCCCCAACCACAGCCACATCCAGCCAGAGCTGCGTACCCAATTAAAGTTTTGGCACAGACAAATTGCCTCTTTAGTGTCGAGTATCGAATAATGCCTTGTCATTCAATATCTAAGGAGTAAATCTCATCAGTGTCAGTGAGCCAGTCAGCACGCAGCATGCTTCTACCAAGATCTAATAATGTTTGAGATTTGTGATTTGTGCTGTAGTGTTGTAATTTCTTTAATTAATTTGTCATCAAAAACAAATATCCTTTAGGAATCAAGGTATAAAAGGCAAGGTACTGGTACCGGTATGGAACATTTTTAAACGCTACCCAGCCCTAATCCCCGCTGTTCTCCCCAGGTCAAGCTGTCTGTGTTCTGGGCGTATCTGAAAGCCATCGGAGTGCTTCTGTCCTGCATCAGTCTGCTGCTGTTCCTTGCACATCACCTGGCCTCACTTCTCTCCAACTACTGGCTGAGCCTGTGGACCGACGACCCTGTGGTCAACGGCACTCAGCCCGACAGACTGATGAGACTCGGGGTGTACGGAGCTCTCGGCCTATCCCAGGGTAAGAGGGGGGATGCATATTTGTGCATCTTGAAATAGCGACATTTGCAAATATTTCAACTCAATTTTATGGGGATGGTGCAGTGGTTATGACACATGCTTTTGGTGTGGGAGACCTGGGTTCGATTCCCACTGCAGTACAGCAGCCAATGTGTCCCTGAGCAAGACACCTAACCCCTAGTTGCATCAGAGGCGTACGACTTCTGACTTACTGTATGTAGCAAGTGTATGTCGCTTTGGATAAATGTAATTTCTTTTATAGTGTCATAACATAACATAACATAACAATTCCCCCCCCAAGAGTAAGCATTTGGTGCCACAGTGGTGAGGAATAACTTCCTTTAAACCTTTTTTGGTTTTCTTTCAAGCTACGTAGCTATGACTGGCTGCTTCTCCATTTTGTGTTTTGACCATTTGGGAACTCTTCCTCGGCTTGTTTACCATGTTTGCGGGGGTGACTTTTTGCCGTGTCATCCTAATTCATATCTATACAACCATTTGTTGAATAAATTGTTCATAGAGCACAACATTGCTTCCAAGAACACATCGTTTTTGCTTTCAACGTGCATCAAAATATAATGTCAAAGTGTTCTTCCAGGGTCTTGAGGTCCACCCACCACAGTCCCAACACTGCAGCATGTCCAAATGATCTTACCCAGGTCTCTGCTGTGTTGTAGGTGTGGCAGTCTTTGGCTACTCCCTGTCCACGTCCATTGGGGGCATCCTGGCGTCCCGCTGCCTCCACCAGTCCATGCTGTATGACGTCCTGCGCTCACCCATGTCCTTTTTTGAACGAACCCCCAGCGGTAACCTGGTCAACCGCTTTGCCAAGGAGATGGACACCATTGACTCCGTGATCCCCAGCATTATTAAGATGCTCATGGGCTCGATGTTAAACGTGTTGGGTGCTTGTGTTATCATCCTGATTGCAACACCGCTCCTAGCTATCATCATTCCTGTTCTCGGCCTGCTATACTTTTATGTGCAGGTTAGTTGGAAATGTTTGGATGGTAAAACCTTCCTTTTATACATGTGGGTCCCATAAACTTTGGGGGCCATGTGTAAAAAGCTCTTTGTCCTACAGTGTTCATCTGATAAGGATGCAAACATCCTTTAAAAAGTGTCACTGTCCTACCACTTCCAGCTGCACTAAACAGTGCTGCTCATAAGTTTGCATACCTATGCTAAAGTTGATTAAAAAGAGGAATTAAAAAATCATCTTTTGGAAATCGATCCAAATGCCTTAATTAAACACATTAGGAAAAATCCAACCTTTAGACCCCAATTTTCTTTGTGAATAAATAATGTATTGTAAATTAATAAATGTTCTTCCTTAAAATACAGGGGGCATAAGTATACACCCCCCTATGTTAAAATACAGGGGGCATAAGTATACACCCCCCTATGTTAAATTCCCATAGAGGCAGGCAGATGTTTATTATTAAAAGCCAGTTATTTCATGGATCAAGATACTATGCATCATGACAAAGTTCCCTTGGCCTTTGGAATTAAAATACCCCCACCCCCACCACACACACACACACATCATCACATACCCTTCACCATACCTAGAGACTGGCGTGGTTTTATTTCAGTTACAGCTGGTTTGATTTGCATTGAGAGATGATCTTATGGAAAGTTCCCCATGCCAATCTCTAGGTATGGTGAAGGGTATGTGATGATGTGGGGATATTTCATATTACACAATATCTGTTCTCCTGTAACTTTCGCGAGCAAAAAAGAAAAAATTAAAAATTAAACAAAAAATATGTCATCACCGAGGTAGTGGCACATCACTACCAGTATTGCGATGATACGGTTACCGTCACTGCCCTACCCATTGCTGCAGCTCCTCTGCCTGAAACACTCTGCCTGAGCTCTTGGCCCCACCTTCCTGAAGAGCCCAGTTTGCTCTGATAGGTCAGCGGGCCCACTCTGTTGCGATTGGTCTACCAAATTGCAACAAGCCACTAGGCGGGCTGTGCCTGCTCAGGCAGCACCAATGGGCAGCACATTTTTTGGTACTTTATACATCTATTACATACACACACAAAACTATATAACCCACTAAAAGAAGGGGGAAAAACCCCAATAGGGGCTCTTTAATTGAAGTAGTAGAATGAAGTAGTCAGACGAATCTGTCCTTCCTCTGTCCAGAGGTTTTACGTGGCGTCTTCTCGCCAGCTGAAGCGCTTGGAGTCAGTCAGCCGTTCACCCATCTACACCCACTTCAATGAGACACTGCTGGGCACCTCCGTCATTCGAGCCTTCGGTGAACAGGAGCGCTTCATCAGAGAGAGTGACCAGCGGGTGGACCACAACCAGAAGGCCTACTACCCCAGCATAGTAGCAAACAGGTAAGGGACACTTATACTACTCACGCATAGATTTGAACAGATTTTTAAGAGTTCTTTTGATCACTTCAAATAACCCTCAGATTGTGTTGCATTTGCCACTTAGTTCCTTAGTTGCAATGGTCTTCTTTTCCACTTTTGTCACTGAATGTGTGTCTGTGTAGGTGGCTGGCTGTCCGCCTGGAGCTGGTAGGAAACTGCATTGTGTCATTTGCTGCTTTGTTTGCTGTCATAGCCAGAGAGAGCCTGAGTCCAGGCATCATGGGGCTGTCCATCTCCTATGCCCTTCAGGTAAACACTCATACTCCAGCTCACATCTTCTTCAGGGGCACACACAAGGTTAGAAACCTGTTCTATAGGATGCTTTGAAATAATTACATTGTAAAGTATACACATCACTTTGTATCTCCTCAACGTGACATCATGAATTTGCGTCAACATACTCGCCGACTTTCTTAAGCCAAGTAGTTATCTGTACACATTTTGAACTATTTGCGTGTATGTCTATGCTGATTTTTACATTGAGTACTTGTAGTTTTACTTTTAATACTTTAACTACATTTCCCTGATCATACTTTTACTTAACTAACATTTTCAATGCAGGACTTATAATTGTATTTTTAATGTGTGGTATCAGTACTTTTACTGAAGTAAAGGATCTGGATACCTTTTCCACTACTGTTTACGACTAGGCTGTGGCTTGCAATCTCAGTCACCGATTGGATGAATTTTCATCACATGACCATGTGATGAACCATGCCTCACAGTAAACAAACCCGTTTGCAATCTTGAAGATTTTTCTTCAATTATTATTTTTTGGGCATTTTAGGCCTTTATTGACAGGACAGCTGAAGAAATGAAAGGGGAGAGGGAGGGGGAATGACCTGCAGTAATGGGCAGCAGGTTGGAGTTGAACCCCGGGTCCGCTGTGTAGAGGAGTACACCTCCATACATGGGCGCCTGCTCTACCAACTGAGCTATCTGGGCACCTAACCTGGAGAGTTTTATGCATTCTACAGCTTCTTAAATCCTGCTTTTGAAGAAGGACATGTTCAATGCAAGCTTTATACATTTTGAGATTCCGACAAACAATTCTTTTTTCAGCTTCTTTCTAGGGTTAGTGGTTTTTCTATGGCAATCTTTTAAACAAAGCATGCTTTTTCAAACCTGCTGGCGGGTTTTGGGGTTAGGACGGTTAAAGGGATGCAATCTATCTGCAAACTAAATTCTATTCACCTCCATTGTATTGGGTGATATTCTGTTTTTACAACTTGTGAACTGTGATACTGTATATATTAGAGTTTTTGTTTAGACTATCTCCTTGGCTTCCCTGTGTCCCATATGCAGCTGACCGCCTCTCTGACCTGGCTGGTGAGGATGTCGTCTGATGTGGAGACCAATATAGTGGCTGTGGAGAGAGTCAAGGAGTACAGTGACACGGAGAAGGAGGTACACAATAAACCAGAACAATTCCAGCTATTACATTGTTGTGGTTTTGGAGGGAGGATTTACTTTGCTCCAAACTTCTTCATGGTGCTGGGATGGGACATTTATAATTCAAGCCACAGGAAACTTTATTTACATTCCTGTTTTTTAGTATATATAGTATCCATAGAATACATGCATGATTTACTGTGCAAAGCATTCAAAGTGACACCCTTCAAATGACAGCTAGAAAATGTATGGTGACTTTTCAGCACAGTCCCAACTCCAGGATGATCACATGATCCCGATGATGACCTCAGAGCCGCACACAGCAGCATATTCACAGGCTGTACGTTGCTATGGAATCTCACAACATGGCACACACTGTAAAATTACTAGCAAGTTAGTGTAGAATCTTGTTTCTTCCATATGTATACATCTGATGTACTGTGTAAAGAATTTAAAGGCATGGAAATGTCACTTTATGAGTTGTTTTTTTTAACATTAATATGAGTTCCCGCAGCCTGCCTATGGCCCCCCAGTGGCTAGAAATGGCAATAATTGTAAAACGAGCCCTGGGTATCCTGCTCTTTATTTTAGAAAATAAAAGCTTAGATGGGCCGATCTGGAATATTTACCTCCCCTATCTCTGCTTTGCCTGCCTAGAGAATTTGGCGTGTGTGATCACGGAAGGATTGTATCATGTGGACGCGCCGACAATGTTGTCATTACTTAGAATTCCTAGAGTCAGAAACTATGCACTATAGCTTTAACATATTTATAATATTCCATACATATAATGATCTGCGAATGGAGTTTCAAATGATTTCAAATGAATTGCGTTCTACTATGCCAAAAAACAATAAGACTTAAAATGAGTTGATGGTGCCACTGTACACTGGCATAAGTAGACCAGATTAGCTCCACCTTGGTCAGCTAAACCTAGTGTTAAGGTTTACCTTATCATATATAATAACAGAACACACGCATACTTTTAGATTTGCTACTTTAAGTACATTTTGCAAATTTTTCTTTTATTTAAGGGAGATTTTAAATACAAGAGTTTTACTTGGACGTATTTTTCCGTGTTGTAGTAATACTTTTACTGAAGTAAAAGCTGTGGATACCACTATTTCTCCACTCTTTCCAGCTCTATATCTGATACAAAATAAAGGTGTGGAGAGTGCAGGAGTGGGGTGTGGACTTGTTTAAATGTATCCCCTGTCCTCCAGGCGGATTGGAAGCACGAGCCCTCCAACCTCCCCCCGGGGTGGCCCACGGACGGCTGCATCGACATCAGAGGCTTGGGCCTGCGCTATCGCGACGATCTGGATCTCGCCATCCACAACATCACCATCAAAATAAACAAAGGAGAGAAGGTCAGCCTTCACATTACTGCACTGAAGCCAGGGGTCTACTTACACCAGCCTCTTTGTTTGGGGGTGAACTGATGAGGGAGTGGGTGTGACTATGTATGTGCCCTCCATCTGTGTTGATGTGTGTGTGTGTGTGTGTGTGTGTGTGTGCAGAAAGTATGTGTATAGTACAATATGTGTACAGTTTATGTGGGTACAGTATGTGTGTACAGTACAGTTTTGTGTGTGTACAGACAGTATATTTCTGCGTACAGTATGTGTGTACAGTACAGTTTTGTGTGTGTACAGACAGTATATTTGTGCGTACAGTATGTGTGTAAAGTACAGTGTATGTGTGTGTACAGTGTGTGTATAAAGTACAGTGTATGTGCAGTGTGTGTGTGTGTGTAAAGTATAGTATATGTGTGTACAGAATATATGTATAAAGTACAATATATGTGTAAAGTATAGTATATGTGTGTAAAGTACAACATACAGTATGCGTGTGTGTGTACAGTAACATTGGCTGCTCCATCTACCCATCAGGTGGGGATTGTGGGGCGCACTGGAGCGGGGAAATCCTCCCTGATGCTGGGGCTGTTCCGGATCATCGAGGCAGCTGAGGGCCACATCTTCATTGATGGGGTGGACATCGCTCAGCTGGGCCTCCATGAACTGCGTTCCAGAATCACCATCATACCACAGGTCAGTGCACAGGGACATGGTGTAGAATGGCATCTGAATATTCTGCCGGGGATGGATATTAATACTAGCCCCCGGTAAACTGAGAAATGTTGTTAATTCTAGGAGACACTGCACACATAGCTAGCTTTTTGTATTCTCAGACTGACAGACACAGTTAACTTTTCCCGTGTTTGAGAACTCGGGATGACGTAACAGTTGGTGCCATGATGTGATGCACAGACATACGCCCCTCTCCCCTCTCCCCAGGACCCAGTGCTGTTTTCAGGCTCTCTGAGGATGAACCTGGATCCTTTTGACAGCTACTCTGATGAGGGAATATGGAGGGCTCTGGAGTATTCCCATCTCAAGAGCTTTGTGTCCGGCCTGCCAAACAAACTCAACCATGAGTGTAGTGAAGGAGGAGAGAACCTCAGGTATAACTGCTTTACATACAGTCATGCAAACTCCAAAATGCTATTGATGGATTATGATTGGCATCCAACAATTATCCAGACACTCATTCTCTGCTTGATTAATGCGTCCATATTATTATTTATTGTTATGCTAATTTTCAGGTTCATAATTATATTTTGAGGTTGTACCAGAATAGGTTTACATGGTTTAATTTTCAAAAAACAACATATTTTTGTTGTACTGCACATTACTGCAGATTCTCTTTTAATCCAGTGTGTTTTGGTCTCTGTTTTAGCTCCAGAGTGAGACATCTTACTTGTTTTAGCTCCAGAGTGAGACATCTCACGTCTATACTATCTTTGTTGGGAGCTGCACATGCTCAGTAGCTCGGTAAGATCCATCAGCTGATAACTCTTTCTCCAGCTTTGGTCAGTCCAAGGCAGGATTAGCTGGGAGACTTCTTCTAGACCAGGGCCACAGGGACAGGAAGTAGTATATAGTAGTATACCTGGTCACTTTAACACTCAGCGCTGACACTTTTGACTGATAATTTATGGTTAATGTATTTTTATTGACGAATGTTATTATTATTATTATTATTATTATTATTACTGTTATTTTTGTTTTCTTTATACTGTCTTTTTTTCTTGCCAAAACGGATGCTGGAAATTTCAATATCCTTGTGGGAGTCATCCCAAAAGGATTAATAAGGAGAAGTCTAAGTCTAGTTCTTTTGGAGATTCTGTCGGAGCAGTGTTTAGCCATTGAGAACAAGCTAGCATGCTACAGTTAGCCACCTTGTCTCGGCTAGTGACGTAGAAAGCCGTGCAGATGTTGAACAGCTCACCCGGAGACTGAAGACAGAGGACATTCAGAAACCGGATCTCACTCAAAACAGCATGGATGGTTTTTCAAAGTGTATATGCGTGTGGAAGCACCAGAGACACAAAGTCTCAGATCTCAGAAAAAGTAATTTTTTTTCATAATATGGGCATTTTAAGAACAAAAAGGAAAAACTGCCAGTTGACACTTGCTATACAGATATTTCAAAGTCACTGAGTAATCTGCTCTGTAGTATTCATTCATACTCCTGTACATACAGCAAGCTTCCATCAGCATGGACACATGCGGTGGACCGCCAAGCCCTCCACAGGTCGGAAACACCAAACTCAGAGAGAACCAGGGGCTGTCTAACCTGACCATGGTTTGAAAAGGTGACCAGCGAGGACTGGGACTTGAGCCCAGAGCGTGGCTCTGTGTGCTGATATGCTAACGTCTGTCTGGGTTCTCTCTGCAGTGTGGGTCAACGCCAGCTGCTGTGCCTGGCCAGAGCTCTACTGAGGAAGACCAAGATCCTGGTTCTAGATGAGGCCACAGCAGCTGTGGACATGGAAACCGACAATCTTATCCAGTCCACCATCCGCTCTCAGTTTGAGGACTGCACCGTCCTAACAATAGCTCATCGCCTGAACACCATCATGGACTACACCAGGTACCGTACGCTACACATACACACATGCCGTTACAGAATGCTTGTGAATTATGTGAACTATGTAAAGGCCTATGTATTCAGTCTTGTATAAAGTACTTGAAAGCAACACTTGAGTAAAAGTACAAGTATCTTACTAGAAAATGACTTAGGTAGAAGTTAAAGTCACCTTTTAGAATATTACTCTTCTTTTTTGTATTACTTTATTGTAGTACTTTCTTATTGTCAAGTGCAAAGGTCATTACATTCTTTATTGTACTACTTTTTATTCACAAAAATAAAGAAAAAAACGCTCTATAAAATTAAATATAAGGTAGCGTGCGTGCGTCTTACAAAAACCCTTTTTGCAAGTAACAAGTACCAAAGACACTAAAGGGTAAATGTAAAGTAGTAAAAGTACACATTTTATTTAGGATATGTAGTGGAGTAAAAGTCCAATTTTCCAGAAATATAAAGTACAGATACATGAAAATTGTACTTGTAATGTAGTAGAGCAAAGAAGTATTTGTATTTACATTACAACTCTATATGTATTTCTTTGTGTGCCATTTTATACAGCCAACAGGACAATGATTCTGTTATCTTAGTAGTTTGGCTTTGTCATCTCAAGATAAATAATGTATTATGTTTTCTCATGTAAAGATAATTAATTAATTGAAATGTCATCTGGAGATGTCAAACATTGGTTGAACATCCCTGTGTTCACACACTGGGGCAGCTCATACAGAGAGAATTTCATCATTATTCTGGCCCCTCTAGGGTCCTGGTGCTGGACAAGGGAGAGATGGCAGAGTTTGACTCTCCCTCCAACCTCATTGCTCAGAGAGGAGCCTTTTACAAGATGGCCAAGGACGCTGGGCTGGTATGAAGCAGGCGGGGCCTCCCTTTGTTCAGCTGCTCCTGTGAGACCCCGCCAGCTCCTCCGCTCTCCGCCGTGGACGTCCCAGTTACAGACTGAGACGCAGATAAAGTGATTATGCAAGCAAGTTTGTTGATGAGAACGGGTTTGATCCATTCCACCATACACAGTCCTCATTGAACTCCCCAGTTGGATGGTGGTTGTTTCTTCCCGTTAGGCCAGATTAGGTCTATGTACCCCAGGTTTCTTCCCCCTCCGTTCACCTTCTTTTACTGCCATTTCTGCCATGGACCAGGGGTGATGGCTTCTAACAAAGGACATATTGTATACAGATTTATTTTGACATAGATTTGTACCTGTGCTCGATCAAGGCAAGGGAGTTTTACTTCTCCACAGACAGAAGTCTGTGCAGTCTGTATCATATACAGTTCACTTCTGGTTGTGGTAACCAGTGCTGAGGTCAGGAGTAGGGCTGCACGATGCACAAAATATCTAATTGTGATTATTTTTGACTGATATTGCAATATGATTCACGATATTGGAGGGAATGATCATTTTTGTGTCATTATTCTCATTTTCATTGAAAATGATTACCATTGAAAGAAATGAAAATGATTATAGTGTGATTTTTGTACCAAACAAAGAGTTTTTCTTTAGTATGTAGTATACGATTTGTAGGCCAGGACGTCTCATTCAAAATGGTTTGACACATATTTTGCCATTAACAAATATTGCGAGGCCCCCGCGATTTGGATTTTGTTCTAGTCCGTATTGCGATTTCAAATTTGCAATTAATTGTGCAGCCAAAGACAGGAGAGGACAGAAAGGCGGTGTTCCTGTAAAAACAAATCATTTGTGCCAAAGACTGCCCTAAACTGGATTTGGGATGCTGCTAACGTAGACAACACATTCAAATGGACGTATGGATGTTGTTATTGTCTAAACAGAGTAGTAAGCTCAACAATTGCTTTGTCCCAATTCCATACTACATATTAATTGTATACAGTACACTCTGGATACTTATTTTGTAGGAAGCTGTATTTTACAGTTAGTATTTAAGAAATCAAAATACTTCACAGGAAAATATACAATCTGTGGTCTGCACTCAACTGAATGGATAAGGCTGGCACTATTGTATATTTTCTTTATCAAATGAAAAATTAAATTAAAGCTGCAAGCAGCGATGAGCGGCCCTCTCCCCTCCTGGCGAGGCGCAGGGACTGGCGGGACGTTGATTGGTTGATGCAGTTGTGGATTTCCTAACCATCTGACAGTGCGTGCACGAGTTAGACATCAATTTTGGGTGGAGTGTGTAGCACTGCAAATGACTTATTACTAATGTTTACCACTTCTCTGTCCACTATGTGGTACTAGAGAACACACACTATACATCATGTTGCTGTACATCAGGTGTAGACCACACCGTGTCAATTTCAGGTCAATCAGATGCTCTTTGTCACACAAGGCTGACTTCCTGTGTCCAGCATGTGGCGCTATGACTATTATGACTCATTATGGGGATGTAGATGTCTCCAGGCCAGGACACGTATCCATCCTGTGAGATTTGGGGAAGATTGGACAATCTAAAATGGAGATACAGCTGCCGGTGTTATGGTGAAACGTTCAAATTGCCCACCTCGCCACGACAACATCGTTCCATGAAAATCCGAAGGCTTTGCAGTTTGGCACCACAAAGGTCTTGACATGCTGCTGGCACAATTTAAGGAAGATCTGTGGAGTCCCCTAGGAGGAATTTTAAAATGTTTCATACCTGTAAAGGGCCTAAAATTGCATGTTGTCACATGACCTGTGACATCATTGTCCAAGATGTCCAAAATTCCTTTGCAATATAAGATCACATCAGTCGGAGGATTATGCCAACCAAAAATGAAACTCCTGTGGAGCCCGCTAAACACGCCTGGACCAAATCTTAAAGTCTTGCTATGCTCACAGGTTTTGTTGTGTGCGCCAACTTCCTTGAAGTTTCGAGGATATTAAATCATCAAAAATGTTATTAACCCCCTTAAAATTAATAAGGGGGTGCTGCTGAGCCACAATGCCACGCCCAAGCCCAAATGTGACACCAATCTAAATAAACACTAGTTTGAACACTGAGCATCCTAAAGTCCTCAAACGTGTTTGTAAAATAAAAAAATGAACGCAATGATGTTCAAGAATCTGGACTTGCTGTCAGGCGAAAAGAAAAAAAAAAAATCAGTCTTAAAGAGCCCCTATTATGTTTTTTGGTTTTTGTTTTCCCCCTTCTTTTAGTGTGTTCTATAGTTTTGTGTGTGTGTGTGTATATAATAGATGTATAAAGTACAAAAAAACACATTTCACTCGCCCACATTCCTGTTTGAAATTCCTCCCTTAGTGATGTCACTGATTGAGAGCCAACCCAGTTTCTCATCTGTGCTGCCCATTGGTGCTGCCTGACCAGGCACAGCCCACCCAGTGGCATGTTTCAATTTGGTAGACCAATCATAACAGAGTAGGCCAGCTGACCAATCAGAGACTACTGGGCTTTTCAGGAGGGTGGGTCAAGAGCTCAGACACAGGGCTCTATTTTAACAATCTAAACGCACAGCTTGAGGCGCCTGGCGCAGGTGCGTTTAGGGCATGGACAAATCCACTTTTGCTAGTTTAACGGCAGAAAACAGGGTCTGGTTACTAAGGTTACTAATTACTAAAACAGCAATGTACAGTACAACAAAAATATGGTGTTTTTTGGAAATAAAACCATGGAAACCCTTTTCTGGTTCAACCTCAGAATACAATTATGAACCTGAAAATTAAAAAGGACGGGAAAGGGAAAGTGTGTCTTAAACTACCAAAGACACTTGTGTCGGGCTTTGTGCTGCGCCAGGTGCAAGATATGCAACATATGGAAGTGTTTCAGGTGGAGGAGGTGCAGCAATGGGCAATGTGAGAAACATAATATGTTTTTGGAAATCCAAGCATGTAAACCTATTCTAGCAGACCGCAAGAGTACAAATCTGATGCTGAAAAGGAGTGTAACAGGGACTCTTTAAGAGGAAAGCAATGCTTCCACCTAATTTTGTCAACATCAAATGAATTTGATCCCAACCTCGATGTGCTTGGGGGTGCCGTGGAGGTCTGACAAGGGTGCCGATTTTCATGAGATTTTGAGCATCCCAAGCACCTCAAAAAGTGATTGCGGAGCAGAAAGGGATACTCTTTACAAAAGCATTAGGTTCCTCACACTTCCATGCTCGGGCCCCCAATATCCCCAGGCCTATCTGTGAAGCAGGTGTCCTAGAGCACAGCGAAGTGGACTCCAATCCATTGTTAATTACTACGCAGTATGGAACTGGGACACAGCTAAAGCAAAGCTAGCTGATACTATATAGGGCACTGCACTCTGTGTGATCAGTGTAGTATAAGGTCATTAGAAGTGATTCTTCTGTTAGGAGCAAAAGCAGCTGGTTGGTCGGAAACATCAGTCAGACTGATGATGTCACAGGCCCAGGCAGTGATGGTCTCTAACACTGAACATCAACACGTACATTAGTACAAAACTGCAAACGCACAAACTCTGGGAATCTGTTGGATAGATTCCACTTGACTGTTACTTTACATGCAGCACTGACTCTTTATTTATTATGTGTTCCTGCAAGCTGCTGGTTAGGTTAGAGTGTAATAAATCAGCTGTTTTGATTATACAAAACCACTATTGTTCTGAGTTATTTTAATTTTTTTCTTTCAGGTGAACTCTAATGAGGTCACTATGTATTGAATGTACACAAAATGGATGTTATAATCTTTTTAGGTTCATTTTGTGTTTGTATGTACACATTGCTTTTAAATTGTTTAAACAGCTGACATGACCTGACGTGTGACGTTGTGAAGCACTTTGATTTTGTTCTGTAAAAGGTACTATATCGAATAAACTCATTCTTCTTAGCATTGTTATTATTAATACTTGCTTCAAACAAATAGATGAATACCAACACTTGGTAAAAGTAAAATGGTAAAAGAACATTGAAAAATGTTGGAAGAAGGGGCAAGTACGTCAAAAAGTGGAGAGAAAAAAAACATCGGGGAAAGTAACAAAAGTGTTGAATAAAATGTTTTCATTTTAAATTTTGAAGCAAAAAAAACAAATAGCTGCATGGTCGACGGGGAAGACAACACAAGGGTTAACGTCACACTGCACGTATGACAGCAGTTTCCCAATTGTGTCTGGGATACAATTCTTTGCATTTCTGTATTTGTGGGTTAGCAAGTTACTGTGTTATTTTTAGTGAACATAAGAATACTTAATTAAAGTACTTAATATACAGGGCTGCACGTTAGAAACTCAGCTTAGAGTTCCTAGTGCCTTCAGGTTGCCTGCAGAAATGAAAAGTGTGTATTTTGAAGAACACCAACTATACCGTAATTAAATAGATACTAGTGACTATCTGCTAGTATTACGGCTAACATTCTTCACACATACAATCTTGAGGAGTTTCTCTAGCAAGTTATTGTTCTGCACAGACATGACGAGATGCAAGTGCTAAAATGCTGCTGACTTGCCAGCTACGTCACCAGAGAAATCAACAAGGAACAGTATGTCACCAGAAAAATATAACAATATAAGCGGTTAAGTGACTTTACGTACTAATTACATTTTTCCTGATGCATTTTACTTAACTATCTTGCGACAAACTGACATTCTTGACATGTAAAGTCATTTTTCATTTTGAAAAGCGTATGTGTAATCCAAGGCACAAGTCAATCGGGACCAGAAAATAGTTTTTTTCACCATTGATATTTTTTTTTCTTCTTTTCTTCAAAGATAGGTCTCATGGAGGCAAACGGAAGGGACAGGACTTGGTCTCTCTATATGAACGTGTAGATATCCTCAGGACAGAACTCCTATCATGCATGTGAAATATGAATGCAGATTGGACAATATCAAGTCAAGGTACAACAGCGTCCTGTGTTTATGATAAAAATTGCCCGCTTCACCACGGCAACCTCATTCTACATGAACAGGTTTTGCAGTTTGGCATCCTGAAAGTCTTGACATGGTGCCAACCCAATTTAAGAAAGATCAGCTGAGTCTTGTAGGAGGAGTGTTAAGGGCCTAAAATGGCATGTTGTCACATGACCTATGACATCATTGTTGCAGCTAACGATTATTCCTTCACAATTTAAGGTCACAGTAGTATATATACTATATATATCCAATAAACCCTCTATGAAGAGATGGGGTGAAAAAACGCATACATTAAAAATGGCCAACTTCTGGTTGAGTGGAGCTAGTGAACTGATGGTGTACTTTACCCCAACCAACCTTGGCGTGCGTGTGGGGGCCGCTGTCGTCATGGATTTATAGTAGAAGTTGCCTGTGTTGACTTATCGCCACATGATAATTAATCAGAATCAGAAAAGGGTGTGTTGCCACAGCAACAGTTGAGGAATTTGCCTTGGTGCATACATAACAAACATATTAAACATTAATATTACATAAACAGGAAACAAAGATACACACAAATAGCTGTATAACAAGAAAAAGGAGACTGAGTGAATTGAGTACAGAATATGCAAAATAATATATATATATATATATATATATATATATTACTATTTGGTATTGTGGTTTATATTGTTCCAGATATCACACAAATACAAACAGCAAACGTATTTGTATCCTCTCTTATTGCTGAATAATGTAACCAACTACTTTCTGCCTCTGTGTCCACCATAGACTGTATATTAATATTAAATCAATATTAACAGTCTATGATGGCCACTCCTTTACAAGAGTTCCACTGTGGATGAAGTTCCAGAGCTGTTGTAATCGTCATTCTGACAATAATGTCTATCTTTTCTTTTTTATGACAGGAGTACAAGAAGTAACATTTTGTCCATTTTGTCATTACTGTACAAAGATGTGCTATATGTTTTTTGTTTTTTATGATGGCTGCATTTTAGAACAAAACAGTCAGTCAAACAGCACATTTTCTTTGTAATATACACACACACACACACACACACACACACACACACACACACACACACACACACACACACACACACACACACACACACTTAGGTACATCGTTGTCATTTCACTAGTTTTTCAATAAAGACTTAGAAAAAAATGATGAAATGGCATGTGGTTCCGCCCTACTCTGCCTTATTCTGCCCCTAATTGGCTTTTCCTTGTACTCTTTACCTTAACGGTTAACCAATCCCACGCCTCATGCCTAACAAATTCAACAAACGAAGATAATAACTCCGCCTACTAGCCAATCATAGGCCGAGTAGGGCGTGACTTGACTTCGCCATCCTAGGAAACGCAAAATTGCGTCCGGCGGCGAGTGGGGGAAGGAAGATGGCGGCGATTGATGAACCGGGGCTGCTGTTGCGCTTTTAAAACGTAAAACAGAACAGTTTTAACGGTTGATTAAATGTATTGCAAGACGGTGCCTTTGACCTGAGACTGCAGATTATCGGACAACAGGTAAATCATTCGCACACGGGCCCTTTTTCTGCCTTTAGGTAATGGACGTTAGCTACTGTAAGCGAAATTAACAGTTAAGCTAGCTAGCGAACGGAGTACCTGCTGCTAACAACAGTTGTAACTAGCTAGCTACGTCTTTTAATAAATCAGATGTATGTATGAACAGCGACATAACCAGATTATAAACATTATAACACACATAGCGTTAGCTACAAAGATGTCCAATATGACAGCCAGCGGCGGTACGTTAGCATACTTAGCTAGCTAGCGTCAACAAAATAAAGCTAAGACTGGCTAAGAGTGAGCACACTTCTCGTTACAGCAAAGTCTCTAACGCAAAAACTATTGCACATATCACACACATACATATACACGTGTCTTATATAACACATGTACACCTAGTCAGTAGACGATATTCAGCAAAAGAGAAATTGTTTAAGCTTGGCATAAGAGAATGCATTCCTTTTACTGGATAGACAGCATAGAGCCATGGGCTCTACGTGAGCTACTTAGCTACATGTGTTAACACACTAATGAGCAGTTCTGCATTAATGTACTGTCCCTAACTGGACAGTCAGTCATGAACAGCAAAACGAAACCATTCTTGCTCATGTCACTTGATATAAGTTATTAAATCAAAGCTGGCCTGCTGCTGCTTTGTCTTTATCTCTATCTCTATCCCTTACTTTGTAAGATTGTTGACTGTGGTCACAGATTGCTGAACACAACAACACTGCGAAGGCAGCTTCAATAGCTGCACAGTTGGATTCATCCCCTTTGGACAACAGCAGTGTGAGCGAAGACTGCTGACAGATGTCCACCGCTGCAGTGCCTGGGAAACCCCAGCATTAGAATGGAAATGTATACGTTTTGCCCGAGACAGTCTCCATCCTGCAGTTCAGTGGGGCTGCTGTGAATAATAATGCATTTTATTTAAAGGCGCCTTTCTCGACACTCAAAAACTAAAGAATATAGCAACAACGGAAAGAGGCAGAGCAATTGACATCAAGTGGAGTAGGCAGTTGGGGTGGTAATGAATTCCAGAGACTGGAATCACTGTGGTGGTGAGACGGGCGGAGGGGGCAGACCAGTGTATGGAGGAAGAGGGTCTGAGGAAGTGGGACGCTGGAGGAGATTAGACAACTATGGGGGGACAAGGTTGTGGATGGCCTTGAATGTTGTTGGAGAACAGGGGTGATGTGGTGGATGGAGGACGTTATGATGCAGGCAGCTGAATTCTAATTCTATGTATCTTTCTCTCTCCTTGTCTTTTTTATAATAAGTCAACAGCAAATCCTAACATTAGTTGTATGTTATCAAAAAAAGATAAATCTTCTCCTTTCGCCCTAAAACGGTCCTAAATTGATACTAGAGTAGCCTACGTCACACCCTGGTCTGACCCTGGTCATTGGTGTGAAAGAGGCACCAGCCAGTCAACACAAGTTGATCCCTGGTCATGAACATTCAGACATGGCCTCGGTCACAACCCGGCAGTGATGCATACCAGTTACTTTACATGTTCTATTCAGTGAACAGCTAACATGACATTCTCCAGTCTGCTTATAGTTTTGTTCTCCTCCTCTGCTTTTTATTCTTTGCAAGTGCAGCAGTAAACAAGGAAATTATAGAGTGAGGTTAGGGCTGCACAATATATCTTTATCGCAACATCATCTGCCGCAATATACACACAGCAAAAGGCTGCGACATATCACGATAGATACTCAGAGATTTTTTGTGTTTAGTTGAAAAAAAATCAGTAGAAAATTAGTCATTCTTTTTTTTAGTGGTGCCTTATATATAATTCAGTGTTAAATTTGTTCAATAAAAAATGTTTATTAAATTCAACAATACTGAAAGCAGCAGAACTGAGTACACTCTGTCTGTTTAAGAAATATCATTATCGCGATATTCAACAACCTTATTGCATATTTTCCTCATGTCGTGTAGCCCCGAGTGTGGTCTAGAGCTGTGAAGTGTCTTGAGATAACTCTTGTTAGGATACTATAAATACAATTGGATTGAATAGGCTGGATTTAGGATGAGGGTAAAACATTTCTCTTTGAGAACATTCAAAGTAGTGATAAACTGATTTTATCAGCCGGCCGATATATCACGCCAATATTACGTGTATCACATCGGCCCATACGTAACTGCTGTGTTCGCTGTTAGTTTTCCCCCGGCATTATTTCCAGACAGGCGTCCACAGGCAGCTCTGTGTTGTTGGAGACGCTGCAGGTCACCTGCAGACCATGCACTGCCCCCTCTTCCACTAGCACCATGGTGGTCTTAAATTACAAGTCAAGCACTTTATTTCAGTGGCTACTTCTCAGGTTTATTATTTTCTTAAATTATTTAAATGTGTTGACAAAGGACATTTAGTGATGACCTGATTATATCTGTCTTATAATAGTAATATTATAGTCTTATAATATGTCAACAAGCAACGCATCATCAAGGCTGTGTTGTAGATGTTGATGCACGGTTAACCATATACAGTGCACCCGTCCATATGATACACATTGCGCACATCATTTGGGTGAAATCAATGGAGATGATTGCAGAAGTGACACTGATCTGTGTTTTTTTTTTTTTTTTTTAAGATTTTGTTGGGACATCTTAGGCCTTTATTTGATAGGACAGCTGAAGATATGAGGGGAGAGAGAGGGGGAATGACATGCAGCAAAGGGCTGCGGGTCGGAGTAGGATTGCTACATTGGTCATGTTGATGTCGACAAATGAGATATCCCTCATCAAAAATGCTCGGTCAGGCTCTATTCTGCCCATTATTGTCCCCTTAGACTAATAGGAATCTTTGAGTAGGCTGGAGTCATGCAGAAGTGGAATTGTGTGTAATTACCACAGCTTCCTGGCATGGACAATCCGTCCGTTACTGCTGTTATTTGACAGAGCAGAAGAATGACAATGTTAAATGTTATTTTAGTCTTGGAAATCAATTGTAATTCATCAAATTAACCAGCAACATCATTCTCACACCTTTTAAAGTGTTCACAAATGGGCTACTACTACTCCGTGGTCTCCACATTTCCAGGTAGATTTTCATTGTAAGATGCAGATAAAGACTGCATGTGTCCTGTCTTTTCTTCTAGGTTCACTCCTGGATTCCATTTTCCTGGCGCTGCCTTGCCCGTCGCCACCAACCTCCTCCTGACTTCTGCACCTCTGTTCCTGGCCCATGGACTTGACTCCGGCATCAGGCTTCAGAAGGAGGGCTGCGGCCTCCTCCTCCCCAAGTGGCGTTAGAGAGATTGCCAGAAGCCCTCCTCCCTGCTCGCCCTCCTTGTCTCTGTCATCTCCTTCATCTGCTCCGTCTTCGCCCCTGTCTACATCCTCCTCTGTCTGCGTCAACCTGTCCGTTGTTCAGAACCATGTAAAAGGTCTGACCCAGGGGACAGACGTGGCCAGGGTGTCTGCCACTTCTGCCTCTCCAGCAACGCAGTCTCTCTCCACACCTCCATCCAACATCACCCCCTCCAAATCCTTTCCTCACCCCTCAGTGCAGCCCCGTGTTGATTGTGAAGCCGAGGGCAGGAAAAGGGAGATGTACGATCCTTTCCATCCAACTGAGGGATTGAAGGGGGAGGAAGTCGAAGGGGAGAAATATGACCCCTTTGACCCCACTGGTTCCCCAGCATCAGACCCTGATGATGGAAGTGGCAGAGGGAGGGGGGTGAAGAGAAATGCTGAGAGAGGAAGTGACAAGGAGAAAGAGGAAGAACCTCCAGACTCAACTGACACCTTGACTGACTTGCCAAGCCCCTGTCTGGCCACCCAGCTCTCTCTTAGGAGGAGAGTGGACTGTAGCAGCACCAAAGCTGGGGGGCAGAGGGACCGGGATGACTCTGATCACTCTGAGATAGAGGAGGGGGAGATAGTTGGGGCTGCTGAAAGAAGCAATAAGAGACCCGCTGCAGAAATCCTTTCCCTGAATTCACCCAGCGTCTCCTTCTTTGGTTCCAAGCCGGAGCGCATCCTCCGGGTCCTGGACGGGGACGGCTTTGTGTCGGTGCGCGCCGAGAGTACCTGGGACGCGGACCGGGAGCCAGAGGACGAGCCTGTGGTGGGAGTGGAGGATCTGAGGAGGAAGCTGGTCAGCAGACGAAAGGAAAGATATCTCTCTTTTCCCGCCTCTTCCCCCCTCTCTCCTCAGCCAGCGACTCCTCCCTCCCATCCTCCAGCTTCTGCACCCTCCTCCCCTCCCACACCTCCGGTGGAGCAAGGCAACAAGAACCGCAGCAAGTCCTCCAAGACTTCCAAGGACTGCAACCGACACAAGAGCAAGGATAAGAATGGAGAGAAGGAGGAGAGAAGGAAAAAGAGTAAGAAGGACAAAGAGGGGGTTAGGGAGAGGAGCAAAGAAAAGGAGCGAGGGCACAAGACTGGGAAGGACGTTAAAGGAAGGAGGAGCAGCAGGAGCAGTAGCCAGAAGAGGAAGAAAAGACAGCACAGCAGCCCCGAGGCTTCAAGATCCTGCAAATCTTCAGGAAGAGGGGGCCACACTAGACACTCCTTTTCAAGCCTATCTGAAGAAAGACATAGAGAGAGAGAGAGAGATAAAGACAGAGAGAGGGATAGAGACAGAGGAAGGGAGAGAGAGAGAGACAGGGATAGAGACAGAGAGCAGAGTCGGACCAGTAGCCATAGAAGAGACGAAAGAGATCGAGATTCTAGCTCCAAAAAGGAGGAGAGGGAAAGGAAGGGAAGCCAACATTCAAGCAGCAGAGAGCGGGGCATTTCAAAGAGGTCCAAAAGAAGCAGGGAAAAGCGGGAGGGGGAGAGAGACAGGCAGCGCGGGAGGGAACTGCGTTGGGACGGTCGTCCGTTGTCCCGCCATCCATCCAAGACCTCAATGGGTCTGACCTCTTTGCCATCAAGAGAACTATCACAGTCACCACCACCACAACCACCACCACTGTTCCCGGCTCCCCGAGACTCACCCCTACCTCTCCCTGTCGGCCCACGCAGGACTCTGACAAGCCCCACAAGAGGAAGAAGAAGAGGAAATGGCACTCAGCTGGAGAGATGGAGGACCAGGGAAGTTGTCGCAGCCAATCACAGTCGCTCTCACCACCACGGTATCACAGCTATGAATCAGACCGCTATTCAGACAAATTGGAGATTGATGTGTTGTCTTTGGATGGGGAGGCTTTGGACTCGGACTACCCCTCTTTGGAGGATACACCACCTGCTCCCCTGCCCCCAGAACCACCTGTACCCAGCCCCAAAACGAAAACTACCCCCAAGACTGGGCGACACCACCCGAAAAAGAAATCTGACACATTAAAGAAAGTTGGCCAATCTGAATCCTCTTCCTCCTCGTCCTCTTACAGAACCAAAAGCAAATGCCTCTCCTCGCTGACAGTGACTTCAGGCTCTGCCTCATCTGCCCCCCCCTCAGCAAAGCGAGCCAGGAAAACAGGGAAGGACAAAGGCAGCAGAAAGGAGTTGGGTCACTCGAGCAAATCCAAGAAAGAGAGCGGCGGCAGTCGGAAAGGCAAGCTTCAGTCCAAAGTGTCTGTGCTGGTGCGTGAGGGCGTGAGCAGCACCACGGGGGCGTCAGTTGGCTCTGGAAAGATGGGCATGGACCTCCTAGGGCCAGGAGGGACAGGGGGGGGTTCCGGGGGCTCAGTGGTCGGTGGATCAATTGCAGTAGTCTTCTGCAGGGACAATGAGAGCAGGTCTCCATTCCTCAAACCCTGCTCAGAGCCGCTGTCACTGGGCAACCGCAGTAAAGATCTGAGCGGTATGGGAAAGCGAAGCAGCCTGGCTGCAGCGCCGTCCTCCTTAACCAGTCCTGCAGGACTGAAGTCCAAGAAAACAAAATCAAGCTCCATCACATCCACCTCCTCCTCTGCCTCCTCACCCTCATCGTCTCTGGCAACCAAGCGCCGCCGCCGCCTGGCCAAGAAGACCAGAGAGAAAGGTGGCGCTGTAGGGTTGGTGGCTGGAGAAGGCAGCCAAACAAAAGCCCCGTCTGAGAGCTGGGGGCCGGGCTCTTTAGATTCTCAGTCAGCCATGGGAGACGGGAGCAAGTCAGTCAGTCCACACACTAGCCAAGCTGGCCCTGCTGCACCCTGTTCATCCTCCTCTTCTTCCTCCTCCTCCTCCTCTTCCTCTACCAGTGTGCTTCCACCCTCCTCCTCCCCACCCCACACGCCTCCACCCTCTATGGCTCCTTTGCGGGACACTAGGGAGTCTTCGCCAGACTCTCAGACTGTGGACAGCAGCTGTAAGACTCCAGACCCTTCTTTCCTAGCTGAGGACTGTCCCACCAGCCCCATGCTGCCAGCATCCAGTCCGTCCAGTCTGTCCACCCCCCACGGAGCTGGTCTGGGCATGGCCTTGTCTACCCCCACTGCCAAGCTCCCACCTCCAGAGGATGCCCCCAAATCTCTGGCCTCGCCTCCTTGCTCGTCCTCTTCGGCAGGCTGTGGTCTCCCTTCCCTTCCTTTGCCTCTGTCTTCGTCAGACCCCTCCTCCTCTGTGTCCTCCTCGTCTGCCAGTAAGCCTCCTCCCCCTCCCCCACCAGCAGCGCCTGCCCTCCCCTGGAGTCTGCAGACCGGAGTGGACTGCACCACTGGAGGAGTCCTAGCATGTGAGTTCCCTGCATAAGATGCACAGAAGTCAGGGAGAAAAAATGGCGCGGCGGTTGTTTGCATTTCTTTAAACTAGTGCTGTCAGTTAAACGCGTTATTAACGACGTTAACGCAAATCTATTTTGGCGCCGTCAATTTTTTTTTATCAGATTAACGTTCTTTTTGGCCTAACAAACTTTGTAGTTTTTTCACACGATGTTGCAACAACTAGTACTGTTAGAAAACTACAACACCCTCCGCCTGCACGCTGCACACTAGTCGTTTCATTACTTATGCCGTTTTTCCATTAGTGGTTCCTGCTCGACTCGACCGCGGTGCCCCGTCCTCCTCTCTCCATTGCAGCTCACGGTGCTCTGTCCCCAGCTGAGAGTCACTTACAGTGTTCTCGGATAACTGATTGAGTGACTACTCAATCTTAGGCAAAGTCATAAACCGCAACAAAAGCTGCGACATGAAATCTGCATTCGTGTGGGTCCCGTGAAATGTGACAGCTATAGTTTATTGGAAAATAGCATTATGGACACTGAATATGATGAATTTACTGTTTATCAGACCCAGATGAGACAAGAAGCTTACGTTTGCGAATGCTGCAGTGTAAAAAGAGTGGTGACGTTAAATCACCGGTTTCAGGTAACCTCCACACATTACCATCTATTTTCTGGGTGGTTTCAGGTAACCTCTCTACGGTACCGTCTATTTGCTGGATGGTGTAAAAACTGGTATCGGTGACTTCTGGAGTTAATGCTCTGATAGGATACCGCTTAATTTAGCCCAGAAGAAAATATGCTTTAAAGTAGTTTTGTGTTCTTTTTCCGTTATGACTACTGTCAAACTGGATAATAGAAAAAGTTCTGCGGCGTATCACAAAAAGTTTAAGCCAAGCCAGGCCGACACAATGATACAAATTATATTCATACAGTGATAGTAGTATACAGCTGTTAAAACATAATAACATATATGACACACTGATATCAGATCAGTACTCAATGTCGGCCAAGACGCAAGTTCAGGTATCAGAACCGGTATCGGACCATCTCTAGTTGCCATGTCAATCATGTTATGTTTATCAATGAATGTATAACTTTCTAAAATAATTTCCTGAAATAATGGCATTTATCATTCTTCCTCTCAGTGACTGCTCTGCTCTTCAAAATGGAGGAGGCCAATCTCGCCAGCCGAGCCAAAGCACAAGAGTTCATCCACGCAACCAGCCAGGTCAGAGCGCCACGCATTTTTCCTCTAACCTGTAGTGCAATTTATCAGTCTAGATAGCTTTGGTGTGTGAGTTGCCCAGTGTTGGAGATATCAGCCCCAGAGATGTCAACTGGTCGATTAAAACCAGTTATAAAAATGGTTACCAACGAATGTCATGATTGATTTAGTTGGGTTGTGGACGTAGTATTTCTGTCTGCTGTGTCTGTTTGTAAAGTAACTGTAATTTGAGCGTTTTTCTGTCAAAATGGACCCAAATCTGCCTGAGACAGCAGATAAAACTAACGCTAATTAGCTGGAAATAGGTCATAGAGAGGATATTTTAAATGGGTAATGGTGATTGTTACAGTCTAAAGTGAATTCTTTATTTCTACACAATAGAAACCTGAGCAATATTGAACAAATATATAGACTGTTTTACTGGTGTTGCTATGCAACAGATTTGGTCCATTTTTACTTCCCAGCTAAAAAAAAGTTGTCAT
This sequence comes from Percina caprodes, assembly GCA_013375575.1. Classification (NCBI taxonomy): domain Eukaryota; kingdom Metazoa; phylum Chordata; class Actinopteri; order Perciformes; family Percidae; genus Percina; species Percina caprodes. Next base: position 595,370 of record JABXJD010000227.1, read on the forward strand.
CAGTAATGTTCCTTTTTCGGAAACAGTTGGCTTTATTTGCCATCATTTCTTAAAACATTAGTCTTTGGATCTGAATAAAATCAGTTTTAGTACAGTCCGTTGAGCTTTACAGATATCACACATAATGTTACATTGCTAATGAAATATTTTAGAAACATAACACATTTTGCAATGTGTATCTCACATCATAGTTTCACTCACTATGACCACTACTGCTGTCATTACTAAACACTGTGCCAAAATATGAACAATAACGTTGCTGTCAGTGGGCTTATTTGTAAGCTAACCTCTGCTAATAATCCAGCAAATAGACGGTACCTTATGATTTGACATCACCGCTCATTTTACATACACTGGAAAGCCAGAGTTCTTGTGAGAGCACAATTTGAATTAGCTCAGTGAGTTACTCTGGCATCGAGTGATGCCGCTCATTAACTATGCCCTTGTAGCCAAGCTGCACCAATCATATCGCTGTATCGGATATAGACAGGGCCAAAAGCGAGCTGCACCAATCACATCGGTGTATCTGATATAGGCGGGGCCAGAGGTGAGCTGAACAGATGACAACAGTCTAATCTACCAGTTAGCTCCGCTGGTAGCTAAGTGAATGGAGCTCTGGATTGGCCGTAGTGTTATCTAATTGCGTGCAGTGAGAGCTTGGTGCCGTCCCTCGATGGCATGGCAATAACTCGATGCCAGACCCATAATCTTTCGGATTTGAGTCTGATTTGGGACAAAGTCTCCTGCAGCGGTGAGTCAGAGGCCAAACATGAAACATTGGCTGTACTCACATGCTAGGGGTGTGATGGTGTATGCAGCGGCGATACGTTCTATTGGAAGGGTGAATTGTTTGGGTGAGTTGTGTTTGTAGGGCTATATGGGTGAAGCTGCAGTCAAAACCGAAAGAACTAAATTGATATCGATTGATTGTATTACAGTGTCCTGTCAAACAGCATCCCTTCTTCTCTGTTGCTTGTATTATTTTGCTGTGCAGTTAGCCGTCTGACTGTGCCATTACTTTGTCTCATGTCTCTCATGTAGATCCTCTCCCAGGCCAATCAGAGCCAGTCCCAGCAGCTGGCTCCTCCTTCCTCAGCCTCTTCCTCCCAGATCCCGCCCCCTCCCTCTCTGCCTCCGCCTCCTGGTATGAGCCCAGCCCAGTTCATCCTCCACAGCTCCCTCCCATTAGTTGGCTGCAGCAAAACTCCCCCCTCACTCCTGCACCCTTCTAAAGGTGTTGGATGTGCACAGACCCCGCCCTCCATAATGCCTATGGGGCTTTCAGGAGTTACTGGGAGCTCTGGTGACACTGGATGGGACAACGAGAGCAAAGACCCTGACAAGGTAAAATTGAGGATCATGCACAGATCAGGACTGTTTGTCTAAAATATGTCCTTTTTATTTCATTTCATATTTGAACGATACAATACTGACCGCTAGTGTTTAAAATAGTTACAGCAGTACAAATTCAAACTAATGGAAAGAGTCATCTCCCCCGCCCCCTCCTCCCCAGACTCAAAGTTCACGGAGTGATGGTGGGCTCTAAGCTGTCTCCATCTTTCAAATAAATCTCCAATATTTACCCGGGTTATGTCAAGTCTCTGGTCTGTCAACTGTTAGAAACATGTTGACATCCTGTTGGTTTGTTACAGCTGTAGCGCGCTGGCTTCACGTTTTTACAGATAGATCCTAAATATCTGACGTATTGGGCTCATTTTTGCATTTATTACAGTAAAAATATTACATATTGGGACCTTTTTAAAGGCCTTGCTGTCTCTTCAAAACAGGTAAATTAATTTACACTATTGTGATGTGTTTTAGTCTTACTGTATTATCCAGGTTTAATCTTGTATAGCACTTGGATAGCACAATGTTTGTAAAAGCACTATACACATAAAGAGTTGGATTATTATTATTATTATTATAGCATTAATTTAACATGTCTGTCACCTGCATTGCCCAGTACCTGAAGAAGCTGCACACCCAGGAGCGGGCGGTGGAGGAGGTGAAGCTTGCCATCAAACCGTACTATCAACGCAAAGACATCAACAAGGACGATTACAAAGACATCCTCAGGAAGGCAGTGCATAAGGTCAGCCTCAGCACACTTAGAAGTTAACATGCCGCGTGTACCTCAATGCACATCTTACTTAAAGCCGCAGACGGTAGTTTATTTTTGACTTTAGACTTGTGCACCTCCTCTTGGCTCTGTCTTCAGGCTTTAGAAACTCCAGAGAGAGAAAGAGAGAGATCCTGATGTGCAGCGAATGCAGAAGTGTGTGCCAGTTGCTACAGCTAATTCAAAGCTAAACAATTTTATTGTAATCTATATACACTACATAGAGGAAAGAAACGGTGTAAAAAGTGTAGTCCAGTGTATTGTTCAGGAAGCAGACATTTGCTGTGAAAACGGGTTAGCCTTTAGCTTAGCGTAAATACCAGCTTGTTTGTGGTGTTTAGGTTCCCTCTCACGCAGCCTCCGGTGGTAAGACAGGCAGCAGACGAGCCGGTAGTTTAGCTTTCTGCCAACCTTGGCCCACGGCTGCGGCTAATTCAAGTTCCTGTTTCTGAAGCTAAGCCTTGAATCTCAGTCTGTCATCTCAAAGGGCTTTTTTAAAGAGTTTTTTTTCAATGAATCCAACATATTAGCAGATATAAATCCCCACTGAAGATGGGCTTACTGGCCTATAGGTAAGGGTATAGTCACTACGGTAGACTCCACAGATCCAGTTAATCCTAAAGACGTACTGTGCCACGACCCACAATTATAGCCTGGCTACGCCCTCCTACATATTTCCGCTCAATTTTCATTTTCCTTCAGTACTCTGTCTGGGTTTGCGGTATATTTGCTGGTTTTCTCTGGCCAAATATTTGGCGGTCCAATCAGCGAACAGAGGGAGTGGCTAAGAACAACGTCGTTGAGGATTGGTAATCTTTGGTGAGTTCCGTACAAATGGCGACGGAGAAAGATGTGAGCGAAGCCATTGGGTCCGTTGTGGTAACGCTGCTGGATATCCAGAAGTTAAAACCCGAGCAGGAACAATCTTTGCTGAGTTGTGTTGGGGGCCATGATGTTGTGGCCCTCCTCCCCACGGGGTTTGGGAAAGTTTGATTGTCCAGCTCGCTCCGTTAGCGGTGACGGAGTTAGCTAAGGCTAACGCTAGCGATTGGTTATAGCAGATCCAGTAGTGGTAGTCCAGTAGGACCAGGCTAATGGATCAGGGACCAGAGTCTGGTAGGACCAGGCTAATGGATCAGGGACCAGAGTCTGGTAGGACCAGGCTAATGGACCAGAGTCTGGTAGGACCGGGTTAATGGACCAGAGTCTGGAAATACCAGGCTAGACTCCAATAGATCTTGCTCCAATTCAAATGATGGTGTTTTTTTTATTTTTTCATTATTTTTTTATTGATTTTTCTGCCTCCACAGCAATGTAGTTCACAATAGGGTGGGGTTACTACATGGAGTTTGAGTAATGCTTAAAAACAGAAAGTCCAACAAAGCAGCAGTGGTATCTATTCCTACAATGAAACTACATCAACAATATACTGTATACTAATGTTTTTGGATTGAAACAAAGCTATTTAATCCCACTGTGTCCATGTCTCAGATCTGCCATAGCCGCACTGGGGAAATCAACCCGGTCAAAGTCAGCAACCTAGTGAAGCTGTATGTCCAGCGCTACAAATACTTCCGGAAACACGGACGCAAAATGGATGACGAAGAGAGGGATGACCGGGAGCAAGAAGCACTGCATTCCTCCGCCTGAGAGGAGACCACCTTCTGCTCAACATCTGAGCCATCCACTGATTGTTGTTGGTTTTTTTTTTTGTTTTTTTTTATTGTTTTCATAGCCCGCCTTATATATGCTTTTATTTGATCTTATGGAACCCTTTCCCCTTATCTCCTTGATCTCACTGTAAATATGTCTCACATAGAAGATGTATCATGTATACAATATTCAGGAAGTGGATGCTATCATGCACACCTGTGTGATCTAATATAGTCCAGTACACCGACCCTGCAATAAATACTGCCTTTGGAAAGCTTAGAGTTTTTAGATTTTGTTGACTGTCCATTCAGTGCTTCACAATGGGGGCACTAATTGCAGGGTTTTATTGTGGCACTAGTATTGGATTAGGTGTTCATGCTACTTTGTCTACCCCATCACTGTGTATCAAAACCCAAGCCGAGGGGAGATGTAAGCACCAAAAATGCTAACAATGGTGTAAGGACAAAACATGCCATTTCCCTCCCTCCACATGTCTCTCTGTCTTTGCAGACACAATGATGTTTCAAATACATTGACACATCTCACTTCTTTCATTCTGCTGTCTGTTTTGTGTGCATATGTATCTGAGGTTGAGAATGTTGCTAAATCTCTTTATAAAATGACTTGATCAACAAAATATAAATGTTGCTTAAAAAACAGTATGCAATAGAATGAACTTATTTAGTCTGTTTTCTGTATTTGCAATAGAAAGAAATATATTAAGTCACACATACAATCATACACAGTATAATGTGCAGTGCAATTTCTTCTTAGGAAGAATATGCATCCAAAGTCTGGCCCCCGGGGACCGACTCCAGCAGGAGTCTGCTGCCCTCACCAACCTGATGCTGTAACATGATGAGTCTATAAATTCATGTGGTAAAGCACATGACACAGTTTCACATAAAATCACAATCAGAATGTTTTATTGATAAGACGAGGGATCTGGTGAGGTTCCTACACTGAACAATAGCAATAGGCTATTAAAATATATTTATAGTAAGTTCTCAAAAAGGCAAATATAAAGATAAAGTCTATGCAATAGAGAATATTCCACCAGAGATCATTTGACAATGATTATTAGTGGTGTATTGTGTAAATAAGAAGGCCTACCTGTAACATTGCCCTCTAGCGGAACTCAATAAATTGTTGCTGCGCTTTCACGTCGGGTGCAGTCCGATTTCGGCAGGCAGTCTGTTTACAGCACGACACCGGTGCGATTTACGTTATCCCGCCATTTTATTTTTCAGAACACAGCTCGCACACGGCACACACACATTCAGCTCTTTGTCGCCGCACGGCCTGGGCGCCCTGAGCGGACCGTCCTAAGTTACTGTTTTTACACTTTCACAAAAGTACGTTGGTCCAGGAGACCTGCATATATCGTCCGGTTCGTCCTCTGGTTCATGGTCTGAAATTTGTCGCGACATCGGAGGAGAGAAGGTAAGAATCATGCTCGAGGCTCCTTGTAAGCATAGCTAGCATACTTAGCTTAATGGCTAATGCAAATGGCTCAACGATAGTTTCAACGGTAGCTACAGTCGGAGTAAACTACCGTCTATAATGGAAATGCACTTTATAACTAGTTAATGATGTTATAACTATGTTAAAACGTAGTTATATATTGAGCACATGCTAATAGAAGTATCCTTAATGGAGACAACAATTAGTATATCAAGCTAGCGTTAGCATCTATCTTGCTAGCTTCCGCAATTGGTGTTGGCCTGCCAAATTACTGGTAGAATTTAGCAACGTGTCAGATATTGGTTATGGTTATACATAACGTGCTTTTGTTAATTTAGGTGAAGGATGACGCAGTTTTTACCCCCGAATCTGCTGGCCCTCTTTGCACCGCGGGACCCTATTCCTTTCCTGACTCAGCTAGAAAAGTTGCCCCATGAGAAACATCACAACCAACCTTACAGTGGCATCGCACCGTTCATAAGGCATTTCGAGGTGAGTATTTTGTCTTCTGTAATATTCGAATGCTTAGGATTTTATAAAACAGTTTCTTACTCAATACCTCATTTCAAATGTTATTTATTAAACTAATTTTGCCATCAGGATCCTAGAGATGCCCCTCCACCAACAAGGGCAGAGACCCGTGATGAGCGACTGGAGAGAAAGGTAATTCTTAGTTAAATAATTAATATGAACCAAAAGTTATCAAGTGAATACAGCGTGAATTTCCTGTTTTTAGCATCAGTTTGATAGATTCTCAAAAGCATTATATGTCAATTTCAGGATATAACGTTTCTGTCCTGTCAGTCTTTGGATCAGAATGCAGTCTTTTTTAACCTCATGTTACTACTGTGAGTCCACCAGGGAATTACTTTCCCTTTCTAAATTACGGGGTGGGGTCTAGACTTACTGTCTGTACAGTGTCTTGAGATAACTCTTATGATTTGATAGTATCAACAAAATTGAATTTCAGCTTTACAGATATCACACAGGGCTAATAAACTATTCCAGATACATAACACACTTTGCTATGTGCATCTTGGATTACATTTATGACTCACTATGACCACTACTACTGTCATTACTAAACATTGTGCCAAAAATGACAAAACATAACAATAACGTTGTCAGTGGGCTTAATGCTAGTTAACAATTGCTAAGGAAAAATCCAGCACATAGAGCATACATTAGAACAATGTTACGTGCATGCAGTTTTTTTTTTTTTAGCACCACACTTTACAGTTTAACAACAAAACGCTGTGTGAACATTACTAGCTACGTTTTTCATGTTGGTTTTGAGTGGTATGCCCCCACCACCACCACACACACACTCCTAACCTGAATAACGGTTTTAAAACGGCCAGCTAACGTTAATACAACGTGTCGGGGGAATACAGCGTCTCCTGCAGCATTTGCTAACATTAGCGTCTTGTCTCATCTGGGTCTGATAAACAGTAAATTCATCATTCAGTGTCCACAATTTTCCAATAAACTGTAGCTGTCATATTTCACGGGACCCGCGTGAGTGGAAAAATTCATGTTGCAGCTTTTGTTGCTGTTTACCTAAGATTGACACGTAGTACTCTGCCCATGGTTGCCATGACGTTGAAAGTGATGACGTCCTGTCACTGCTCGGGGGATGACAGGTCACTTGTGTTCAGTAGAGCATCAGACGGCGCTGCAGATTCCTGTAATTACAACTTTATGACTTTTCATAAACTACTGAAGGAGCGACGGTGTACATAGTGGAAACCACATTTGTGGCGCAGTTTTGGCAGCTTCATGACACAGCCATAATTTTCCTTAAATAGTCAGTGAAGCGCCCCATATTAATATTCATTCTTTTAGGATAATTACGGACGGACCGAATTACTAGAGGCCTCTCAAGTTAGTTTTTGACATGCATTAAGTAATGAGTCAGTTTTAAAGCACTCACAGCAAAGTAGAGAAAGCCTTCAACAGCAGCTTTTTTTTTTTAAATGATTTTAAGATGAAGTCCTAATACAAAGTCGATATTATCTCTGGTCAGGCAGGGCTTCTCCTCCTCATGCTCAGCATTCTCCGTTTTTCACAAGGTCAGTCAGGGTTATCTTGTGGGAGCAGAAACAGTATGCTGTCTTTACCATGAAAAAAACACTAATATTAATAGAGAAGAGAAGTGATACATTCATACCAACGTCATGCACAGAGAGAAAACAAAGCAAAGGACTTTCACTCAATGTGAACTTGTGGTTCTTGAGAGGTGGAAAATATGTTTTGGAGGGCACAATGTGGGCATTACTAATGTCAAAAAAGCTGTAACGTGAAAACGTGTTGCAGACGCAGTTAATGCCACAGCCTCAGAGGTCGGAACGTGCCCAAATTAAAGCAATGGTCCGATATTAAAGTGCCCACATTTTGAAAAATTTGGGGTGTTATTTTGTCTCTAGTGCTTCCTCGCGCATTAAAACTCAACACTGTTTTGAATGAGATCCAGTTTCTGAATGTCGTCTGCCTTCAGTCTCCGGGTGAGCTGTTCAAAATCTGCACGACTTTCTACGTCACTAGCCGTGACTGTGTGGCTAACTGTAACATGTGCTAGCGCTAGCATGCTAGCTCACACACACTCAGGGCTTAAAGTATTCCGGCACCATGCCGGAACTCCAGCGTGTGGCAACTAATGTCAACATGGACAAAATCATGAATGTACTAATTCACTTTTTTGATGTGAAAACAGGAATCTTCAGTCATGTGCCGTAAAACAAAAATATGGTGTTTTTTGACAATGAAACCTATTCTGGTACAACCTCAAAATACAATTATGAACCTGAAAATGGGCAGAATATGGGCACTTTTAAAATACATTAGTGCACCTGCTTTGTGGTCAGTTTTTAATCTAACTTAATATTTTTATTAAAGCACTATCATTTTCACATCCACCTAAATTGGTATTGTAACTATAGATATTTAGAAATCATGTTGGGACCATGTGAATTGTAATCAGGGTGATACCAGCTCTAGAGTTTAACATCTTCTGGTGGGATTGCACTAATTAAGTAGCCAGTGAGTGAATGTAAAGTCAGGACTTTTTCTAGCATTTCACAGGACTGCACAATCCAGCGCTAGCATCTTCATTCAGAGCGTCATCGCTGAGCGTTTGTTGGGGGTTGACCATTTTCTGTAATTCTTTTGCTTTGCAGAGGCGAGAGAAGATTGAAAGGAGGCAAACCGTGGTGGAGACTGAACTCAAGCTTTGTAAGTTTTCTGTGACGTATATTACAAGCTCTTATCACTGCACGTGGTTTCTTGGCTTATATTAATCTTTATTCTGTTTGCATTATGTCAGGGGACCCCCATAATGACCCCAATGCACAAGGGGATGCCTTCAAGACATTGTTTGTTGCACGAGTGGTGAGTATTTGGAAATATTTAAATGCATGATTTTAAGTGTTCCACCAGTTCTGTAGATTAAGCAAATATTATTTTGTTAATGTCTAATGATTTTGTCTTTTCTGTAGAACTATGATACTACAGAGTCCAAGCTTCGTCGTGAATTTGAGGTCTATGGCCCCATCAAACGGGTACGTTTAGCTGTTTTTCACTTGTCTACCTGTTCACATGTTTACAGTAAATTTAAATCTTAGTACAGGTGAGGTATCCCTGCCAGCCTACACATTGAAATCCATCCAGATTCTATCTTAATCTGTTACTTGTATTATTGGCTTAAAAGGCTAAATCGTGTCAATGTCGTGTTCAAAACTTGACCTACAATCACAGGCACGCCTGAGTAGCTGAGTATAAAAAAACAAAGATATTTAGATGATGCACTGACTTTTTGTATTCATTTAAATGTCATCTTAAATGATTTCCATGTGCTATGTCTGTGTACTGCCTAGAAAAACGATATTGATTTAATAAGAGATTGCAGGTCACTGATAAATGCATCCACACACAGCTCAGGTGGCCTGTGAATGTGTTGGTTTGGCAAGTCTGTTATTTTTTATATTTATAATGATGAATTCCACAGCAAACCAATGTTTCCATGCCTGTTTGTTCCAGATTTACATTGTCTACAACAAGAGGACGGCCAAGCCTCGGGGCTATGCATTCATTGAGTATGAGCATGAACGAGACATGCACTGTGAGTACCAATGTGGAGCACTGAGCAAAAAACAGTTTATATACATATATGATCACATTCATAAAGACTGATCTCTGACATGCAGGGTGGTTCTTCAGTGGAACTGCCTATCCTTTATTCTATATGGATATTTTTGTAATAATACTGGGGTGGCAAAATTCTCTCAGCACTTTATGAGGGTGACTACCCGCTACCTAAGGAGAACATGTAGGTTTATGAAATCAGAGTGCTTTTAACAGACATATGTTCTAAAATTTGCATGTTGAATCCCGAGTCTGGTGGGTGTGTGTGTGTCTGTGCTTGATGCGTGTCATCAGTTGACTAATAGTCTGGTTGAGGAGGGGAACCACTTCATTCAGTGGGGCAGCCTGGGCAAAGTGGGAGGACCAAGAGGTAGAACTGTGTCTTTGATCTGTAAATCTGAACATCTTTGCCTGTCAAAGGGCACATTGTCTTTTAACTGTTAGGCATTGTAGCTCTGTGGAAGAGCAGCTCTCCTGGTTGGACTGTGATGGTAAGCACAAGGTCAGACTGGTCACCAAGCATTGAATGGGTTTTTTGTCAGAAATGTCTAGGACTGTATGGAAACCCATATTTTGTAGAACCTAGGTATTGAGCTTTATGGTCAAAGTTTTTTTTATTAGTGGTCTTCAACCCTGGTCATGGTGAGATAAGTTAAATTCACCACACTAGTTTGTGCGTTTAAGCCGGTGGTGATACCACAGTGCATTAGGTGTAATGGAGAACTGTCTCATTAGACAAGTGAATGGTGCCATCTAACACAATGACACCATTCTGGGATATTAGTGTAATTGGCTCTTCAAGACCAGAGTTGCTGAATCACAGCGAGCGTTTAGCAACAGCAGTGGGTGAATTGAGGGGGGATGTGGGGCTAAACAGTGTATTAACTGTGTGTTGTTCTCATTGCCACTGCAGCCGCCAATCTGTGATGGCTATTGGCCAGAGCTGGCTGGCAGATGATGATGGTTATGATACATCTACACCCTACTACCACAGCTCAGTATATGGTTGGTATAATGGGTTTGTATGATGGGTAAGATTTCTTTCCACCCTCCATCTCCTACATAGGAAAGAGGAGCTACGTTCAATGGGTAAAGCATCTTTCTTTGCAAGCTCTAAAGAGCTTTCAGTGCGTTTACTGCTACTTGGATCTTAGGCTTTGACCATTGAACGCACCCCTGACCACTAGTGTATTAAATGTTGCCCAATGATTCTGCCCTTTATGTCAAAGCCATCTCTGGTTACTTAGGGCTCATGTTTAACAATAGCAATCACACATCATCCGCTGAACTTTTGCTAGCTGGTGAGCGAGGAGCTACAGACGATAGTACCATTCGTCTGCAAGTACTGCAGTGAAACCGATTCGGCGGTTGAAAAGTTCCCCTTTTTTCTAGGCGCACTCCCTTAAGAATGTAGCAGAGCCAAAATATTTTTGGAACTTAACGCAAAGCATCTGGCAAGAAACCGAAACATGTCTGTTTCAGTACTGCACCCACAGCTATGCATACACACAGTAAACAGCACTGTCCATCTGAACTAATAATTCATAATAATGAATAATGTTGGACTACTATTCATTATTGCACAGGCAATTTAGTGGATGGTGCACATGGAAAATACAATGGAGCATTCGATTGATGATTGGACGTTGATTACCATGGCAACGGTGTAAGCTTCAAAGCATTCAGGTCAGCCCTAATGCTGTGTAGATTGAACTTGTAGCAGCTTTTCACAATCGTAGTGATGCATTTTTCAGTCTTTCTATTGGTGTAGTACATCATTTCAGTTTATATGTAAATATGGGTCAGTGGGCAGTTGTCTAAAAGAATTTAACAATTATATTGCATAATTATTTTCACGAGTCAAAATTATATTTAGTTTGACTGTAAACACAGTAGAACTGTTGATACCAGTATTGCCCAGGTTCACTGGTATGTATTTAGCCTCTAATCTGTATAGATGGGTAACCTGCATTTACTCTCACAATCAGCTGGTAATGTTGGTATTATACATCATATCACCTCATGTCAGTTAGGGTTAAGTGTTCTGCTAAATATCAGTGTTAATCACAGACAATTCAAAGTTGTAAGTAATGGGAGCTGGCCATAAACTCACTGTAAGCTTAGCAGCCTTACTGCTGACTTTTTTTTTTAATTTTTTTTTTATAAATACATTTTTCTGTGATTTCATTCCCCAAACTACCAATTATCTGAGCGAAATATGAAGCTGGCAGGTTGTAGAGTCTAATCAGCTTAATAAAGTCCACAACCCTGTTTAAATCTCACCAAGAGGTTGATGCATAATACTGTCCAAACTAATAGTTCTGGGCTGGCTTTAATAGAAATGGCAGATGAGGGGAACTGTCTTGGTAATTCTGCTAAATGGCCTTATCATACATTATTTGTTTACTACATAACTAAAGCAAGATACTAATTTGCCTTACAGACAATAACGATAGCAAATTTAAGATTATTTTAAAGAAATAGTTCATACATTTTCAGTTTCTGACATGTCAGTAAATTAGACACTAGCCTATTGATATTTCAGGCCACTTTATATCCAAGACATGTCAGTGAACATGACTTCATTGAATTCTTAGTCAAAATAAAGTGTATTTCTCATTAATTGGTTGGAGTTGTGATTAAGCAACTCCTGTAAGGAAGGTAGCCCCCTGTTTTTGTTCTGTTGTCAGTTGGTAGGACTGGTGGGGGTTTGGTAAGGCCCTATCATTGGATGAGATGTTGTCATCCTAAGTGAACACAGAAAGTGGAGGGGTTCTGGTAAGGCCCCCGATAGAGGTGTTGTCATGGTATGTGTATTCTGATGCTGGGTGATTTTGGTAAGGCCCTGAGACTGGGGCAAAGACTTCCATAAGGCCCATGAGTGAGGGATTATGGTAAGACCTTCAACTGTAGTATGAGTGAGGATGTTTGGTAAGGCCCTCAGAATTTTTATGTGAGGATTTGGTAAGGCCCTCAGACTGTATGCTCCGAGTGATGGGTTTTGGTAAGGCCCTCTTCTGAAAGGTTTTCCCCTCAGGGATCATCACTACAGACCAGTGTAGCAGCCAGGATGAGCCAACTGGATCTTGCCAAGTCCACTTCCATTATAAAAGATGGATTGAAAGTCTGTTGTGTGGTAAACTGAGATGAGTTGAAGGACAAAGTCTGAATGTACACAAGGTTGGAAACGTGAAATGCTGGAAACTCCTTGTTGATGGAAGCTCATGTTGATCTCATAAAGCTTGTAAAAGGTTTCAGCAGGTTAACAGAACATTATGTCATACCATATTTGATTAAAAAAATCGTGTACTGTTTGGTGCAAGATAAATTTGATTTGATATGCTGTTGTGTGTGCGCATAATCACTAATTCTCAAGCATTTGTAAAACAAAGGCCATAATCGAGTGGCAAACGATAGATTTCAGTTATTCAGAAGACCGCAATGAAATACATGGCAGTGTGCTTTAGTGCCATGATATAATTTAGTCTTATCTATAATTGTAGATGACTACAATGTCACCTGTCCCAGCAGGTTGGGTTTAAGATATCACACTATGGTTTGAGTGATCTAGTTTGGAACAGTCAAACCTGTGTGAAACATTAAGAATTCCTCATAATATGAGGAGTAACTCCGTTTTGTATAATAGTAACTATATATAGACTACCATTAAATCCTTATGATTATCCTTAAGAAAACCTAGATGACTTTAAATGGCTACTACATACTGTTTAATATAGACGGAAGCTAAAGCTGGGAATTTAAATGATGCCGTTAAAAGTGTAACATATCAATCACTCATCGGGTGGAAGGAAGTCTGCTCCCATTATCCTTCGGCTTTTACCCAGAGAGCAGCCAACTCGGCCTCGCCTGCTCCTGGTCAGTATAATAATGCACTGTTTGTTTCCTTGGCCACATTGATGCAGTTATATTCTTATCTAACCTCTGTCTTTCCTCTTCCCATTCCTCTTCTACAGCCGCCTACAAGCATGCAGATGGAAAGAAGATTGATGGGAGAAGGGTGTTGGTGGACGTGGAACGAGGGCGCACTGTAAAAGGATGGCATCCTCGCAGGCTAGGTCAGCTGCCTTTTTAAATGTTAAAGGGATGTTTTGCCCCTAAAATCAAAGGTTTTTCCTCTTACCTGAATGCTATTCATGTCTATAGTTTTGGTGTGAGTTGCCAGGGGTTGGAGCTGTTAGCCGTAGAGATGTCATCCTTCTCTCTAACAAAATGGAACTGGATGGTTCTCGGCTTGTAGTGAAAGTGCCAAACAATTGTTGCAAAGCTCAACAGCAATGTCTCTTTCCAGAAATCATGACCCTGTTACTCCAGATTATCCACAGACCTGATTGTGTGCATTCATGCGGGAACTATAGTTTTACTCTCCACTGTTGCACCAGATGCTTGCAAGGAATTGTTGGGTCTGTGTTATTCATAGAATGTGGTCTAGACCTACTCTTATGAATTGATACTATAAATAAAATGTAATTGGGTGGGTTGAATTAGCAAGTTTACGTTAGCCAATGAGTCCGTGAGAGATGGCAGACATCTCTACGACCATCTCCCAACACTGGGCAACCCACACTACAAGTGTAAGGAATAAAATGTATGTTTGATTTTCAGGTAAACTGTACCTTTTTTTTAAGCTTGTGAATGTATGTGCCAAGCACATTTTTCATTTTAAGACAGAGTCCCAACCAACAGAATAGTCTATTTTGAGAGCTTAATCTGAGGTTTAAGCTTGTAGACCGGACTGGGTGAGAGGGTTGACAAGGTTTTTGTATGGCAAAGGGTCTCAAAGAGAACTACAACCGCGTCTATAATAGAAGTGAGCTTAAAAAGATTTGATATCAAACTGGTTCTACATTTTTACCCAAGCCTAGTGCTGTTGTCTTGGGAACACAACCGGTTGGCAGGTGAAAGGGGTGTATGGGTCTATTTTTACCTTCAGTATTAAGTCTGATGGTCCATTCTTGACACACTTTATCTCATGTTTTGCTTTTTTTTATGAACTAGGTGGTGGATTGGGTGGCACTAGGAGAGGAGGAGCTGATGTCAACATCAAGCACTCTGGCCGCGATGATGCGTCACGTTATGATGATCGCCCACTTGGGGGGTAAGTACTCAAGTTTTCAGGTCTGTAGTTTGGTGTAAAACTAAGTTGTGCCGTGTATAACAATATTTACTTCGTCCTGACTGCGCATAGTGATCGGGACCGTGGAGAGCGGAGGGAGCGCAGCCGGGAGCCGCGAGACCGGGAAAAGGACAGAGTAGAACGCAGACGGTCCCGATCCCGAGAACGACGTCGACGTACCCGTTCCCGGGAGCGTGAGAGGGAGAGAGAGAGGCCGATTGCCGCAGCAGAGGACAGCAGTGGTGGTGGTGGTGGTGGTGGTGGTAGCAGCAGGCGTCGAGAGCGAGAGAAGGACCGTGGGGGGGCAGTGGGAGGAGACAGCAGGAGTAGGGAGAGGAGTCGAGAACGGAAGAGGAGGAGCAGGAGCCGCGATCGCAAGAGAGACAGGGAGAGAGGCAAGGGGCTGGATGGGGAGGAGGCCAGCCAGGGAGACGGTGCTCCTGAGGGGGCTGAGCGCATTCCGGAGGAACAAGAAGGTGAAGTGGGTGAGGGCACGGATGAGCGTAGAGACAGGGACCGAGAAAGGGACAGGGAGCGCAGGCGCAGCCACCGGGACAGAGACAGACGCAGGGGAGACCGGGACCGAGACAGGGAGCACAAGAGGGAGCGGGGGGAGAGAGACAGGGGGGAGCGCCGAGAGGAGCGCCACAGCTCCCTTCGAGATGACATCGGCCCCCAAGATGACATGGGCAATGAGGATGAGGGGGGAGCCCCGCCACAAATGGAGGAGTACAGTCAGGACGGAATGATGGATCAGCAGTCGGTGCCATCGGCTGACGGCTATGTCTCCAGTGAGAATGGCTACAAGATGGAGGCTCCAGGAGACGAGTACTGAGATGGCCCCCCTCCCAGCAGACCCCACTCAGACAAGTTATTTCATACTATACTTTAACTTGAGCCCTAACTTTTTGCCAAGGCACAGGAAGCCTAAATGATGTCAGGGTTTTACAGTACCACCAACAAGCTCGCCTTCCTCCTGTCTGTCAAGAATCTGTTGAAATATTCCACTTCATATTGTTGCACGCACAGTTAAACTGATTGGATCTCGCTAAAGTTGCAGCTTTCCTGAATTTCCCAACTAATCTGTGCCACTTGTTAACAGTTACCTTGATGATTCAAGCTAAATTTGTTTTGTTTTTTTCGTTTCTTTTCTCTTGGATTGGGATGAACTGTAAAAATACAAACTTTGTTTTTAGATGGGTAGACTGTGTTGTCTTTTATTTCCATATTCATAAAGCAGTAAGACTGTATGCTCATTTGGAACCAAGTGAAAGATTTCTCCTCAATGTATGTGAAATTGAAGGAAATGTAGTATTGTGTAACGATTGAGGGCTGTTTTGTTAATTCTGCAATAAAGTTTTTTTTTTTAATTGTCAAGGTTTTCGTAACTTGTGTTCTTACATATATTTATTATTCCTTACCCTTTTTTGCAGCTTAACCTTACATAGAAACTTAATTCAAACATCAAAACGATCAGCTCAATTAGGACGTGGGGTTTATCATTCATACCTGTTGAAACATAAATATTCAATGTTTTTACATGCCTCTGACTGCTAAACTCGGCACAATTCCATTGTTTTCAGTATAAACTAAGTTAACCAGGGCCCTATTTACACAATTTAGAATTCCGGAAAAAATTGGATTTACAGATTCGTAAAGCTAAACATATTTGAATAAGTAGAAAAACGAATGCTACTTGATTCCTAAATTTGTATTAAACTAGCCTATGGCATTTGTAGTTAATTTGCATCTCTGCTTTCAATCTGCACTGTAGCACTGCTTTAACCGACCTAGAAGATGCTGAAACGATAGACAGTTAAAGAAATGGACCAACACCCCGTTGTTCTGGACGGAGACCATAGACAGTTAACGAAAACGACAGACTAGTCTCTCACTGTAGCCGGAGCTGTGGTTAAGCTTCGACGTCACAGCCTGAGCCTCAGTCCAGCATCCCGGACCTCAATACAGCCGTACACCTTCACAAAGCCTGCTGACCATGTCGTAACAGATGGAGCACGCGTTGCCGTGAACCAGCCCTTCTGCTCATCCACGCAGTGTTACATAGAAGACTACCAGCCTGGAAATGATGTCCTCTTACTACCACCCGGCCAAGGAAGCTGACATGGCGGCCATGACAGAGCCGCTCTGTCTGGAAAGAGGTAACGTTAGCTACCGTTACCGTGCCAGACCGCTTCACTACGCTCTACTGGCTAAAAGAAATGTAGCTTACAGTGAACCTATATTTTACTTAAATGGTGCAGAGCTCGTTTGTCTCAAATTCCCCATTTATGGTAAACGAAGGCATTTATTTTTTATTTAAACATTTGTGAAATAAAGTGGTGAATGTCGCAGTTACCCGTTGTATTAAATGGAGCACGGCTCGGCCAATCGCTCGTTTCTTTCAGTACATTTGCCAGTCAGCTAAATGATGAGCAACCGTGTTAGGTGTGGTCCAGCTGAACGAATGACAGACGAAGTAACGTTACCGTAATGTTACGTGCTTCTGACAATGTGCATATCATACTGTATCATGGAAGTGTTTTACTGAATTGTCGAGTTGCCGTCACTGCAACGGTAGGCTAGTATAATAACGTGCACGTCGTGCAGGAACGCTTTTGTTCCTTATTGTTCATCTGAACGGTGGAGATTAAAGGGCCCATGACATGCTGCTTTTATATAGACCTTAGTGGTCCCCTAATACTGTATCTGAAGTCTCTTTTATATAGACCTTAGTGGTCCCTAATACTGTATCTGAAGTCTCTTTTATATAGACCTTAGTGGTCCCCTAATACTGTATCTGAAGTCTCTTTTATATAGACCTTAGTGGTCCCCTAATACTGTATCTGAAGTCTCTTTTATATAGACCTTAGTGGTCCCTAATACTGTATCTGAAGTCTCTTTTATATAGACCTTAGTGGTCCCTAATACTGTATCTGAAGTCTCTTTTATATAGACCTTAGTGGTCCCTAATACTGTATCTGAAGTCTCTTTTATAGACCTAGTGGTCCCTTAGTGGTCCCCTAAATACTGTATCTGAAGTCTCTTTTATATAGACCTTAGTGGTCCCTAATACTGTATCTGAAGTCTCTTTTATATAGACCTTAGTGGTCCCCTAATACTGTATCTGAAGTCTCTTTTATATAGACCTTAGTGGTCCCTGTATCTGAAGTATATAGACCTGTAATCTGTATCTGAAGTCTCTTTTATATAGACCTTAGTGGTCCCCTAATACTGTATCTGAAGTCTCTTTTATATAGACCTTAATGGTCCCCTAATACTGTATCTGAAGTCTCTTTTATATAGACCTTAGTGGTCCCCTAATACTGTAAGTTAATTTAATACTTTTTAACCTTCCTTTTTCTTTTTGTAGTAGGCTATTTTAATTTTCACGACTGCCAGGCAACCTCCCCCCTCAACCAATATAAATCGGGCTCCTCCTTCAGCTCCTCCCCTCACATGCTGTCTTTATAGATAGAAAAGGGCACAAGACAAACTAACTAATTGGGCGAATTATTATCTTGAGTGAAACTAACAAACTGGTGGTCATTTTGGTCATTTGTTTTCTTTTGGGTTGTTTTGGGTCTCTGTGGTCATTTGGCGTCTCTTTGCAGTCTGTTTGTGTCTCTTTGTGGTAGTTTTGCGTCTCTTTTCCACTTCACTGTGGACCGTTATTATGACCATATTTGAGTCCAAAACGTTGGAAAAGCTAGAGCAGAAAATAAATAGATATCACTCAAAAAGCTTGTAAGTAATTGCCTAACATAGTGATTCTAATTGCCACGCAGTGAGCCAGAGGCCTGCGGAGCCCCTGGGGATCTGGCTGGCTGCTTTGCCCCGTTGGTAATCCAGCCTTGTGTGTCAGATGTGTGCAGGGTGATCGAGCTGCTGGACCGGTTGCAGCGGAGCGGGGAGCTGCCTCCCCCCAAACTGCAGGCCCTGCAGAGAGTCCTGCAGAGCAAGTTCTGTGCTGCCATCAGAGAGGTAAGGATGTGCAGCAGAGGGGTGTTAGGGGTTGCCTGGGGGCAGAAATATCAGGAGGGCTCAAGCCCATACGTTTCCACATCCTAATAGTATTTCCACCCTAATGTATTGATGGTATGCACATGGTTTCACCCCCCCCACAACACTCAGCATTGGCCCTGTGCACATTCATATGTAAAAAAAAAAAACTGACTGTTTGTCAAAAATGTAAGCACAATGTCCACATCATGCATCGTGTAGATCGGGGGCTGTCATCACATGAGCTACATGTGGATTGGTCATACTGTAACTGGAGATGGTCATAAATGGATATATGTGTAGCACAATAGTAACGTCTGTCTCTGTTCAGACATGGGCAGATGTGAATGATCTTGAATCCTGGTCCATGACCTTTGACCTCTTCCCAGCATGTTAATCAGTGAGCTCTGACTGAGCCAGGCCAGATGTTAACCCCTGCTACAGTCTTTATGTTTAGCTTAGGACAGTGGTTCTCAAATGGGGGTACTGTGGAGTACTGCAGAGGGGGTATGTGACAATTCTTAAAATAATTATACTATAATAACGAATGAAGTGATGGATTCTAAACATTTGAAATGTTGCATTGAAATCTTTTTGTTAACAAACAGGTTGTATAGTGAATCCATCACTGCTGGCGCTGGATTCTACCTCTTTATATAGATTTGTTTTGCGCTGGTCAGGGGGTATTTGACTTAAAAAAGCAATTCAAAGGGGGAACAATATTGAGAAAAAGTTTGAGAAACACTGGCTTAGGCTAACCACGTCCTGTCTCCAGCTCTCTAATACAAGAGTAAGCAAGTAACTATGTTTCCCAGAATATTAAACTATTCCTTTAACTGTTAACCTCCCCTGTTTGTCTTGGAAACGTATATCAAAGTACAAATCCTGGGCACAAATACATTTCTGAGTTACTTAAAGGTTCAGCTTCTTTGTCTTGGATCTTTGTAATGTTGTCCAGGACTTGTTTGTCCCGTGTCAGTGTGATTCACCTTACTACACCCCCATGTTGCTGTGACCCGTCTGTGCTCTGCCCCGTTGCCCCTCAGGTGTATGAGCAGCTGTACGACACTCTGGACATTGTTGGAGGACCAGAGGTGCGAGCACAGGCAACTGCCAAGGTATCACATGCAAACTACTATAATATATATACACTACTATATATACTGTACATATACATATACTACTATATATACTGTACATATACATATACTACTATATTTGGGGTCTAGCCTTTTAAATGTCAATATACATTTACAACAGCAGATGTGCGACTGACTGTGGATTGTGTCTGCCATCACTTCCTTTGAAACATATTATCAAGGGATTTATTAATATGCAGTATGAACAGGAGGAATGATTACAGGTTAGATTATCAGTAGATTAGATTCAACTTTATTGTCATTGCACAACAGTACTAACCAGTAGTGCTTAAAAAAAGACACAAAACACAGAATGCAGTATGATCATGTTAGTCCATTGTTGAAATAAATAAAGTGCATTCAGCATTTATTACAGCAAGCATAACCTGTTTCAATGTACACTCGGCCATGTAGGGTTGGGTATTGTTTGGACCGATTCTTGATAAACTGAAAAATGACATCAAAAAAGGCGCTTTTTATAGTTAAAAAAAAATTAATTTGAAAATGATTTTGAATATATTAACATTTTAAAGTAAACCTAAGTCACCTAACACACAACTACAATAATATAACAATAAATAACAGAGAAAACCTGTGGGGGAGGGGGCTCTATAGAGAAACCTGTAGGGGGCGACACGGACACACTTTGTGATGTAACTGACCCTGATCCTTTGCCTTCCTGACTAGGCCACAGTGGCAGCGTTTGCAGCCAGCGAGGGCCACGCCCACCCAAGGGTAGTGGAGCTGCCCAAGACCGAAGAGGGTCTGGGCTTTAACATCATGGGGGGCAAAGAGCAGAACTCCCCCATATACATCTCCAGGGTGATCCCTGGAGGGGTGGCCGACCGTCAAGGAGGGCTGAAGAGAGGGGACCAGCTGCTGTCTGTCAACGGAGTGGTAAGAAGCTGTGGCACACACACACACACACACACACACACACACACACTGGAGCTACACACACTCATATAAGTTTATTTTAATGCTTTTAGAAATGAACTACCATGAACAAATGAGACTGATCTGAGCCTGTAGTCTGAGACTGTGGTCTGAGCCTGTAGTCTGAGACTGTGGTCTGAGCCTGTAGTCTGAGACTGCAATCTGAGACTGTGGTCTGAGACCGTGGTCTGAGACTGTAGTCTGAGACTGTGGTCTGAGACCGTGGTCTGAGACTGTGGTCTGCGACTGTGGTCTGATCTCTGTGTGTGTGTGTGTGTGTGTGTGTGTGTGTGTGTTGTCCATGCAGAGCGTGGAGGGCGAGCACCATGAGAAGGCTGTGGAGCTGCTGAAGGCCGCCCAGGTTTCAGTCAAGCTGGTGGTGCGCTACACCCCAAAGGTCCTGGAGGAGATGGAGGCTCGCTTTGAGAAGATGAGGAGCGCCCGGAGACGCCAGCAGCACACCAGCTACTCGTAAGGCTGCGAGACGAGTGCTGGTGTAACACTGTGGTTGGACACACTCACAAATCGGCATGCACGTGAACCAAAGTTAACCATAATAATAGTGTGAAATACATTTTTACTGCAGATGTACTTAGAGTAGGCTGATAAATGTCTATGGAGGGTGGATGTGAAGAGATCCAGGCAACGCATGTTCTGTTCTAGTGAACGGGGCGTGTTGATGGAGCCAGCTAGATAGCTCCGTCCTATCAGCGGCCGTTGTCAGTTGAATCACTCGATAATAAGAGGTTTCGATCCGGGTATTTTTCGGCAGACAATGCGGTTAAGTTTAGGCAACAAAAAGTGAGTGGCATCCGGCGACAGCTCTTAAGTTGAAGCCCCAAAACGACTAACGACCAAAAAAACACAAGGAACACACATTTCCAGGGTGAAAGTCCTTTGTTTCCCGGCGCGAAGCAAACTCTTCTCCCGGCATAAATGCGCTGTGTTTTATGACAGCTCTGTAAGCATTTAAAGCATTTAATATATATATATCTATATCCCTTTTTTGTGCTGATCTGACAATTGATCCAATCGTTAACACTGTGACCGGGACCGTGATTTTGTGATCCGTTGCACCCCTCTTGCATTGTGAGCTCCTTGCTAGCAGTGCTGTATTTGCATACAGCATAACTATGTGTCTCTTCCTGCAGATCTCTGGAGTCCAGGGGCTAACCAGTCCAAAGCCGCCGCCGCCGCCTCATCCTCCAACCCTCCACACTCTTCTGTTCCAGTGGGAGACCTTAGATGAGAAGCGAGAAACCAAAGTAGCCTACCAACACCTGTTACCTGAACATCTTCATGGAGCCAAACGCTGCAGTTTAAGATTTTCTCTCCAGCCTCCTTCCCTCTTCCTTAGAGAAATGCAGCGTTAGCTTGTTGTCAGACCATGCCTGTCATTTCTAGACTATTTCACCAATGTGGATCAGTCTGGAGTCTCTCACTTCAATTTTTAATTTAACAAAGGGCTCTATCAACGGCGCAGACCAAAATGTCTCCTCCTACAACCAATCAGAGCGACAAAAAGTGACAACAACCAATCAGAGCAATGTAGCGCTCAGTGACACATGCAAGTCGGGCGGTGCTTGGTCCGTTTTAAAGCATCAAAAAAACGGCGGCCGGGTTACAGACTTTATCAAATTATAGCTAAATAGTACATTAAAATGTGATTCTAATAACATTTATGTTTAAAATGGGCACCACATGACCGTTATTTGATCAGCAGGCCTAGTTCGACAGTGTGTTCTGAGTAAGTACGTTGCATGATGCCGTCAGTCTTCACCTGCCTCGTGTGAGGTAAACGACAGTGAGAAGCAGAAATCTGTTGAATGAATGGGGGAGGGGCCCGGCGTATCTATCTGCCAGCAAAATGAACAACAAAGATTCTGGTTTCCAGTAGGGCTGGGGGATATGGACCAAAAATCATATCTCGCTATTTTTTTCAGTTAAATGGCGATACACAATATATGTGTGGGGGTTTTCCATAAAGTGGGCCAAATGTTCAGGTGTTAGTCAAAACACTTTTATTAAAACAGGCTGTGCTTTTCTGTTTAACAAATATACAGGTGCAGCATTCTTTTCCTTTATTGTGATATATATCTATATATATATATATATCTTTTGTGCATGTTATAGGTTTACAAAGTGAAAAAGCCCCAATTCTCCCCCCCCCAAAGGGACATTTCCAACAGAAACCACTGTTCACCAACTGCTCCAAACAGCTCTACTGTAGTACAGCCTTTACTTATAATGCTCGCCTTGCTGCTAGCCTGGCACGCCCTCATACTCTGCTTCTGACTGGCTAGTAGTCCTTACCTAGGTACTGTCAGGGCACGCCCTCATACTCTGCTTCTGACTGGCTAGTAGTCCTTACCTAGGTACTGTCAGGCCTCATACTCTGCTTCTGACTGGCTAGTAGTCCTTACCTAGGTACTGTCATGGCACGCCCTCATACTCTGCTTCTGACTGGCTAGTAGTCCTTATTCTGATATAACCACAAAATACAATTATGAACCTGAAAATGAAACTGTCTTTGATCATGAAGTGTGTGAACTCTACTGCAGATTGGATTCTCTGCTCAGAGTGACGGCTGAGTCATGAATGCGCATCGGCGTCACATGCGTCTCGTTACACTACGCTGATGCTTCTATCCAAAGCGACTTTCAGACTAACATTCACACACGAAGCAATTTGTAATTAACTGTCTTGCCCGACACAACCGACAATTTGACACAGGACTGCTGGGCCAGAGATCGAACCACCGGCCTTCTGATTGGTGTCATCTGACCGCTCTATCACCCCAGTTATGACATGTATGGGCCGTGTCACATGCTCTCACTCATAGAACTGCAGGAAACTTTCCATCCAGTACCGGCTGGTTTCCCTCTCCTGCTTCACACAACATACAGCTGCCTGCGCTAATAACATTTAAAACATCTGTAGACAGATGTCAGCAGTGTGGACGGCTCAGAGAGCGAGAGGAGAGACGCTAACAGGCTCGGCTTTGCAGAAGTAATGGGTTATGTAACGGAACAACCAACTGTATGGATACAAATGGTATTGTCTCATCCCATGTATCATTTGAAAGTGGAATAGCGCCCAGCCCTAGTCTCCAGGCGATGTTGCCGTGCAGTCATCCGCAGCATGATATTACATAAGGGCAATCCATTCTTTAGTGTGTGGCGTAACCAGAGCATGGTGTCTGTATTCTCACGTCGTTTGACTCGTGTGTTGACATGTAGTGTGGTGTGCTCTATCTGCAGTTATACCTCAGGAGCACTGACACCTACGGCCTTCACCGCCATTTCTCCATCACCTGTCCCAGCTAGAGGGCTAGCCATTAGCATTAGCAAGACCTACACTGGAATCAGTAGCAGGCTGGTGTCATCTTAGTTAACGTTTTGAGACTGTTTTTAATTTATTTATTAATGTATTCGTTGATGTGCATAATTATTCATGAAATAAAGTGTGAATTGAATGCTGTCATCTTGCTTGTTATGTTCTACGTTCCTCCGGTACACAGCTAAAGGTGGCTTTCTCAGAAGTAAGGTGACATTCAGGAAAGTATTTTTTTGACTTTACATTTTCAATAACATAAAGAAGACATGAAATTAAGAGCTGAAAGATTTTTGAAACCGTGTTTTAAATCTGTGAAACATTGATTTTTATATGTGGAACCCAAAAAGGACAATCTGAAGCTGCAAATTGGAAGCCAACTCCAGCCTTGTAATTTATTGTGCAGTAGAATAGTCAGACAATGCTGAATAACCCTCTAAGGGACCCCAGGGGCCACTGTGGGCCCCTATAGACTCCCCTATTTCTCCAACTCTGTATCTTGTGCATGTATTAGTATTCATAAATTGGTTTTTATTCATCTATTTATTCAGGAATATACATCCTGTAATCACAATATCACAATAAATGTCCCATGACTAAAATTTAAGTAAGTAATTAAAATTTAAAATATAACATATGAAGCACTTTGAAAATAAAGACATCACAAAGTGCTTTACAGGGGCATAAACACCATACAAGAGAACTTAATAAATAACACATTACATGATTAAAGTTGCAAAAGTGTAACTAAACAGAAAGAATAAAACAGAGAGAGCAGACAGTGCAGACAGTGCAGGTGGAGCAGAGCATTCCTAAATGTGCTGTAGGTGCTACAAATTGATCACCAGGGTGTGTGTAAATCTAGCATCAGACCTAAAAGACCATGGAATGGCGCCCCTAGCAGTTGGGGGTTCGGTGCCTTGCTCATGAGCACCTTGGCAGTGCCCAGGAGGTGGAGACAGGTGTGTACCTGTTTTCATGGTCTGTTCCTCTTCACCTTTACATGTTGTGACATGACTCTGAGGTAAGGGTGTCAGATCACCTGTAGAAAGTTAAAGTGATTACATGAGGAGGAACCCATGGCTGACTGTTGGCCCTGTCCTGCTGTGGAGGAAGCCCCCTCCCTGGGCTTTCCTCAGTGGGGTGATGATGCTCTGCTCATCGCGCAGCCTGCATGTGAGGATCCTCACGTAGGCCTGGAGCTGCAGGGCGTGGGGGGTTAATCCCTCAGCTCTGTCTCACAGGCAGCAGGCTCAAATCAACTTGCAATGTAAATGATACACACATCAGCCGAGCTTAATCCTAAAAACTTCTTGTGCTTCTGGGTCAAAATTTGAATGAATGAATTTATGGTGCTTTTCAAGACGTTTTTTTTCATGGTCAATAAACCTAATTTATATGACATTACACCTATTTTTTATGTAAAAAGCTGAAACTATGAATTATTTTGGCTAATAGGCTGGAGATATCATTCTTGCTGTTGTGTTTTTGTCGTGTGTCCCTCCTTCCCATATTTATAGATTTGGGCTTGGTGCTTTGCTCAAGATCCAAATTTGAAACCTGGTTAAATTTGGGAGATCTCTGGAAGGTGTGTACGCAACAAGAAGCAGTATGTTTCCCTCTATGTGCCTGTAAGACAACAGCGGGGGATCACAAGCTCTCAACGTTTCAACATCACCGTTTAACCAATCAGAGCCGACGACACAATTACACCGCCCTGCTGAAAGCTGAGCTCTGATTGGTCAAGCCCCTCTTCATCACCAGCAGCAGCAGCAGCTTCCTGCATCTCACACTGTTCTTCTTCTTCTGACACTCCGCGTCTCAACTATCTGGTGAGTTTGAGTTTCCCCATTCAACTATTAAAATTATTAGATAATAAGATGACATTTTGCTCATATTCCCTTCGAATAGAATTAATTAGTCTAATTTGGCACGGCTATATTATTGTATTTTTTTTTCGAGCACTTTGTAACATCGCTGTTCTTAGCTAGCTAGGCTATATGTTCTTTGTATAATGTAGCTTTAATAATCCCAGGGTCCGGTCTAGACCTGCTCCTCATGAAAGACCTGGGAGATAAATAACACCCCAGGGTCCGGTCTAGACCTGCTCCTCATGAAAGACCTGGGAGCTAAATAACACCCCAGGGTCCGGTCTAGACCTGCTCCTCATGAAAGACCTGGGAGATAAATAACATCCCAGATTCCGGTCTAGACTTGTTCTTTATGGAAAGTGCAATGAGATAACTGTTGTTGTGATTTGGCGATATAAAAGTCAAATTGAATTGAATAATAAAAATGAGGTCATTTTTCCGAAAGTTCTGGAGAAACTCTCCGTGTCCTTCACACGGCTCGGCGAGGACGCGGAAGTGCCGCCGCGAGAAGCTGGCTGCTACCTTGTATTACTACAGTATTAGTTAGACTACTACAGTATTACTACAATATTTATACGGCGGTAGGCTTTACTGTATAGTAGCCTTCTAAGTACAATATAGTCGGCAAATTGGGTAAGAATCCCTGAAAGCATCCGTCCACGTCCGGCGGAGTCTGAGTAACTATGTCGCAGGACGGGCTGTGAGGTCAGAGGGTGGTCTGTGAGGTCAGAGGGTGGGCTGTGAGGTCAGAGGGTGGGCTGTGAGGTCAGAGGGTGGTCTGTGAGGTCAGAGGGTGGGCTGTGAGGTCAGAGGTGGTCTGTGAGGTCAGAGGCGGGCTGTGAGGTCAGAGGCGGGCTGTGAGGTCAGAGGGTGGTCTGTGAGGTCAGAGGGTGGGCTGTGAGGTCAGAGGCGTTCTGTGAGGTCAGAGGCGGGCTGTGAGGTCAGAGGGTGGTCTGTGAGGTCAGAGGGTGGGCTGTGAGGTCAGAGGGTGGGCTGTGAGGTCAGAGGGTGGTCTGTGAGGTCAGAGGCGGGCTGTGAGGTCAGAGGCGGGCTGTGAGGTCAGAGGGTGGTCTGTGAGGTCAGAGGGTGGGCTGTGAGGTCAGAGGCGGGCTGTGAGGTCAGAGGACGAGCTGTGACATCAGAGGGCCCCTTTGAGGGCCGCCAGATACAAGTTACAGCTGGTGAGGTGATCATAGCAGGAAAGAAGAAAAGACACACATCTGATTTCAGTTTGAAGACTTTCTTTAATCTTATTTTGGTTCATTTAATAATCGGTATAATAATAAAAAGCAATCCTAGAACAATACATATTTTTCTTTATTGCATTTTAATTATTATTAATATTATTAGCCTATGATTTTATGTGAATGTAGGAATCAACAGAATGTGTGCAGGGGGGGCTGCTTTTTTGTCATCTTGTATCTTGTAAAATATAAGATACCCATGAATAAAACAACTGTAACTGTGAACTCCAAGAAACAGAAAAATGAAGAAATATACTGTATGTATGAATAGAGCAGTTCAACTATTTTTCTCACTAGAACTGGAGTCCTCATGGAGTGGAGAACACTCTTAGTAAGTAGCTTTTAGACCTTGCAGAGAAAACGTTGGGACATACGACAGTTCTGGGTTTCTTCATATTTCCTTTTCAGATGTGGAGACTACAGTGTGGACATATTGTGGTTGGGTTTTGTAAGACTGCACAATCTGCTGGAGTTATGGAGAAATAAGTCAATATTGGTCTGTCTCTGACTCTCTTTCTCTTCTGGTCTCTCTCCCAGTCACCATGACTCATGCGTATCCCTTTCTGAGTGCTGAGCAGAAGAAGGAGCTCAGCGGCATCGCTCAGAGGATCGTAGCTGCTGGAAAAGGCATCCTGGCAGCGGATGAATCCACAGGTACGACTGATGTCACAGGATCCCACGTGACCAGCCACAGTCCAGATCAGTGACACAGTCAGCCAGTTACAAGATATAAGGAACTGCTCTGGTGACAGTTATCTGCTGAAAATAATATAAAAAGCACATTCATATTATATTTTTATACTCACTAACATACACTTTAATACTAGAACCTGACTGAGCGTCATCTCAGATGTATCGCTTTCCATGTAGAAATCCATACTGGCATCAAAAGAAATAGCCATACAGAAATGGACGGTGCAGATTTGCCCCATAGGGTTACATTGCAGCCCGGTCTGTGGCTGCCGACTTCAGCGTTCACCCTTAATACTGGACCAAAAAAGATTGTTGTTCCCATCAGTCACTTAGAAACAAAAACAGGCGGTTAGTTACTCTTCAAGGATCCTTACCAAACGAATGGGCTAAAAACTGTCTTTGATGCATGCGGTATATGGGTTGTGGACCAAATAACTTTAATGCCATAGAAAAAACCTCTGTGCACCTTGTCTGTCTCCTCCAGGCAGCATGGCCAAGCGCTTCCAGGGCATCAACACCGAGAACACGGAGGAGAACCGGCGGCTTTACCGCCAGCTCCTCTTCACCGCCGACGACCAGGTCAACGCCTGCATCGGCGGCGTCATCTTCTTCCACGAGACGCTCTATCAGAAGACAGATGACGGCAAGCCCTTCGCCCAGCTGGTCAAAGAGAGGGGCATGGTGGTGGGCATCAAGGTGGACAAGGGGGTGGTTCCCCTCGCCGGCACCAACGGAGAGACAACCACTCAAGGTACACAGCTGTTGAAACTTACCACACCAGCTTTTGATTACAAACTCTATTTTCTACTAGTATTTCTGTGGTAGTACGAACTGTCAGACTCCTACTCTGGCCTCTGCTCCCACGCCTTATTTCATGGCTGTGCCATGTCTCTGTCAGGTCTGGACGGGCTCTACGAGCGCTGTGCTCAATACAAGAAAGACGGAGCTGACTTCGCCAAGTGGCGATGTGTGTTAAAGATCACCGACACCACGCCGTCAGAGCTGGCCATCATGGAGAACGCCAACGTGCTGGCTCGCTACGCCAGCATCTGCCAGATGGTGAGAGAGAGACACACACACACACACACACACACACACACACACTCACTCATTCTTATTCACCCGCATGGAAGAACTTGAACTGTTTGGCTTTGATTTTGTTTTGGCAACACAACAGCTTGATATGCAGGGCACAGGTACTCACAACAGGCTGTTTTCTACATCCTGACTACAAGAAATCAATGAGTCACAACAGGTCCATTACTCTGTGTGTGTGTGTGTGTGTGTGTGTGTGTGTGTGTGTGTGTGTGTGTGTGTGTGTGTGTGTGTGTGTGTGTGTGTGTGTGTGTGTGTGTGTGTGTGTGTGTGTGTGTGTGTGTGTGTGTGTGTGTGTGTGTGTGTGTGTGTGTGTGTGTGTGTGTGTGTGTGTGTGTGTGTGTGTGTGTGTGTGTGTGTGTGTGTGTGTGTGTGTGCGCGCGCGCCAATCACGCTCTTTTATGTAGTTTTAATGATGCTTTGGCAACATTTCTATTGTAACTGCCATGTCAGTAGAGCCCCTTTGAAATGAATAAAAAGAACACACACACACACAGAGCTGAAATAAAGAACCCTGTCAGGCCCATCAGGTTCCCTTCTAACTAAATGTGTAACAGTTGGTACACAAGTCTCACCCCCCCAGAGAGGAAGTGCCATTGGCTGTTGTCATGACTCTGGTTGCTATATTGCAGCATGGCATCGTGCCCATCGTGGAGCCCGAGATCCTTCCAGACGGTGACCACGACCTGCAGCGCTGCCAGTATGTGACTGAGAAGGTGAGTGGGGAGGGGGGGGCTTTGAAATAACAACAGATATTAGTCGATGTGGCTCACCTCTGATATGAGGGCTCTTACTAATGCAGAAAAATGTCAAAATCACTCTGAATTTGGAACTCAGCACATTCCCTTTAGTTTGAGTACAGAACCAGATATGAAGCTGTTCTGGTAGTCTTCCATTTAAAAAGTAGAAAAAGCAGCGACTAAAAAGACTAGCTCAGCAGAGGGCAGGAAGGCAGCCATGATACCTAAAATAGAATAGAACCCAGCGTTGCTCTATCTTTCAGGTGTTGGCTGCGGTCTACAAGGCCCTGTCTGACCACCACGTCTACCTGGAGGGCACGCTGCTCAAACCCAACATGGTGACCGCTGGACACTCCTGCCCTAGAAAGTACAGCCCTCAAGAGATCGCCATGGCAACTGTCAGCGCCCTGCGCCGCACTGTGCCCCCCGCAGTGCCAGGTGAGATAACATGCAGATATCAGCACACATGGTTGAACAATCAAGTATCTCGTATTTCCACCTGACCTTCCTGCTGTGCCCCCCCCCCAGGTGTGACCTTCCTGTCCGGCGGGCAGAGTGAGGCCGAGGCCACGGCCAACCTGAACGCCATCAACCAGTGCTCCCTGCACCGGCCATGGGCCCTCACCTTCTCCTACGGCCGGGCCCTGCAGGCGTCAGCACTGAAGGCCTGGGGGGGCAAGAAGGAGAACGGCAAGGCCTGCCAGGAGGAGTACGTCAAGAGAGCCCTGGTGAGGAGGCTGGGGGTTGTAGTTTAGAGATTCCCTTCAGACATGTTTTTGGGGGGATGGCGATACATTCAGAGAAATATGCTAGGTATGAATTGTTCTTTGACTGGTGAAATATTTCTTTGTACAATATACAAATTGCTCCTAACATTTCACCCCCCCACACCCCTTTTTTCTTATACAATTGTATTTATATCTCTGTCATTGTCTTTGTTTCTTTCTTAATATTCTTACTCATGTAAGGCTTTTAAGAATATATACACATATTTGTGCTGGTATGTATGTGCATATGCGTATACACATTTTGCAAGTGTATTTATAATTTTTCCTCAAAAGAATCTTAAATATTATTCACACGAGACGTCCTTTAACCTGCTGGAAAGGAAGAACATCAGCAATCACTAGTTCTAACCGAGTAATGTAACTATTATTTATGTATTATTTTACAGATAATAAATCTTTCTGTTTGTCCACAGGATAACAGCAAGGCAGCTCTGGGGAAGTACGTGTCGACTGGAGAGAGGGAGCCTCAGCTCAGGAGTCTCTGTTTGTGGCTGACCACGCCTACTGAGGGCAGCCAGGCTGCACCCCCGCTCCACCCACATCCAGCTGGAAGATGGGCTGCACTGTCCTAAATCACACACATCAACCAACCTTCTCACTTCATTCCATAGTGATTAGAGCCTGAGGAGTTTCTGGATAGAAAAGAAGACTACAACACCCATAAGTCCAGTAAAGTACTCTAGCTCTATCCTCCCTTTGAGTTTGACTTTGCACTTGGTGTTACTGCCTGACTTCGAGTTTTGTGTCACTTTATTTTGTGTTTGTTCTCTAAACCCCACAGAGAGAAATAGAAGAGTTCCCCCAGTTGTCCTCAGTTTGTAGTTCTGTCACAGTGGTTCTATGCCTTCACTATTTAACTGAACCAACTGCTGGGGGGTGACTTTATAGTGTCACTGTATACACTGGAATGAGATTCAAATTAAAATATTCCACAACCAATGCTGTCCTGTGTTGTATTTATGTTTATTATTTGTCATACATACCAGTAATTCAGAATGCCTACTGTACTAAGGGGGGCAGTGGGGACGTGCTGCATTCTGATCCTTTACCTTAAGTCCACATACACAAACTGAGAAGGTACGGCTCCATTCTGACCCTTTGCTGGGAATAACTTTCAGCTTTTTTACCTTTTACACCTCAGCATTCACAAACTGCTGAGGAAAGAATTCAGAAACACCACTGAAACCATCAAATGTGTGTTCCTTGTTACACTTTTGGATTATCACAAAAATACATTTTTAACACTCTTAAACTGCCAAAAATAAGTCTCCTTCCAATCAACTACAGTATCAGCGATGTGCCAGATGATAGTAGTCGCAGTAGGAATCGTTCAATTAAATCTACAACCACGTCACACCTGCCAACATGGCCTACTTGCAGGTACTGGACTAACCGTGTGTAGAGGTGGGGAAACTGGGGCTAGATTTTGCTAACAGTTACCCCGTTGGTGACGCATTGTTCAAATGTGTTGAATGGTAAGAAACTTTACTAAATAGAAAATTCACACATGCATGTAATATATTTTGCAGATGTCCAAAATGTGCTATCAATTTAGGTCGTAGTCGTCCATTGGCTTCAACAGAGTAACTTCAGTTAGTTATGAAGGTTGCCACTGTGCTATCGCCAGTAACAAGTCAAGTTGGCCTACGTTTTGAGCTCTCTACAAACTGTAGTGAGGTAAGTAATGTAATTGAAGAGCTTTGGGGTGTCCTTTGTTATTGTGGCCTCCATGTTTTCACACACCTGACGCTGTAGGCTACGCCCAACAGTTGGTGGCAGTAATGCAACAAGTTGTTATGCCAAACGCCAATATAACAGAAGAACACACACCACAACCACATGACAGGGCGGTCCCTAATATTCCCAGGTGGCATGAACGGACCATTAATATCCAAAACATTAGCAGTGAGTTGCTATGACAACTACGTAAAATTTCATACATATGTGAAATGACAGATCAGTTTCTTATTTCATTTGTAAGCTTCTATCTGCTGTCAAAAATGATCTGAGGCAGGTGTGACTTTTAAAATATGATCACATGATTGCATTAGGGTGACATGACCGTTACTTTAGTATCATCATACAGGGGTGAAAACTAGGACCTTAACGGTCAGTTGAAGCAGGTCAAGTTGAACCTAAGATGTGACTTGTAGTGACACAGGTGTGGGAGTTCACAGGATTTAACCTGCAGCTGAAAGGGGCCGACAGAGCAACAGCCCCTTAGTTAAAGCTCACAGACAGTTACAGACACAATAGGCATCTTATCCATTGTTCCAGCTATTGGTTGACAACTGAGCTAATGCATAGAAACAAGACAGTGAGTGGATGTTTTAGTAGGTGTTTTTATTTTAAAACCTTGTTTTCTGTTAACGCGGCCCCCCCATCACGTGTAAGCAGAGCAAAGTGCATCTCCTACCAGTAACACACACCTTAAGTGCTCGGCTTTTTATCAAAACACATTTTCTTCTTGTCCAGGTGATCAGACTAACAGAGGAGCTTTCCTACACCCCACGAGGGGGAGAACAGAGATGATTCCAGAATATCAGAGTCTTTACAAGGTGGGGTGGGGCTGCAGGTTCCTGGTGATGAAGGATTGTGGCCAGCAGAGTCAGCATGCAGACGTCCTCCTCACATGTTGGTGCTCATCCTGGTCTGGCTGTTGGCTGGTGTCAGCTCCCCCTGGCTGCCTTCTCTGGGGGGGGACTGAGCAGTGGACACAACACAGTGAGGCACTGGTACACGCCTCTGCTCTTTAATGTCCTAGGCCTGTAACAATTATTACATAATTGTCTAATAGTCGATGTTTCTACGTAATCGCGGTTTCTTTGTTTAACCCCAATTAAAGGCTTATATTAGCTTGACTGGGTTTTTTTAAAGATTATTTTTTGGGTATTTGCTGTAGTGTTCAATTTCACACTAACATTCTCACTTGGAGCAAATATTCTCTCACACAGTGCAACACTGGCCATCAATAAAAGGGTGAAATAATACTTTGACGGGGGGTGGGGGGTGGGTAACGTAACATTACTACTCGTTGGCCGGCTCATGGCGTGCCCGTTTTGTTTCCGGTCTAGCTAGATCCGGTGGATGTTGTAGTTTTTCTAATGTTACTAGCATGTGAAAAAACTACAAAGTTTGCTAGGCCAAAAAAAAACGTTTGACAAAACAATTGATGCCGTTAAAATGGGTTTGTGTTAACGCGTTTAACTGACAGCACTAATATATATTTTAATATAACTCTCGCTAAGATGCATACATTCAGTAGAATGTGATGAAGGGTGAAAGATTTCTGCTACCTTGACGTGGATCTGATTGCGCAGCACAGCGGCTCGGAGGATCATGGCTTTGGCTCGTCTCTGGAACTCTTTGCCCATGTGGAGCGACTTCTCAAACGTGGTGCTCCTCTGGTCCACTTCCCTCGCATACAGAATCTGTCCACATTTCAATTTCACATTAGAAATTATGCATTTCAACATTTCTCCCAATTTGTGTGTGTGTGTGTGTGTGTGTGTGTGTGTGCGTGTGTGTGTTGCACCTTGCTATGGGAGTCGATGCGAGCGTTGATGAGCCCCTCCAGTATGAGCTGGGTGAGCTCGTCTTCCAGAGCTGCTACTGTGGTGTTGAAGGCCTGAGCCATTTTAGTCATGTCTGCTGACACGTAGGGGCTGAAATACTAAACACACAACACGTCTTTTTTTATTTTTATTATATCAAGGGGAAAGCAGGTTGGATCAACAGAAGTTAGGCAAGAATCTGAATAATATAAACACAGTCAGTGACGCAGCACAACAAGGTGGAGAGAAGACAAACAGCAATGTACAGTATATGGTAGTACTGTGTGTCTGTGTCTGTCTGTCTCTATCTGTGTGTGTCTCACCTGAATGAGGGCTCTGTTCCTGATCTGGCTGTACAATGTCTTGACGTGCGGGGCCAGGTACATGTCCAACAGGAGGTTATCCTGCAGGAAACACCAAAGTCACTCATCCATACACATCAACTCAAAATGATTACATATGTTGCCATGTACTCCCATAACCTCTGTACAGCCTCAAACTGCTGAGGTTTCATATTCATCGTAACAATTCTTAGCGTGTTTCTGCTCTAACCTTCATCTCATCCAGCAGCTTGAGACAAGACGCGTACTTGGACTCGTAGAACTTGAAGATGATGTCACGGATCTGAGGTTCCAACTCTAGAAATAACTTAAAGGAGCTGAGGACAGGGGGAAAAAAAGAGCATTACGATAGATTCCATTTATTAAATGTACCAAAAGATTTCTCAGTTACCAGTGACTGACTCCTCCTACCTGCTGGAGATGACGTTACGTTGGAGCTCCTGTCTGTCGAACGTGGCCAAAGCACACAAGCCTCCATACACAGCTACATTACTGGGTGACAGGAGCTGCAGGGACACACAGCCACAGACACACATCACTCAGCAGCTTTGTGTTAGTGATGGCGATTTCAAACTTCAGCCCGAGTGTGTGTGACGCAGCAGTCTGAGTTAGACCAATCTAATTGCAGGGTTTCCCCTGCCGTCATAAAGCTTAGGTGAATCACCCGAGCCATTTTAGGCAGCACCTACTCTGAATAATTGTAACTAAAAGAGTTTTCTAAGATCTAAATCATTGCCGTTGGACTTCTTAGCAAGTCTTACAGCTTTTTCAGTGTTATTAATTTATGATCTGTGCTAGCTTTTCCAACGTTTTACAGATATGGAAATAATATTGGACCAAACGATGTGAAAATGATGCAAAACTACCACAAAGGGACAGAAACCAACTACAAAGACGCCAAATGCATGAGGGAAATAGCTTTTCTTGAATAGAAAAAAGTAAGATTTTCCCCCAAAGCTAGGGAAAACACTATGATTGGTATTTTTCAAAGTATATGATCCCATGATCAAGTTGTAGTAGCAGGGCAGCATTGGCTTACATCACTCACCTCTGGACAGTCACAGTGGTCGAAAGAAGCCTGCAGGAAGCACTTGGCAGCGGGTTTATATTTCCGAGAGGCCAGCTCTGCCAGGCCTGAAACACCAACACACAACGTAAGACAACTTCTATTTCCTCCAAACCTGATGGCTAATGACTTCTTATTTTGCAGCAGTTCTTTCATACAAGAACTCAGTTAAGACGTTAGCAGACAGCTACTTTTAAAAGGTGCCGACACACCAAGGAAGGAGCCCCCGTTGCCCTGCAGAGTGTCCAGCTCCATCGCGACCTACCGGCTGGCATGTATTTCCTCTGATGCAGGCGCAGAAC
This sequence comes from Percina caprodes, assembly GCA_013375575.1. Classification (NCBI taxonomy): domain Eukaryota; kingdom Metazoa; phylum Chordata; class Actinopteri; order Perciformes; family Percidae; genus Percina; species Percina caprodes. The sequence continues at coordinate 630,981 of JABXJD010000227.1, forward strand.
GTACATGTTACCTGGCCATTGGCTTTAACCTTTGCGGTGTGTTCAAGTGCAACTTATTGGCCAAGACCAAGGAGACATGAGGCGAGGCCAGTTGGCTTTCGTCGCCACTAGTTCTTGGCTGTCTGCTTGGTGTGTCAGCACCTTTAGCTGATCTTCCAAACTCGACTTGAGTAGACATCATCATAACAAAGCTTAAAGCCGTCTTACCTGCAGCACACTTTAATTTGGTGAGGACTGATTGATTTTGGCTATCTCGCTCTCCTCTTTGCTAAACGAGAAGAAACAGAACCATAGTTAGTAAAAACCTTTGAAAAACAAAAGGGAAAGCCGGCAATCAAACTCTACCTTGTTTTTAAAAAAAAAAAAAGAAAATGGGTGCATGAATTGGTTTTCTGTCTCATTGTGATTTACTTACAGTCTGACTGTTATTAGTTATAATACTCATTCCTAAAAATGACCGTTTCAATTATTTAAAAGTGTGACATGTAACACAGTGGCGCTCACCTCTGCTATCTCTGGCGTGGATTCTGCTTTGTTGACGTAGCTCAGTACATGGGACCAGTTCTGGAGGTAAACACTAACCTGTGGGCACAGACCAGAGGATTTACCCCTTCATATACTTTGTTTTGGCGAATAGCTCAAACCCCTCCCAGTGGTACCTCCCCCATGCTGCTTTTCTGTTAAGGATATCTCAAGTTTAAGGTGCTTAATACTTCTAACTTATGAAATCCACAAAGGAATATAGTCATATACAAATTTAAACAGTGCAGCATAGCAAGCATCCATAAATCCAACCACTAGCTGGATCCCTCCATAGGACATGTATGCAAATACAAAACTGTACAAGACTGTACCTTGATGACATTCAGACACATGTTGATGACATGCTTAGCACTGGTGCAGTAGTCTCTGGCTCGAGAGTAGCACTTGAGGGCATTACTGAGGTCCCCGCAGTCCAGGTAATGATCCCCCAGATCATCATGGCCTCTCCTGGAGGGGAGGGGCGGGGGGAGAGAGAGACAACAGGAGTCAGGTGAGAGGGAGATATAGCGAGAGGAAAGAGTGCCCGGTAACCAGCCAGGCTGTCAGAGCTATTTCTAATGACTAAGCTGGTGAAACCTCTTGTTCCAAACCATCCGTCTGTGCTGTTGGTCTTGAGGCCCAGGGACTACTTCATAGCTGCTGCTGATATTCTGCACACGGTGACCGTGTGGTGTTGAAATGGAAACTTGTTGTATATTTAACCCAATCTCAACCTAACTCTTCAATGCTTGGTCCCTTTCATAAATTAATTCAATTTTCAACTTCTCTTAAACACAAAAGTCATCAAACGTGAAGACTTTGACTAATTCTCTGGGTTTTGTGCGAGAGCATTGATGCTAATAATATTTGTCAACCCACAAGGTAATGCTTTTTGCCAGTAAAAAGGCACTAAAAAATGGCTTAATCAGGGGGCAACCACACTTGTAGATTGGTTTAATGTGATGCATGGCATTTTTTGTCATGGAAAAATTAACATTTGCTCTAAGACTTAAGATGGACATATTTGATAAATGTTTGAAAGGATGAATTGATTTTATTAACCCACATAGATCAGATTTTAGGTAATGATGGAACATTTACTGTAACATAACCCACAGTTTCTTTGCCACATACCTTTTTTTCTTCTTTGTACGATTAACTTAACTGTATTGTTTTAATTGTTCAAAACAATATAAATATCTACAAAAAGTGTACAATGTATGATACTCTGTACATGTAGACTAGATGCAATAAAAAGTGTGCCATTGTACCGGATGCTCTCTTTAATGGAGTTTCCCTTGTAGTTCTTGAGATCAGTATCCAGTTTCTCCAGTTTGAGCAGAGCCTTTTTCCTGGTGGACTCGGTCCAGGCGGAGTCCAGGGGCGGAGGAACAACCCCACCTTCAGGTACTGTGTCAGGCACACCCTGCACTTCCCTACACACACACACACACACACACACACACACACACAAAACAATTTACGTTAGATGTGGACAGAATTAGTCACACAAGAGTGAAAAAGTAATGATTGTGGTGCAGTAGACCCCAGTATATATACAATTCTACATTTTTTCATGATTCAACTGGTTTAAATAGAGCTAGTGTATCGTGTGGACATGCTGACACTTTTGTTGTCATTACTTAGAATTCCTCATGGGAGAGACAGAAACTACGCACTATAGCTTTAAATCGCCCAGCCCTCTCCCCTGCCCATGAGCAACTCAACTTGGATTTAAAGAAGAATTCCTGTCAATTTCATTACGTAGCTCTGTTGTTTGTACATGTGCAGTGCTGTCAGTAGCAAGACAAATGAAACCAATCGGTGCTGCCTACACCGTGTTATCCTCCTGCTAGAGTTAGCACCCAACAGGCTTAAACAGTGCAAGTTATAAACGTGCCTACCCATGTGCAATTACCCCTTCAAAGTGAACACAGTGAATCTGACTGCTGGAGAAGTGACAGAAAGTCGTGTTTCGACTAGTGTGGACTTCACCGGAAAACAGGAAATAAACAGAGGTATGTATACTGGCTGACTTAACACAACTTTTATGACTTTCTGTCACATCTACTGCAGTCAGGTTCACTGTGTTCACTCTGAATGAATATCTTCACATGGCTAGGCACTGGTAATTTCATTTTGAACATGTTAAGAGCCTAAAAACAAGTTTATAACTTGCCCTGTTTAAGCCTGTTGGGTGCTAACTCTAGCAGGAGGACAACACACTGTAGGCAGCACCAATTGGTTTAATTTTTACACATTTACAACCAACAGAGCTGCATATTGAAATTGACCGGAATTCTCCTTTAATACCACCTTCTGAGCAGTGCCCAAATTTAGGTTTGCTATGCAACAAATTACAGGGTGTTAAGTTCCAGAAAGGTAAAACGGCCTTAAAGTCAATTTTGGGTGAAAAGTGTGACAATAAATCTTCAGCCTCTTTGGTAAGAGTACACTGATGAGCTTGCTAACATGATCGGTTTTAAAATCAGGATTATACTCTTTCAAAAGAGTCTCTCTCTAAAGCAGCAAGGGGATCATGGAGTAGAATACCGTGTCGCCTCTGTGAGTTTGCGGTGGATCTCTTCGTAAGTGTCGACATTAAAGGTCCTCTGGACAAAGGTGAGGGCCATCTTCAGGGCTTCCACTCGCAGCTGAGGGCAGTGTTCAGCGATGAACTGAAGCCTCTCGATGCGCATCAATCCACTGTAGCTGGTGGCATACTGCTCCAGGTCCTGCACACAGGGAGGGAACGGGAGAAAACAAAATCACAACCGCTCCTCTGAAATGTTCAGGTGTCAATAGAATTCGAAAGTCTTGTTAGATTAAAGTGATGTCCCTGTATTTAAAAATATTTGGGTTAGGTGGTTAGTTTTCTTTGTAGACCAGTTACAGTAGTCAAGCGCATCAGCAGAGCAGCTTCCTCATTTCTCACCCGAAAGTATCGTCATGCTTTTAATGCCTTTGTCATGTACGGGAGGCTTTACTCGTAGCGGGTTCTAGCATTCTAGCAGAATTAGCTAGCATACTTAGCTAGCAGCCAGCACTGGAGCTCAGAGTGACGGAGCAGTGAACGGGCGGCTTTTTGTCACGCTGCTCTGCATGGGCATGGGCAGGTTACCTGTTTCAAGGTATATATACATACACACAAGGGTGGTAATAGCGCAGTGGCACCGTGTAAGAGACGTGGGTTCGATTCCCACTGCGAAAATCAACCAATGTGTCCCTGAGCAAGACACTTAACCCCTAGTTGCTCCAGAGGCGTGCAACCTCTAACATATATAGCAATTTTAAGTCGCTTTGGATAAAAGCTTCAGCTAAATGACATGTAATGTAATACCGTGGTTTGAAAAAGTCAGTTTCAAAGTGCCCTTGATACTATAAATAAAATTTGAATACCATGACTAAATATGAGTCATTTTTAAATGAGTTGTCAAGGACAGAAAGTGCAGTTTAGAAAACCTTCTCGCCAGTGTGTGTTTAAAACAAAATACATTGTGTTCAATGACATTTCTAATTGCAATACCGTGATATTTTTGCTGAAGGTTGTCATATGGTCAGAATCTCACTCTGGCCCCTTGTCATTGGACAAACAGTTACACTGAATGTCAGCATTAAGGGTTAGGGGTAAGTGTGTTTAGGGTAAGTATGTTTATCTGAAAGTGAGGTCAGTACCAGTGTTGGGTTCTCCACTATGTAATTGGTGTCCGGAGCATTCTGCTGGTCTTCCTGGGGGTCTGCATCTATCTGCATGGGCTCCACAGACCCCTGAGAGAAACACACCAGGCACAGAGGTTAGCAGGAATCCCAATGCAATACACGATCCACTTTATAGCCCAATAACCTCTGAATAATACGAGAACTGTAAAAACTATCTTCATATATTTATTAGGCATTGAGAAGATCATGACTAGATTCAGTTTTCCAATGATCAAACTCTCTCTGGCTGCAGTGATGCTGGAAGATACTTTAGATTCAAGACCGCCAACCAGAACAACCACAACAAACTGTGTGCTGCAGCCTGTTTCAATACAATGGGTCACAGCTTGCGTCCAAAGCTGCAACCGCCACTGGTACTGGCCAGTAGGGCTGGGACTATATGCTTCTGTCCCGATTCAATTCTTTTACATAGATTTGATACATAGGCCTTGATTGGATTTGTATGGCAATTTCCATTTATTGCAATTCTTGAAGTATTGAGATTCGATTGTATTGAGTAATCAGGTTGAATAATACACTTCTAGAGACAATATATCATGAGACATTTCTAAATATGGATAGTTTTCTAATAAGAATGCACATCACATGTCAGTGAGTGACATTTATTTACTTTGTAAAGTAGAACATAACTTCTGCTTTCGCTCTATTTTGCTGGAAACAGATAAGATGTAGTTGCCGTCTGCAGTACCGTGGAAACAGAAAATTATTTAGGAAAAAAATATATTCTAGGAAAAATAATCAATTCAAAAAAACATTGCAAAAAACATCACGATTCATACAATCCCCCACTGACCAAAGCGCTTCATTTAGTATAGTATGAGAACATAGGTATGAGAACATTTTCACCTGATGCCAAGCAATAATGTAATAGAAATAGGCTAATTTAAATAATATCACAATACATTAAGAAGAAAGTTATTCCTCACCACTCAAGGTCTCTGCCTAAAGGAAGTTTTTCCTCGCCACTGTTGCACTAAATGCTTGCTCATGGGAGATTGTTGGGTCTTTGTAAATTATAGAGTGTGGTCTAGACCTGCTCTAGCTGTAAAGTGTCTTGAGATAACTCGTTATGATTTGATACTATAAATAAAATTGAATTGTGACTCAAATGAAATGTAATAACCATTCAGTTAAAATGCACGAGCCCACAGGGACACTGGGACTAAATTACAGCAAAAAGGTACATTAATATTTAATGTCAACAACAAAAAACAACAACTATATCTATGTTTTCGTATAATGCATTTATCAATCCTTTTACACATCAATTGCACAATACAGTCTACATTAACGAAGCCCTTCTAAACAAAAGTATTACAGATTTAATAGACCTTAACTGCACACATACTGAGACTAGAACTATTCCAATCAGAGAGCTGATCCAGTGCTCCAGCTCCAGGGTTGAAAAGCTGCTGTACGTCGTAAAGGCCGCCAGAGGGCCTTGTTCTGGCGGTGTGTTTAAAGCCCCGAAGCGTCAAATCTGTTTCGGCCAAACAGAAAGAGAGCCCATAGCTTCATAACTCTTTATCCGCCCATCCCTAAAATCTCGGACATACTTTAAGGGTTGTACGTTTTGGTAATGCTAGCTAGCTACTATTTAGCGCTAATGTGACAAACTGCTAGCTAGTGTAGGAAGTTGGCTTGGCACTGCTAGCTAGCTTCCGTTAGCTACAGGCTAAAATGATAAACACAAATTGTCCTTCCGTCTAGGTTAGGTTTTCCTTCGGTGAATAATCCAACCTAAGCTGTCCTTAAACCAGTGACAGCTAGCTATATTAACTCGTTAGCGTCATGTGTTGTAAAGCTAGTGTTTAAAGCCAATGGAGGCCTTCAGTTCGTTGTTAGCCTGGAACTTAGTTCCAAACTCGAAGAAAACTATCTTTCAATTTCAAAAGGGTTTAGTGGCAAACATAAATGAATTTAAAATGTTTTGTAAAACAGTATATAGTTCTCATGTCTTCCGTAAAGTTAATATAAAGGTGCACTGTAGCTAGCTAGCTAAATTAGGAAGGACTATAGCGTTACCCTTACTGTTACCTTTAGCAAAATAAATACGCCAACCAATTTTAAGACGTATTTCCTGCAAACAATGCATCGTAGAATATTCACACGCATAATCTAGCTAACATAACGAACACATGATACAATTCTTGCGTGGTCTTTAATTATGATCTTTAAATTAACCATAAACTGAAGCGTAGCTAGCTAACGTTAAGGTTCTAACGTTATAGGTTAACCAAGCTAGCTAACTGCTAGCTAGGGCTACACGACTGGTAACGTGAATGAAGATACATCATGTTTCCCGCTACATTGGCTGGTTGTAAAGTTAAGACTTACCTGAAAGTTAAACACTTGCACAGGCAAAGGCATCCTATTTTAGTCGGACTTCTGCGTTACTATTGTTAGGGGGGGGGGATATATCATGAAGATGTTGATGTGCGACTGCTCTGGTGGGACTTTTCTTGCTACGGCTCGCGGGATGGCTCAGTTTGGCTTCTTCATTGGTAAATAGCGGGCTTCAAATCAGCGTTAAAGTGACATACCGCCATCTACTGTACTGCACCGGCTTGTGCCCTTCATTGAGGGTTTATAATCTGGATCTAGACCTGTTTCCTAAAGAGATTGAAATAACGCCACTCTATGTATCCTCTATCTGTAAGAACTCTTTCATACTCGGGTACTGCCTGTTTCTATCATCCTAGCCTTAATATCCCTTTCTTATAATTTAATACTTTATTAATCCCACAAGAGGAAACTACACATTACACTCTGTTGTTATTACACACAGGCTTGAACTAATGGAGAGATGTCAGTGTGTTATGGGGGTTAGGTGCCTTGCTCAAGAGCACCTTGGCAGTGCCAAGCTACCTCTCCAGCTACCAGTCCACCACCATACTTTGGTCCGTACAGGGACTTGAATCAGCAACCCTCCGGTTCCCAGCCCAACTCCCTATGGACTGAGCTACAGCAACCCCACATGCTTTCTACTTCCTAACACACTTGATTTTGCAGTTATGAATCTCACATTTATTAATTTATTTTTTGTTCATAATGTGTTGCATTAGCTTTCCAAGACGTGCATCCTAATTTTAGCCTTGAAAAGATTATTTCTTCCTTTACTTTCTATGTAGTAGCCCCATGCCTACATTTAGGCCTATTATCTATATCCTGTGTTTCCAATATTTTGTTATTCCACAGCATATAAAGTAACCAAATGTTCTTCAGTTCTACCAAACGTATGAGGTGTAGTCTTTATAAATCTTTACAATCATTCCCCGAAAAAAACAAGCAGGCCTGCCTTGTTGCACCATGAAAAAGTTTCAACATAATTTCCAGTTTTATACACATTGTCATCCTCATTTCCAACTTCTTTTCCTTGTTTATGAGTATCGGATAGGTGTGTGAACACTGGCAAATACTCACTCAGGAGATTGACCTTCTCCACATCGGTTACTCCATCTACTAGCAACTGAATTAACCTTGGTTTAATAACCAAAGAGAAATGCTAGAGAAAAGGCAGACAGACACATTAAATCATGATACACTAACAGTTTGTTTATCAGGTCAAAAACTGTACCTTGTGGGATTTCATGTGACACATTTGATTGATTGATTGATTGATTGATTGATTGATTGTTGATTGACAGTTGTACATGAGGTTTTACTTTCTTCCCATCCAAGGCTTGCATTTTGAGCAGAGCATCTTGTTGTTCTTTACTCATTGCATGTACAAGTATATGCTTATTAGTCAGATAAACTTCACTACTGCTGCACCCCCTTTTTCCAAAGCTTGAATTCATTCATTTAATGCACCGTTCCTTGCATCATGGAGACCACATCAAAATATCTTGTCACAGAATTTTGACTTAATGATTCAAAAATGTTGCATGATTTAGATTTACCATAAGTTTTTTTTAAATTATTTCCTCCCTTATTTACTTTTTTATTCACCTATTTAATTAATTAATTAATTCATTCATTAATTCATTAATATTTATTATGCAGGGTAGTTAAAAGTAACATTATTCTATTATGAAAAATCCTTGTGACATCTTCTGACAACCTTTGTAATCTCCCCCCCCCCACCCCCCTCAACCCTGTGTATCCTGTGAAAGCTGACCAGGCACTTCACTGTCCTCTGCTGCACGTCACAGCTCACAATCCCCAATATTAAAGCTATTAATAGCCAATAAGCTGTCAGTGGTTCATTTTACTCCCAGTGGTAACACCACTTCAACATCAGTGGTGATCGAGTGTTTCACTGTCCTTTCACTGAAGTATTATTATCTATATACTATACCTTTACTACAAATATAAATTAATCTCCATTACAAGTAAAAGTCCTAAAACATATATGTATTCTCAGAAAGTATTCTCATATTAAAATGTCCCTTTATGAGTTTTTTAAACCCTTGTGTTGAAAATCAACACTTTTGTTTTTGTTGTTTTTAACTTTTTCTTACGTTTTCTTATCCCTTTTTTTCAACACTTTTGACGCTTTTTTTCAATGTTTGTCACTTTTTTGACGTTTTCAACACGTAACACTAACTTACTAACTTTAGTTTCACAATTTTTTGGAATTTATGGTCAATAAATCTCATTTAAAGGAAATTATACCTAATGTTTGAGTTAGACAAGCAGAAATTAGGAATTATTTAGATTTAAAGGAATGGATGTTGATGATAATCACAAACTGGAATATGTCAACTTTTACTCTCAATACTATTTCAAAAACACTTCAATTTGGTTTCAAATGCTATAAAATTGAATAAGACGCCCCAAAATTAATGAAAGTAGAGATTTATACTTGGCAAAGAGCGTTGTGTGGAATTAAACAGAACATTGATATAGGAAAACGGTTCAATTTGACCCGAGGACAATATGAGGACAACATGGGGACAACATGAGGACAACATGAGGGTTAACATTAATATGAGTTCCTCCAGCCTGCCTACGCCCCCCCAGTGGCTAGAAATGGTGTAACCCGAGCCCTGGGTATCCTGCTCTGCCTTTGAGGAAATTAAAGCTCAGATGGGCCGATCTGGAATTTGAAAATGTAAGAACTATTATTTGTTGGGCTTTTCCGCCTTCCGAAAGTTAGGTAAGAAAGGGAAAGACATGCAGGATGTTGTCACAAGTCAGAGTCGAACCCTGGACCTCTGCGTCAAGGGACAAAGCTATCAGTACATACGCGCCGGCTCTACCACTGAACCAACCCGGCCACACTACGGCGGGCGAACTGCTGCGTTATCACCGCTGCGTGGCGTCAGAGGGAGTGGGTGGGTTCATGGGTGGAGGTAAATGCGACGCCTGGTTGAATGTAGGCTATGACCTTACCGGTTGTCAAATACAGGTAACCTAATGGGCATATAATATTAATATTAATAATAAGCTGACGACATTAATAGCCTATTAGGCTCTTCGTGCGAGGACAGATGTGTGTGCGTTGCTTTCACAGACTGCGGTAAAACCGGCTGCTGCTCATTCGCGAGCTGTGACGGAAACTTTCATTCATCTGAACGAGTTTATGGATTTTCGCGTGCCGGTGGGCTAGAGCAGCCTGTCGGCTAACTGATACGGGGATTCATCTCACAGGAGCTCGTCTAAACCACATCCAGCCATCCCCGAGGGCCGGGGAGTTCCTCCGCAGGGGAAAGCGGGCGAACAGCGCGGCCACGGTCGCCTCTCCTCCGCTTTGACACCTCTGTTCCCCGCTGTGGTGTGAGCTAGCGGTCCGGTCTCTCTGGAAACCAAGACAGGCGAAGCTCGCACTCCTTTCACTTCTGACAGTGTTATGCTCGGCTGTCGACCAGTAGAGAAAGCCGTCTCTCTTTCTTTCACATGGGCGAGGACGAGAAGGGGATCTGCGGCCACATTCGCCCCGGAGGAAACGAAGAAAACCGAGATACCGGAGCGGCTCTGGACCCGGACAGAGAGAAGAAATATGCAGAGCTGTTCAAGCAGCTGGACTTGAATAAAGATGGCAGGGTGGACATCAATGAACTGAGGACCGGACTGGCAGCTCGTGGTTTGCACCGGGGAGAGGCGGAGGAGGTGAGGCAAAGACCGCTGTTACAATAGCTAGTCCCCGGGAGACAGATAGGACAGGTGCTGATACTAGGACCATAGGACCATAGGACCATAGGACCAGAGGACCAGAGGACCAGAGGACAGGTGCACTAGGCTCCACTCCTCCGCTCCAATACACACTGTCCCATTCACAGCTGCTTTGGTGGCATGCAGGAAAGAGACAAGCAGGGATGATGTGCTCATTTGACTGACTAAATAGGCCTATATGCTAATATTACCCTTAATAAGCCACCGTGATAAATTTGGTTTTATATTGGTCGTTGGCTATTCGACACAATTATTATGCAGCTTGCCCTTTTGACCCATTCATGTCAAAACACCGTTGTTGCACTCAGCTAACTCTCTTACACTCTGCACAAAACATAGTTTTTCAAAAAACCCATCCTTTGATTTTATAAGTATTCTTTTATGTAAAAGCATTTTTTAAATGTAAAAACAATATTAAAGAATCAAAGGATGGGTTTATTGAAAAACTAAGTTTTGTGCAATGTGTAAAAGAGAGTTAGCTGAGTGCAACAAAAGTGTTTTGACACAAATAGGTTAAAAGGGCAAAATGCATAATAGATTTTTCGAATATGTTGAAAATCCAACGTCCAATATAAAATCAACTTTACCACGGTTTATAAGCCAAAGAGAGAAAAACAAAAAAAGCTTTTAACTCATGCAATTCCTTTCCTATTTGTTAATGTGTGTGTGTGAGAGAGAGAGATGAGCGAATCTAAAAATCATTGTGTGGTAAAGAAATCAATGTTTGGGAAAGACTGAGAGGATGATATGAATTACTCATAGGCCTATAATAAGGTACAGCTCAAAGTGGTTGACTAAAAGAATGAATAACAAATTCCTATTCCTTATTTGGATTCAATGTGTAGAAATAAAACCATGCCTGTGTGAAGTAAAGAAATCAATGTTTGGGAAAGACTGAGAGGATGATATGAATTACTCATAGGCCTATAATAAGGTAGGTATAGGCCATGCTCAGTGGCCAAAGTTGATCTTTCTGGGTCAGTATGTAAATGAGGTAGGCTAATACCGAGTAGGCTATTTAGTTGACTGTCTCAGCAGCACTATGCTACAAGTTCCATTTAGAAGAGCTAACGTCTTAGGCTTTTAAAAGCTAGAGGTAATCTGACCCTGAGATCTAACCGTTTACAGCAGTGACTCATTCATATTAAACCACTGCTTTGAATCTCTGCCATCCAATCAAGTTGCTCTTTTCCTTCAGAGTCCAACAACAACTCAGCCATTTTTAAAACAAGGCAAGGGAGCCTACCAGGTGTACAAAAGAAATCTTAAAAATAGAGCAATCCACTTTGTTGTCAGGTGCCTAGCAACAGTGTTCACGGTTTAACCACCTGGATGCCAAAGACTGCACACTGTGAACTCCATTTCCCATTTGACAAACAAATCAAAGGCAGCTCGTGATTTGACTCTGTCCGTTTGCAGTGTTCATCTGTTTGTGTGTTAGTTGTTTCAACCACATCCTCCAGATGAATGGATGATGAATCATGCACAAGTTGAAGGAGCTGATGGGAAAACATTTCACTGGAATCGTACCTCGTTCAGTATAGACTATGTTTAAATTCAGAGGTTGTACTCCATTTGAATACTAGCCTGGCTAGTGGGACAGTGAGTCAGTATGAACAATACCAGGACCCTGAAGCAGCTAAATGGAATTCCTCTATCAATCATTTTATTCTTGTATCATCATAGATGCAAAGAGCATTACTTTCTTAATATTCTTATCTTACATAATTATCAACAGAGAAACTGCATCCTCAGCAGTAGAACTTTATATTATCAGTATATGGTGTTTGAAATGTTGACGGCAGAGCTAACTATGGTAGGAACCCTTTTTCTGCCTTTAAATAGTAATAGTAGCATGATACAGTGCACTCAACTCAAGCCCCTTGGGTCATTTCCCACCCCCGTACAGGTCAATCATAATTTGTGTGGCCTGGTTATAACACCATATAAAGACAACCTGTTCCAGTTTGCAGTGGAATTTAACCCTTTGTGGATGAATATTTTAACAGTCTGTCTGTAAAAGCCCTGACACACCAACCAGACGGCTGCAGTCGGACCGATTGCCCCCCCGAGTTGGCCCTGTCACTCCCCGATGTGAGTCGAGTGCAGATTTGAGTCGTGCATGCTCAGATTTAAACGGTTCATGTGATACTGAAATCTGTGAAAACTATGAAATAATAAAGTTTTCTCATTACAACCAATAACAGAAGATGGGAGTCATTTCAAATGCGTTTTAGCTAGCTATGGTTGATTGATTGATTGCTAACTTGTAGCTAAGCTAGCATCCATCCATCCATCCATCCATCCATCCATCCATCCATCCATCCAAAAGACAAAGACAAATACAGAGACAAAAGACAGTAGCTATATGAAATTTATAAAATAAAAATACTGATTAGTGATGAGTAAAGGCATAGAAAAGTAATAGTATGAGTGTGTTCATCTGGCCATGCACAAGAACTAGTCTTGTTTGCTCTCTCTCTCTCTCTCTCTCTCTCTCTCTCTCTCTGTCCTAATCAAGAGTGGAGGGATTATATTGCAGCCAGGTAAGATGTGGTTTCTTTCTTGACTTTCACCGGGAGCACCTTACCTTATGTTCTGTCCACTTGTGTATCTCTTGCACTCTTTATGTACCCCCCTAACCCCTGACCCCGGTCACTTTGTTGCCGTCTACATTACCAACATACTTGTCTGGCTACACCACGGATGCATTCTGGGATAGGAGGAAGAGTTTATTTGCAAAGCTATTGTAGGTGAACTAGCATGTTGCTACTCGCCACAGTAAGCTGCTTGAGGCAGACTATCAACACACAGGGCGAGTTAACCAATCACAGCCTTTGCGGTCTGCGTCGCCTTGACGCAAAGTTACACATTTTTGGGGTACGTCCTGAAAGAACCAAGCAGGTTGCACAATCCACGTTTTCTTCTAAACTGGACATTGTCATTGTCAGCATGTAGCTTGTTAGCTCGAAGGGGAGGGACATCCGGATCTGTCAGGCAATTATCTAGGAAATGTACTTCTATTGATCCAGTCTATCAAAACACCCTCCTCTGTATACACCTACCTCCACCATCTCTACCTCCTCCATCCCATCTTTACCTGTCTGAATGAGTGAAAGTCTCCCTCCGCCCCTACAGATAGTCCTGGAGAGCGACATCAACCATGATGGTCTGCTGGACTTCCAGGAGTTCTCCCAGTACCTGCAGGCTCATGAGAAGAGGCTGAGGCTCATGTTTCACAATCTGGACCGCAACAATGATGGTATTTACTTAAACGTGCGCATGCACACTCGCAATTCTCTGTCACATCCCATCCTGTTCTCACGCTCAACTGGTAAAATACGGGTCAGTGGTGCTCAGCGTCAGATACCGATGCAAAAATCCCCCTTCAGTGTCTGTAAGGAGGTTGACCTTCCCACAGGGGACCAGGGTTCATATCCCGTTCTTGGCCCGTGTGTCACTGAAATGAACCCCCACTCTCCCACCTTTTCCTAAATCTGTCCCGTTCTTGTCCTACATGTCAGTTGAATGTGCGTGACCCGGAACGTCAAAAGTGACGCCAAGAGTCTTGACCAAGAGCATTTAGATATTCAATTCAATTCAATTTTATTTTATTTGATTTATATAGCGCCAAATCACAACAACAGTTATCTCATTGCGCTTTCCCTAAAGAGCAGGTCTAGACCGTACTCTGTGATGTTATTTACAGAAACCCAACAGTTCCCACCAAGAGCAAGCACTAGGCAACAGAGGCAAGGAAAAACTTCCTTTAAGAGGCAGAAACCTCGAGCAGAACCATGGCTCAGGGTGGGGGGGCATCTGCCTTGACCGGTTGGGGGTGAGATATGACACCAAAGGAGACTTTTGGGGCAATAACAAACGGCGAAGGCACCTGACATGCATCAGTATTATAATAAACAGACACCCCCCCCTGCTCTGTTGTGTAGGTCGGATTGATGTCGGGGAGATCCAGCACTCACTGCACCAGCTTGGTGTGGAGGTCACCATGGAGCAGGCATCCAAGATACTGCAGAGGTACAGAGAGTGTGTGTGTGTGTGTGTGTGTGTGTGTGGGGGGGGCAGATAGCACAACAAATGAGAGAAAATAACAGAAAAAATGAAAAAGGAAATATAAGACCCCTCTTAACACTTGTGTTGTCTTCCCGTCAAAATTGAAAATCAACACTTTTTTTGACGCTTTTTATCGATGATTTTAACTTTTTTGTACGTTTTGTCACTTTTTTTGACGTTTTCAACACTACGTAACACTAACTTTAGTTTTACAGTTATTTTAGGAATTTATGGTCAATAAACCTCATTTATAGGAAATTATACCTAATGTTTGATTAGATTATTGGTTAGATATGTTGAGTTAGAAAAGCAGCATTATTGAGACTAAAATAAAAGGAATGGATGTTGATGATAATCACAGACTGGAATATGTCAACTTTTACTCAAAACTATTTCAAAAACACTTCAATTTGTTTTTCAAATGCTATAAAATTTAATAAGACGCCCCAAAATTAATGAAAGTAGAGATTTGTACTTGGCAAAGACCGTTGTGTGGAATCAATCATGTTATTTTGGGAAATTAAAAAGAACATTGATATAGGACAACATGAGGACAACATGAGGGTTAAGCACGTCAATAAGCAGCCATAACCTTTTCTTTTATTGTTTTGATACTTAATGACTTTTCCTAATTAATGACAAATGCTTATAAGCATGGTCTCAGAACCCACTGCTGTAAAACCTCCAATGGCTTCTCATCTGCTCTATATCACGGATTGTCATTCACCCTCTCTCTTCCCTTTCACATATTCACTTGTCCTGTATAACAAAGATCTAATATGCCCAAAAAATGATATCAATAAAAACAAAATTGTTTTTAAATCAGGGCCTTTACTGTAATAGGTGAAGCAGAAAAAAACATGACATTTGTAAACGTATTCCTTTATCATGGTGCAAGTCACTAAATGGCAAATTATTGACTTTGAACAAGGATGGATCCAAGGGTGCATTGCAGGTTCAGTACCCAGATTCAGGTTTAGTCCCATGATTTTTATCCACAGCTAAACATGTAGGAACAAGACCCCTGGTTTGATAAGAGGAGTGCGACCATTCTATGGAGTGGTTGGAGTAGATAAGGGATGAGTGTTCAACGTGCCATGTCATGGACAAAGCGAGTGGGTTTTGCAAGCTGTATTGCAATAATTGCGTCACCATAAGTGATCTGTTGATGATGTAATTTCTGGTGTAACTCTCTCTCTCCCAGTATGGACAGGGATGGCACTATGACCATTGACTGGAATGAATGGCGCGATCACTTTCTGTTCAACCCTTTCCACAACATGGAGGAGATCGTCCACTACTGGAAACACTCCCATGTGAGTCATCTGGTTCCAGTGATAGTAATGTTACAGTTAATAACAATGACAGTATGTGTATATACAGTACATACACACATCATGCTGATGTTTGTTCCGTGTTAATTTTTCTGATCAGTTTGGTTTTTAACTCGTTTGACTCGTGATTGGTCGGGCGGGTGTATGGGCGGGACTTTGATGCTTTCACTACTGCGCAAACTATGAATCCAAAATCACAAGATGGCAGCGCCCGTATCCAGGAGATTTTGGCTTTGCTTTTGTACAGTTAGATGAAATGACGACACATTGTCCTTCTTTATATAGAGTACAATCTATCATATGTAATGTTCTGCCTAAAAGGAAGTTTTCCTTGCTGTTGTTGCACTAAATGCTCGTTCTTGGGGGAATTGTTGGGTTTTTGTAAATTATAGTGTGGTCTAGACCTGCTCTGTAAAGAGTCTTCAGATAACTCCTGATATGATTTGATACTATAAATACAATTGAATTTAATTAATACAGTACATATACTGTACATATACGGTATATCAAAATAAACCTTTAGCAATTTTGCACAAAGGAGGCTTGACACCCAAACTAAATAAATTCTGATTGACCCTTTTATTACTGTTGTTATAGATGTTTGACATTGGGGAACAGCTGACGGTACCAGACGAGTTCTCGGAGAAGGAGCGGCGCTCAGGTCTGGTGTGGAGGCAGCTGGTTGCTGGAGCGATGGCAGGGGCTGTGTCCCGGACAGGAACTGCTCCTCTGGACCGCCTGAAAGTCTTCCTGCAGGTGAGTCATTTCACTTTCACTCTGACTCATATGATGAAGGAACTTTTTAACTAGCCCCATTCACACACATTGAAACTGCAACACAAGCACTTGCTTGTTAACCAAATTATCTAATTGGATTGAGTAACAGATTTCAAGCTTACCATCTTTTAGGTAACTGATACTCCAAAGATAAGACTAGTGGCTGCATGACTCCATTTCTTGTTTCAGGCGTAAATGTTGGAGGGCTGAACAAGAGTGGAAATCCACCAAGCACCAAGTTTAACACTATGTTTCCTGTGGGGTGCCTCAGGGTTCTATGTTAGATCCTATTTTATTTACATTGTTGAACTTTCCCTTGACCATGTTATTAGCCAATGTAAAGGTATTTCATATCACTGTTTTGCTGATGAAATTCAGTTGTATGTTTCCTTTAAGCCTGAAGAAACTGATGAAGTGACAGTTTTGCACAATTGCCTGCTTGCTATTAAGAAATGTATGGCTAACAACGTTTTACAGCTCAGTTCAGATAAGACTGAGGTCCTTATCGTTGCTTCAGATAACACAACTTCCAAGGTGGCTCAGTGCTAAAGGGTCCCTTTGTATAGTCTAAACTCAGAAATCTCATCACAGTGATCATGCTTTATGTATATCAAATCATCAACCCGATAGAAACATTGTCAAATTCGGGTCTGTTTTTTGACAATCTGAGTTTGAGATGATCATTTACAGTTTTATATCATCCTGGCTTGACTACCTGCCTCAGCAAGTTGTCTCTGGACCATCTATAGCTGGTCCTGAACGCTGCTGCGAGGATGTTGACCAGGTCCACTCCCACTAGAGACTAGCTGGTGAACTTAGTTGAGTATTTAGCAGCTAAAGATATAAAGAAAAATATATTTTATCAGGAGTTAGTAGAGACAGATAGCTAAAAGAGAGTGACTATTGGACACAAACACTTCTCTAAATGAATGGTAATGTTGTTTTGTTTGCCAACATGTTAGCATGCTGGTTAACTTTTCTACCTACAAAGTCTTCATCAGGCTAAACCTGAGAAACCCTTCTATGGTTGGATACATACACACCAGCCTAAGGTAACATTTCAAACTTAGCACAGTTTGTAATATAGGTGACTGACCCGCCAGTGTTTGTGTGTCCAGGTACATGGCTCTACATCTCGGGGGATTAATCTGTGGTCCGGACTGAGGGGGATGGTCCAGGAGGGAGGCGTCGTCTCCCTCTGGAGGGGAAATGGCATCAATGTCCTAAAGATTGCCCCCGAATCTGCCATTAAGTTTATGGCCTATGAACAGGTAAGTGCACTCCAATTAATCAATGACAAAGTGAACATCTGTCTGCCTGCATATGCTCGCAGATAGATTAACTGCTGCCTAGTGTGTCATGTTGGATTATTATTCAGGGACAATCATAATGGTTCCTCTGTCTCAAATAAAGGGAACAAATCATACTTGATGTATCATAAAATGATGTGTATAGTATACCTTTGCACTTGCCTTCTCTCAGGCTGAATCACATGACCACCACTCTTCTGCGCTCGCCCAACATCTTCTTCCATTGCTTATGCCTTCCCGCCTCCTGCTCCTTCTCTTGCTCTAGATCAAGTGGCTGATCCGAGGAAGTAAAGAGGGGGGCAGTTTAAGGGTACAAGAGAGGTTCATTGCTGGATCTCTGGCAGGAGCTACTGCCCAGACCATCATCTACCCCATGGAGGTCAGTTTGAAATGTTTGTAATTGGAAGGGTTGTATTAAGATAGGGCTGTTATGATGGCCAATTTGCAAATTTCTTGCCACTGTTTCTGGAGCTTAACACTGTTTTGTCACTTTTAAATTAATGCAAATCATGTTCTGGTAAAGACAAACTCCTTTTAGAGAGCAGTTTCATAAACAGCATAATAGAAAATAAGTGCCTGCCTTATGAGAAAGTACAGTGCTCTGTCAAGGTCATGTCCTCTCTCACACTGTTAATGCAGTGTATATTTTCCCAGTCAGAAACTCATTTTTCTGATTATTTTGACATCACATGAGTGCAGCACAAACACCAAGGAGCTCAGAGTACAACCGGCTGTTTCTAGTTGAGTTAA
Organism: Percina caprodes; assembly: GCA_013375575.1. Lineage (NCBI taxonomy): Eukaryota > Metazoa > Chordata > Actinopteri > Perciformes > Percidae > Percina > Percina caprodes. The sequence continues at coordinate 649,582 of JABXJD010000227.1, forward strand.
TTTTAGAAATCTGGAGGGCTTCTGGACATGTCTAAATGGAAGAAGACCCTGGTGGAGACCCAGAACATGTTGGCGGGGTTACATAACCCATTGCGTTCTGGGAAATCCAGTAGAAGTATAGCCCACTGCTACCATGACCAAGACCCTGATAAGCAGCAGAAAATGGATGGTTGGATAATGGTCTCTTGATGCTATTTCTTTGTAAAAAAAGAATACATAATCAAGTCATGTCCAATTAAAGAAGAGAAGAATTTTCCTATCTGTCCCCACTCTTTTACCTTCTCCAACTTCCCCTGTCCCCCTCTGTTGGGTAGGTGCTGAAGACACGACTTACACTAAGGAAGACAGGACAATACTCAGGTATGGCTGATTGTGCCAGACAAATCATGAAGACGGAGGGAGTGCGGGCTTTCTACAGGGGCTACCTGCCAAATACACTGGGCATCATCCCCTATGCTGGCATTGACTTGGCTGTGTATGAGGTGTGTGTACATTACAGTATGCTCTATGTATAACTTAGCCACTCTTCTGCAATAAGGGAACCATGGTGGGAACTCTACAAAAAATAACTCCAGAATGTTGTTGAATTGATAGCTAACTGTGTGTGTATGTGGCTAAGTGTAAAGGAAAGTCTGTTAAATCACATTTGGAAGTGTAAATGCGGCCCAGACGGATATATTTACACTTTTTTAATCATCTGGGTATCTCCAAAGGTTTGAGCAGTCAGATTTCAGTGTGAAAATGCATCCAAATATTTTACTTGAATTGGCTAAATGTAAATGGAGCTCAATAAAATAAGCTTTGGATACACACACAATACTTGTTAGTAAGATACTTTCATTGTTGGTTTGGTCTTTTCATGAGATTATATGAATTAGAGCCCGACCGATATATCGGCGGGCCGATATTAGGCATTTCCCGGAAAAGACAAATAAAATTGAAATGCATATAAGAATTTATTGATTGTTTTTTAATAAGACTCTCATCTCCTTTCCTTTTTTCTTTGCTCTTACTGTATACCCTATTTTCTTTCACTCTTCTCCATTATTTTTGAAACTCTTTCTGACGATTCATGCTTGGAGACTCTGAAGAACGCCTGGCTCCAGAGGTACTGTGTAGACTCAGCAGACCCAGGAGTTTTGGTCCTGCTGGGCTGTGGTACCATCTCCAGCACCTGCGGCCAGCTGGCATCCTATCCCTCGCTCTCATTCGGACACGTATGCAGGCGCAAGGTGAGATATACAGCACATAACCTACTGTAGACTCAGACATGCTGTACATACAGTTATTTTTGTGTGATGATTACGAATTTTGAAGTAATATATTTCAGTGGGAAGCCTATTACGTGATCACGTGAGTACGGTAGCGAGTAGTATTGAAAAGCAGAAAATTTGCACAGGGAGGTTGGTTGGGGGGGGATGGGTCAAACAATACAGGACGGTCTCTAACCACAACCGTCACGTTGTTGTCGGCGTGTCCCGCGTGTGACAGTTCCTTTCCCCGTTCTTTTTTCCCTAACCACAACCGTCCAGTTATTGTGGTCGGCGTGTGGCGTTTCATCTCCTCGTCGTTCCGTGCCACAGAGACCACGGATCGTGTCCCTGCGCCCAGAGATTGCGTCCCGCGTTTGGCGGTCCATCCTGTTGTTGTCACCGGCGCATTTCCCCGTTGGTTCGGCCCCCAGAGCAGCCCAGTTTGCAGTGGGCAGTTTGTGAAATGGTCACGTGACATGTACATGTAATAAATGAGAAAATTGTGACATGTACACAAATTAGTAAACCAAAATAACCATTTCACGAACTGGTTTGAGACCGAGTTGAAGCATACAGAGGATGAACAACAATAACCAATAACAATAACCTCCCTTGTGCCTCATCTTTCAGCCCTCGCTGAGGGTAAACCCAAGCTGACCATGCTGGGCCAGTTCAAATACATCATATCCCATGAAGGTGTACCGGGCCTGTATCGTGGCATCACCCCCAACTTCCTCAAAGTGGTTCCAGCTGTCAGCATCTCCTACGTGGTGTACGAGCACATGAAGAAAGTTCTCGGGGTGGGTTACTAGCCTGACACGGAGCTGAGGGATTCATCAGAAAAAGGACAGAAAATGCTCCATTATGGTTTTAAGAAGAAGAGGAAGAGGAGAGGTAATGATGCAGCTGCTCAGACTGCAATGAAAAAGAAAGGAAGTCTAGGGCGAGTAGAGGGTAAAAGAGCCATTTAAGATGGTACTGATGTATGCTTCAACCCTTTGGACCCAGTCAGGTTCAGGCTGGTGTAGCTTGCAGGTAGTCTGCAGGTAGATCATATTCATGTGTTCAATGTGGGTCCCCCCTGAAACCATCATGCCACATACATAAAATACAGAATGTGCATTCAAACTCAGTGTATTTGGATGTTAACAGGTGTCTTTACTTGGTCCAAAGCACAGTAAAACAATAGAGACATTATAAGTAGCTACTACGATGTACTAGGACAGGTCAAATGACTTTTGGAATATCAGGGTAAACAGTAGAACTACCCGTCACAAAGTTATCTACCAGGAATGTGTCCTTGCATTTACCTGATGGGCCAAAGCGGGGAAATCTTGTTTTAGCTGGAGCCCTCTGGATTAGTTTAGTGTGCATGGGTTCACCAGTCCAATGCTAAGCTACATTAGCAAACCCATAAACTGTCACCAGCTTTAGATTTTAAATGTTGTGAAAACCTAATTGGTGCTCAGAAGTACAGTGCTGCTCATGAGTATTGGAACCCATGCTTAAGTTGACTAAAAAAGAGGAATAAAAAAATCATCTTTTGGAAATTGATCTTAATCCCTTAATTAAAAAATGAGGAAAAATCCAACCTTTAAGGACACCAATTTTCTTTGTGAATGAATAATGTATCATAAATAAATAAATCTTCTTCCTTAAAATACAGGGGGCATAAGTATACACCCCCCTATGTTAAAATACAGGGGGCATAAGTATACACCCCCCTATGTTAAAATACAGGGGCATAAGTATACACCCCCCTATGTTAAAATACAGGGGCATAAGTATACACCCCCTATGTTAAAATACAGGGGCATAAGTATACACCCCCTATGTTAAAATACAGGGGCATAAGTATACACCCCCATGTTAAATTCCCATAGAGGCAGGCACATTTTCATTATTAAAGTCCAGTTATTTCATGGATCAGAATACTATGCATCCTGATAAAGTCCCCCCCCCCCCATCATCACATCCCCTTCACCATACCTAGAGATTGGCATTGTGGTATTTCAGTTAGCTTAATAGCTGGTTTAATTTGCATTTAAAGAGATGATCTAATGGAGAGTTCCCCATGCCGATCTCTAGGTACGGTGAAAGGTATGTGATATGGGGGGGGCAGGGGGGCTATTTTAATTCCAAAAGCCCTATATTTTAAGGAAGAAAATGTATTTATCTATGATACATTATTCATTCACAAAGAAAATTGATGTCCTTAAAGGTTGGATTTTTACTCATTTTTTAATTAAAGCAATAAGATCAATTTACAAAATTTACAATTTACAATTTATTTTTATTCCTCTTTTAAGTCATCTAAAGCATGGGGTCCTATACTCATGAGCGGCACTGCACATGGGCATGGCATTGCCTGTTTCCAATTAAGGTCCGCCCACCTCCAACCAGTGAGAAGAGCACAGGCGAGAAGTCATTTGAAGTGACCAAAAGAGTTCGGTCACTTTGGCAGAAATGCTGTGTTAATGTTGGAATCCATCAGTCTGAGTAGCAAGCTGAGAGAGAAAATATGTTTTCAGAGGCTTTAAGGCTAAAAGTAGCTTCTTACTGACAGATTTTTGGCAAAAGTTTGAAACTTCCCATGTCTCTTTATTGAGAGGTTGCCACTGCTGCCTCTGTTTGTTTGGTTGATAACAGCTACTGACTGACTTTGCTTTTAAATTGCTACCCACGGCTCACCGTGTAACCACGGCAACCAGAGAAACCACACCAAGTGAAATGAGGCAGGAGTGAACTGTACTGGCTGAAGCTCCCTGAAGCATACACCTCCACACAAGCACACATACATTAGACAAGTCAAGATAGATTAGATAAGTAATGATACATGTTTATTATGACAGATGATATGTGATCAATACGTCTTGGCAGAAAGTCTTTGGGAGACTGAGCAGCAGCCAGATGAATTCAATTTCTATTTAATTGTATTCATAGTGTCACATCCTAACAAGAGTTATCTCAGGACACTTTACAGATGGAGCAGATCTAGACCAAATCTATAATTTACAGAGACCCAACAAATTCCCATGAGCAAGCATATGGTGTGACTGTGGCAAGGAAAAACTTCCTTCAAACAGACAGAAACCTCAGGCAGACCCTGACTCTTGGTGGGAGGCCCCCCACCGAAGAAGAAACTCATAGCAAGTCAACTGTATTGACTCTTTGGAGAAGTTGTTGTGGTGAGATCTAATTCTTCCTGAATATGGCCTCAAGTACACGCAATACATTTCTCTTCCTTTCTACTTTCATTGCAGTACACTGTAGTTTTACAGTTAGACTGTTAACAGTGAAGGAAGGCAGGGTCAGCCCCTAATGAGAATGTGGCACAGATACAGTGCCCCCCCGACATGGTATAGGTAGCCTGTGGAGATTTCTTCTTTCTTCTTCAATCTTTAAGCACCAAAGTTCATTCTTAAACCTAGTGATTGTAGAATTTGTAATTTGGACAACAACAAAAATCCAACTCAAACTCCACTTACTAGATTTTGTGGAGCTTTTAACCATATCACACGAGAAAACTCTGCATGCTGATGAAGACTGCGACATGCAGCTGAAAAAGCTGGTAATTGACTGCAGAACAATTATTGTTTAAATATCGTTAAATTATTTGGAGCATTGCGGTCAGAAAAGAGGTAGGGGCAGCTAACTAGAACCTCTTTACTGAAAAATAGTGGGGGGCTGGAATATTCCCAATGTTGTTATTGTGGAGGCGAAGGCCATGCTTTAGGCCCCTGGGGTGCTGTCCCACGGGGAGAGTAATGCACTTTTTGCCTTTTTTTGATCAATGAGAGTCATATTTGCAGTTGAAACCATTGGTTCCAATTGTTTCCATCAAATCTGCTTTGGTTTTCCAGACAAACTACAGCTTTTATGTGTGCCTGTGTAGTGGTGTGCAGTGAGAGAGAGCGAGAGAGAGAGTGTATGTGTATGTGTGTGTGTGTGTGTGTGTGTGTGTGTGTGTGTGGTCAAAAACTATATGTACTTCCAAGTTGCACCTGAGGAACCAAAGATTGGGTTCTATTTATACCAAGGGCACTAATTGGCTCTTAAAGTTACATTTGCTGTAAATGCAGTCTTTCGAGGTATTGGGAGGAAAGTATTGCAGTATTTTTGCAGTCAAGCAGAGGTTCCATTAGACCAGTGGTTCTCAAAACTTTTTCAATGATGTTCACCATGTGAAATATTCTCTGTGCCAAGTACCTTCTGACCAGGGCAACGCATTTAAAAAAATAATAATAATAATAAAGCCAGTATAAAGAGGTACATTTCAGCGCTGCACCACAAATGTTTTTGTAATTGTAATTGTGATTTATTTATATTTATACAAAAAACATTAATAGATGTCTGCTAATTTACAGTTCAAAAGTTCAACATATACAATACATATAAATTAAGACATAAAAATCTACAGACATTATTGTCCCCCTATCTAGAGACATTATTGTCCCCCTATCTACGGACATTATTGTCCCCCTATCTAGAGACATTATTGTCCCCCTATCTAGAGACATTATTGTCCCCCTATCTACGGACATTATTGTCCCCCTATCTAGAGACATTATTGTCCCCCTATCTACGGACATTATTGTCCCCCTATCTAGAGACATTATTGTCCCCCTATCTACGGACATTATTGTCCCCCTATCTAGAGACATTATTGTCCCCCTATCTACGGACATTATTGTCCCCCTATCTAGAGACATTATTGTCCCCCTATCCCTCCATTTACTTGTGGGAGCAAGTCCTATTCTTTAGAATAGACTAAAAATGCATTACTAAATTCATTTACTATTATAGTATACTTTTTCAGGGAATTATGCATGACTGATATTATTAAATTAACATATTTTTAAAAAATCTCACATACCCCCTGCAGTGCTCCAAAGTACCCCCATTTGAGAAACACGGCGTTAGACCAGTTTCCCCTTTTTGCCCTTTCTTTTAATAGAAATATAAGATTACCGAGGGTTTTTTTGTACAGTCCCTACAAAGACTTTGAGTTGGGATTATTTGGTACAAACTAATATTTCTAAGGTCAAGAATGAACTTTCAGGTTGAGCAGGGAATGTATTATGAATCATATCAGGATATGACATCTGTGTGTTCTCTCCAGCGTCTAAAATCTCCAGATTGAAGCCCGGGGACACTGTTTTCTGCCACATTGGATTTTCTGACTTGTAATTAGACCCTGGCCCATAAAAAATATATACTGATACAAATATTTGTTTATTTAAAAATCCGGATTTTTAAATCCAATATTCCAATATATTGGCAGATATATATTTAAAAAACATGAACTCACTAAAATAATATGATAATAATTTGTTGTATTGTCACCGACAGAACAGAGGGACATCAAATTAAATTAAAGTTCTGATAAATAAAATGTATAAAAATACAAACTTAAGCTTTGAAACTTACATGAAAGTCCTTTTGAATAAAAAATCTGTGTTGCCAACGGGGACGTTGTAGAGCGTCCTCTGGTGGACAAACTATTCAACGCCAACACTCATAACATGGTTTACCGACCGTTTTTATTTTATTTTTAAAATATTTTTATTCTTTTAGAATCATTTATTTGTCATTGTAAAGGATTTTCTTATTTATTTATTTTTTATCGGCCATTATAAATGCCGATACCGATAGCTCAAACTACTTTCTATACCCCGTTCCCTGCACTGGAGCTTCAGTCTTGAGCCAAAAACCTAAACCTCTGCTGCCAGTGTCAGAATATGGAATATGGAGTCAATAGCAAATTAAAGAAAACAGAGGGAAATTATTGAGTATGTATACTGCTGCATGACTTTTTGACGCTGCAGCATGTTAAGGGAGTGCTGATACACTCCCATACACTTTGAATGCCATTATTTGCATAGTAGTTTACCTCCCTTGCAAGCGTACTTTGATGATGAATGCTGCCGCTGGGGCCTTGCATGCATGAAATCATATTGTAAAGCATGAATGCATGTTTCCAAGCGTTTAAGGGTGTGACAGCTGTGTTGCCTTTTCTTCTATGAGCTATTTTCAACCCAAAACACAGAGCTGTTGTAGTGTAACTTTGATAAAAAAAAAACACACACAAAAAGAGCTTTCTAGTTTTGATAAAACAGATACAAGATGAATGTGTGTGTGCACTTTACATGCCTCAGTGATAGAGTGATTCAGTGAGACTGTGAAAAGAACAGGGCTCTAATTGTTCCGTGGTATCTGATGTGTTGACAGCATACAGCTGTTTCCATCTGTACACCTGCAACATCCTCATTGCACATGGTCATCTTTAAAGCTGCACTAATTCATTTTTACTGCAGCCATAACTCAGGCAATTAACCAATTAACCAATCAATCAACCAATCAGTTGTATTTGTCAAATGAAGGTACAATCTGAGTGGGAGACATGCAGCAAATGGCCACAGGGTGGATTTGAGGGTGCTCCTCCTTGCTGTTTGTTAGTTTCTTAAAATAAATATGCTTTCCTTCAGAACAGAATTTCATATTTTGACACCTGTTGTGTACTTTTCAAAGAATGAGTGCTTAAGGTCCTTGTTTCGCATAATGAATATTAAAATGTTCAGATTGGATGCTCTATATGTAATACGTATTTATAAAATAAATGTCCAAATTTTGCGTGCAAAGCTTGTCTTTTGATGACTCAAATGTATGCTATACAAAAATGTGTTCATGGTTAAATCACTCCCAAGAACATGGTTTATAAGAGCAGAGATTCCATAGCCTGACGTGGTCATATTCAGATTGTACACTGTTATAAAACACGTTGAACTTCTACACATGTGCATAAGAACAGATCTGATAGTAATGGCAACAACATAACATAATGGCATAAAAAAGTCAAATATTTCACTCTGGATTTTAGTGGAGGAGTAGACAACATCAAGCCTACCACCATAAAGTCTGAATAGTTTGAATATACGGTAATATATATTCATTTGTTTGTCATCAGCGTTGATACATTAATACTTGTTATATTTAAAATCAAACAGGTGCAAATTTAACTGTAAATGAATATTGCAATCAAAACTACAGCCTAATCTCTGAGGGAGTTGTGTGTCTTTGATGAGACCCAACTACCCAACCAACTAACTAACTAACTAACTAATGCTACTCTCAAAAACTTAATTAAACAGGGAATGCTAGACTTTTTGACCATATGTTTGAGTTCACATGTAGTACAAGCATTTTGTGAGAAAAAGGGGAAATCTTCCACAAATTACAAAAACAGAAAATCTAACAAATGTTTATTACTCATAAAAGTCTCCTCTATAACTTATGAAAGTCCTAAGAGATCCAAGTGGTGGAAAGTATTGAATAATACTGAAATTGGTGATGCCAATTTCCCATTGCAGCCTATGTTAAGGGGAGCCATGACAGGTTAATATTTTAACAAACAGATATCTCCACTACTTTCCACCCCTTGGAGGACATTTTTAATAAGTCATAGAGGAGACTTTTATGAGACTAGATGAGTTAATGAGTTTCTGTTGCATATTGTGTGGGGTCATGTTGCATAATGCTGTACTAAAATGACTGTAGCACGTTTGAACTATACATTAATAATTAAAAAAGAAGTCCGCTGTCGTCATCAGGTAGCACCTGACTGGCCATAGACAGTTAAAGAAACTGACTGGCCGTTCTGTGGCAGAGCGTGACGTCGGCGCTGCCAGCGTGGAACGCACGTCTCCCGGAAGTAAACTGTCCGGTTCGGTCTGCAGAGTACAGAAGGAAGTCAGAGCAGTAAATACGTATCCAATTGACGCTTTCCCGAAGACTTCTGGAAGGGACACCGACACGGTTCATCACCACAGATTCAGCAGACCAGGCCAGGCTGCCCGCTGTGGGCGCTGCACTCAAGGTAAGCTCGGTGAAGCGGTGTCTGTATCTAGCTAGCCCCGTGTCCGCCACACACTGGTCTTCTGAGGGACTGTCTGTATCTAGCTAGCCCCGTGTCCGCCACACACTGGTCTTCTGAGGGACTGTCTGTATCTAGCTAGCCCCGTGTCCGCCACACACTGCTGTCCTCCGGGACTGTCTGTATCTAGCTAGCCCTGTGTCCGCCAAACACTGGTCTCCTGAGGGACTGTCTGTATCTAGCTAGCCCTGTGTCCGCCACACACTGGTCTTCTGAGGGACTGTCTGTATCTAGCTAGCCCTGTGTCCGCCACACACTGCTGTCCTCCGGGACTGTCTGTATCTAGCTAGCCCTGTGTCCGCCACACACTGCTGTCCTCCGGGACTGTCTGTATCTAGCTAGCCCTGTGTCCGCCAAACACTGGTCTCCTGAGGGACTGTCTGTATCTAGCTAGCCCTGTGTCCGCCACACACTGGTCTTCTGAGGGACTGTCTGTATCTAGCTAGCCCTGTGTCCGCCACACACTGCTGTCCTCCGGGACTGTCTGTATCTAGCTAGCCCCGTGTCCGCCACACACTGGTCTCCTGAGGGACTGTCTGTATCTAGCTAGCCCTGTGTCCGCCAAACACTGCTGTCCCCTGGGACTGTCTGTATCTAGCTAGCCCCGTGTCCGCCACACACTGGTCTCCTGTGGGACTGTCTGTATCTAGCTAGCCCTGTGTCCGCCAAACACTGCTGTCCCCTGGGACTGTCTGTATCTAGCTAGCCCTGTGTCCGCCACACACTGCTGTCCTCCGGGACTGTCTGTATCTAGCTAGCCCTGTGTCCGCCACACACTGCTGTCCTCCGGGACTGTCTGTATCTAGCTAGCCCCGTGTCCGCCACACACTGGTCTTCTGAGGGACTGTCTGTATCTAGCTAGCCCCGTGTCCGCCAAACACTGCTGTCCTCCGGGGCTGTGTCTGTATCTAGCTAGCCCCGTGTCCGCCACACACTGCTGTCCCCTGGGACTGTGTCTGTATCTAGCTAGCCCCGTGTCCGCCACACACTGCTGTCCCCTGGGACTGTGTCTGTAGCTAGCTAGCTCCGTGTCCGCCACACACTGCTGTCTGCTCTGGCTATCTGTGTCCGCTGCAGGCCCTGTGCTGGTTAACAGTGCACGTCCTCCTCTGACCCCCTGTCAGCCAGCCACTGTCCCCACGTAACTAGTATTAGGGTGTGCGTCTCTCCTTAGACGATCCGGGGCTACACTGCTGAAAGGGTCTGTCTGCAAAAGCTTCCCAATGTTGGTGACATTGCAGCATTGAAAAATATTACCTGATCATAGGTATTTAGGATGTACACAGCAGCGGCTGCTTCTTTAGTGTGTCCGCTGCAGGCAGCCTGATGCTAGTTAACAGTCACACGTCCTCCTCTGACCCCTGTCAGGCCAGGCCACGTACCCCACGTAACGTTAGATATTAGGGGTGGCGTCTCTCCTTATAAGACGATCCGGGCTACACATAAGAAAGAAGTCTAATTGCAAAAGATTCACAATATTGGAAGGAATGATCATTTTCATTTTCATTGAAAAATATTAAAATGATTCATAGTGTGATTTTTGTGAGGATCTGTACGAAACAAAGGTTTCTTCTTTAGTCTGTAGGCCTGGCCGTCTCTGCAGCAACACAATACACACAGTGCTTTTTGGCTTTTCCTTTCCTTATTGTTGCATGTTATAGGTTTACAAACTGGCTAGTAGTCCTTACCTAGGTACTGTCAGGGCACTCATACTCTGCTTCTGACTGGCTAGTAGTCCTTACCTAGCTACTGTCAGGGCCCTCATACTCTGCTTCTGACTGGCTAGTAGTCCTTACCTAGCTACTGTCAGGGCACGCCCTCATACTCTGCTTCTGACTGGCTAGTAGTCCTTACCTAGGTACTGTCAGGGCACGCCCTCATACTCTGCTTCTGACTGGCTAGTAGTCCTTACCTAGGTACTGTCAGGGCACTCCCTCATACTCTGCTTCTGACTGGCTAGTAGTCCTTACCTAGGTACTGTCAGGGCACGCCCTCATACTCTGCTTCTGACTGGCTAGTAGTCCTTACCTAGGTACTGTCAGGGCCCTCATACTCTGCTTCTGACTGGCTAGTAGTCCTTACCTAGCTACTGTCAGGGCACATCCAGAAACTATTTTTTATCTGTAAATCTTTATACCCCTTTTAGATATGTATCCTTTATCAAATGTAAATAAGGCAATCTTAATGTGGTTGCTTAATATAATGAAACATTCCTTGCAGATATAGTGCATTTTCTTGTTGGTCTTACAGGATACAACACTGCAATACCTAAGTAATAATAACAATAAAACAACTGTTAACAATGTGCTTATCAATCAGAGTAAGAAGGATGTTTATAGGTAAACACACACACACACACACACACACACACACACACATATATATATATATATATATATATATATATATATATATATATATATATATATAACAGTCTTTCAGGAGAATTAGAAGAGCTGACAGTGTGATATGGGGACAGCAGGTGGGTAATGTACGATGGGGCAAAACCATTGACCACACCTTGAAAACAAACATCAGGATTTTCAAATCAACTCTGTAGCTAACAGGCGGGAGTATGTGCGAGTAATGTGCTCCCTCTTTTTTACACTCGTCAAAACTCTGCTGCTGCTGCATTAAGAATTAGTTGACAGGATAAACAAGACTGGGAGATTCCAAAATAAAACCAGTCAAGGCTGGAGGAAAGGAAGGCATGGGTGACTTTCTCTAGGTCAATTTTTATATATATATATATATATATATATATATATATATATATATGCAATCAGTCTGTTTAATGACTGTGCATGCTCACCGTAGAACAGGTGTAGTTAAGTTAATTTCTGGTAAGTTTCATTCTGCTTTCCAGTTAAACACTAATCAAACAATACCACTGACACGCCAACCCTGACAGGTGAAATAGTGTTTGCTTTACCACACACACACACCTGTACCTGTGGCTGTTGATTACCTCCAAGCCTTTCCTGTGGCAATGCTCCATCCAGTGGTCAAACACCGTCACCAGCGTGCTACCAAACAACAAACTAAGTCACGTTAGGCTTCCAACAGAAACACTGTATATATGCAATATCTTTTAATGGTTTTAGGTGAAATTATTGTCATACACACGTCTCTTTATTTCTACTTAATTTATGTATTTTAGTAGATTTGTTCCATTTTTGTTGTCTTTTTCTGTGTGTCACTGCTTTTTGTTTAATTTTTGCCATGCTACATCTCTATGTGCATGGCTCTGATGTTTTCTTTTGCCGTGTATGTTGACAGTTATTTAAAAAAAAAAAAAAAAAAGAGGAGGTGCGGCATTTGTGTCACGCTACTTGGTAAAAGACTTCCGCATAGGATACACTAAGGATGGGATCGATATTTTTGACCAAAAAACCTCTGTCCCGCAACAATTTTGTGGTGTTGACTATTGGTGCTTTCCCAAAATATGTACACTATGAGATTTTGATAAATAACCATCAGTAATGTGGATATAATGACTAAGTGGGTAAAAGCAGATTATAGAACAGTTACAACAGTCTGGTCAGATCAGAAAATGACATCACTTTACTGTAATGCAGCCTTCAAATCCAGGAAAAGACAGCACTTTAACACAATATTAGGATATTACGATATCCAAAATCTGTATCAGATGTGTATCATCCCTTCTGTATCTGGCAATATAAAGCAAAAAAGTGGGTGTGGGTCTGGGTGTGTTCGTTCCAACAAACTTTGGTGATTGGCTAAAGTATGCTACAGGTTGTCTCAGCACCAAGATTCCACTAACTCAGCGACACACACTCTGTTTACAGATGAATAGAGTGCTGAACTAAACTCAGACATCACTTGCACAACTATATTTTTTTTGTTTTTTCGTGGAATTTGGTTTTGATTGACAAGAATGGTAACTTGACAGAACAGCCTCCAGGTGTCAGAGCTGGGGAAGGATGCGCTGCCCTGAGGTGTGCTCATGGGAGGAAATGGAAGCCTATCTCTACTTAGACGGCACCAGAGGAGCAGCTGCCCCACAGACAGCCTCTGTCCCCCTCCCCACCGGTTTGTTGGAGGATGGAGTCTCTTTTCTTTGCTTGTCAGTGGTCATTGAAAAGAAATTAAGAACGGCTAGTAAGGTCATCAAGCGTAAAACCATCGAGCGTCCAATGTTGGGAAGTGGGACGATCCTTCCCATTGTGGACACTCACCCTCTCTCGCCTGCGTACCGGTGCCGTCTCACTTCCTCTTCCTGCAGCTCCCTTACTAATAAAACTGAACATCCAGTAACTATTGATTTCCTTCTGTGATGTGTTTTCCTGTTACCTCAGTAATATCTGCTGCCTCAAAACCGCTCTGTGTTTACCGGAGCCGCATTGAGGCTGTGGCACAGCAGCCTTCAGTGGTGTTGATTGGCTGGTGACACGTAACCAATCAGATGGTGATGTGGGAGCGACATTGAGTAAGGCAGAGAGGTGACTGCAGACAGACACTGTATCAGCATACAGTATGTATTCAATTTAATTGAATTCATAGTGTCAAATCAGAACAGAAGTTATCTTAGACACTTATGTAGGACTGGACCACACTCTACCACCTCTGTCTCACTCTACTGGACCACTTGAATTGTGTGCATGCACAGTGTGTGAATTCTGTATTACAATGTAAAAAAAATTGTTCTAATATTGTCTTCTCGTTAACTTGCTCCCAACACACACACACACACACACAAACACACACTTTAGATGATGGTGGACTCTACCTTGGCTCAAGTGGGCAGGAATCTGAGTGACGCCATGAGAATCCTGGGAGACGGACAGAGGTGAGATAAGACACTATTGTGCTTATTCCTCTAATTTAGAAAACGTGTATAAAATCTGTCAGCTGGGAACATGACCCAAGTTAGGGCTGGGCAATATATCTATATTAAATCAATATTGTGATATGAGGTTATGATATCTTAGATTTTGGATATATCGTAATATTCTAACAGGCTTAAGTGTTCCTTCTTCTGTTATTTCTACTTTACCCACTTAGCCATTATATGTACAGTACATTACTGATGATTATTTATATAAAATCTCATTGTGAAGATATTGTTAAAGCACCAATTGTCAACCCTATAATATTGCCACAATATCGACATTGAGGTATTAGGACAAGAATATCGCAATATCTGATTTTCTCCATATCGCCCAGCCCTAACCCAAGAACATTAAGGACTTCCTGATGATCCTAACATTTTAGTAAAGGTGGGGGTGGGGGGTTTTCAAACACTAACACTCTTTAAGATTATGGGTTTATTAGAGCATCTTGAGATCTCTTGTTCTTGTGCTGTGCGTCTGTTCAGAGATCCGGAGGCAGGAGCAGAGAGGTGGCGCCTGAGCAGAACCAGCATCCCCGGACCCCTGCAGGGAGAGTAAGACACACCATAAAGGATTCAGCTCAATTACTGCAGTCAAATGGATTATTCCATTAGTCTAGAGCCACATAATGGTAGACATTACCCTGCCAATCTAATGTGTTACATTTAGTGTCTTTGTCTTTAATCTTTGTTTTTTTATGACATTTAAAAGGCCACTCGAGCAATGTAGTTTGTAGTCCAGACAAAATCTTCGTAGAGCGTCCTCTGGTGGACAGACTATGCAACGCCATCACTAACAGGGACGTTGTAGAGCGTCCTCTGGTGGACAGAATATGCAACGCCATCACTAACAGGGACGTCGTAGAGCGTCCTCTGGTGGACAGACTATGCAACGCCATCACTAACAGGGACGTTGTAGAGCGTCCTCTGGTGGACAGACTATGCAACGCCATCACTAACAGGGACGTTGTAGAGCGTCCTCTGGTGGACAGACTATGCAACGCCATCACTAACAGGGACGTTGTAGAGCGTCCTCTGGTGGACAGACTATGCAACGCCATCACTAACAGGGACGTTGTAGAGCGTCCTCTGGTGGACAGACTATGCAACGCCATCACTAACAGGGACGTTGTAGAGCGTCCTCTGGTGGACAGACTATGCAACGCCAACGCTCATAACATGGTTAACCGTCCTTTTTTATTTTTTAATTACTAATTCATCAGAATCATTTATTTGTCATTATAAATGATTCTGATGAATGAATATTTAAGATGGGTATAGTCTTCCACAAACAGACGAGAGACACTGGAGAGGTACATTTCGTGAGAGAAGAGAGTTTTCGAGGCTGACATTTCGTACATAGTGTTGAAATTATGGGCGTGGGAAGAGTTTCAAGTTGAAGCTGATCACTTGTTCCTTTGCTCTCCTGTGCAGTGGTCAGGATGTTGGCACCATACTGCATCTAGTTCACAACCTCATTCATGATGAAGACGAGGAGGAAGACAAGCCAAGCCAACAGTAAGTCAACTCATCAGTGAAACATTTGGTGTTTGGACACAATCTACTTTTCTCCATCGTGTTGAATCCACATCCATAACCTAAAAACCAGCAGTAGAAGAAGTATTCAGATCCTTTACTTCAGAAAAAGTACTAATACCAAAACTGTAAAATACTCTGTTACAGTAAAAGTCCTGCATTGAAAATGTAACTTAAGTGAACATCTTAAAGTATTATTAGGAAATGTAGTTAAAGTATAAAGGATCCAAACAATTGTATTATTATAATTTTTTTTTTTATGAAGGTTATTTTTTGGGCATTTTCAGAATGACGGATAAAGACATGAAAGGAGGGGGGGGGGATTACATGTAGCACAGGGCCGCAGGTCGGAATCAAAGTAACTAGTAACTAAAGCTGTCAGATGAATGTAGGGGTGTAACTAAAGTAACTAGTAACTAAAGTAACTAGTAACTAAAGCTGTCAGATGAATGTAGGGGAGTAACTAAAGTAACTAGTAACTAGTAACTAAAGCTGTCAGAGGAATGTAGTGGAGTAACTAAAGTAACTAGTAACTAAAGCTGTCAGATGAATGTAGGGGAGTAACTAAAGTAACTAGTAACTAAAGTAACTAGTAACTAAAGCTGTCAGATGAATGTAGGGGAGTAACTAAAGTAACTACTAACAAAAGGAACTAGTAACTAAAGCTGTCAGATGAATGTAGGGGAGTAACTAAAGTAACTAGTAACAAAAGGAACTAGTAACTAAAGCTGTCAGAGGAATGTAGTGGAGTAACTAAAGTAACTAGTAACTAAAGCTTTCAGATGAATGTAGAGTAGTAGAAGTAGAACGTGGCATGAAAAGACTCAAGTAAAGTACAAGTACCTCAACATTTGGACTAGAGAAGTACAGTACTGGAGTAAATGTACTTAGTTACATTCCATCACTGCTAATAAGTAAAGAACTATTGGTAACTTTGAGCAATTTCTAATGTTTGAGGTTTTGCACCATGCATCCAGCTCCTTCGTGGAAATAAGTGAAGAATGGAGGAAATAGAGGGCCGTCAGTACACCTGTATGATGAAGCTGCTCTTTTTCTTTTTCCAGTAGGATGCAGAATGTGGGGGAGCAGGGTCACATGGCCCTGCTGGGTCACAGCCTGGCAGCATACATCTCTGTGTTGGACAGAGAGAGACTGAGGAAGCTGACCACTCGGATCCTGTCTGACACCACACTGTGGCTCTGCAGACTGTTCAGGTAGGATCACTTCAGTGTGTGTGTGGTCTGTTGTAGGGCTGTCATTCATAATTAATAATATGGTAATTCATTGTTACGTTCTCATCCTTGAATAAGAATATAGAGCAGTTTTGAGTGATGAATGTTATAATGCTCCTCGACATGTTTCATCTGTTAAAAATATTGAACTTTAGCTAAACTTTTAAGAAAAAACACAAATTGAATCGTAATTACAATTTCTGGCAGACATTGGCATACATAATAATACATTAAATTAAGCTCATCCACAAATCATCGTATCAGATTATTTTGGCCAGTTTATTAAATGTAGGTCTCATTTTTACATTTATCGTTATTTAATATTAGAAAAGTAATTAGTACTACACAATGAAGAATCTCTGATTCGGCAGTTTTACCCTGTGGTCGTCATAACTTTGGGCGACTCGACATGTTGGTGGAGCCTTGTTACTTTCTGCTGTCAGCACTCTCTGTCTCTATTGTGCCCTTCAGGTATGAGAACGGTTCAGCCTACTTCCACGAGGATGACAGGGATGGCCTGGTCAAAGTGTGTCGGCTGGTCATTAATGCCCGTTATGAAGAATATGCCGCTGAGGGCTATGCAGTCCTCAGCTCCAAACAGCCAGTCATCTACCAGAGTGCCTCAGGCCGGCCGGGCCTGGGACAGCACCTGTGCAGCCAGGTAGGAAGGCTGCAACTCACACAGCACACACAGGAGAAGATTACAGCCCCTGGCTGGGAACACCTTGATGGGATATTCCTCAAGTGGGAATAAGGTTTTGTTTGTAGAAACATTTGGCCATTTCAATCCTATACCACTACTGGGGGAATTTAGAAATATTCAAATTCAGCACAAATGGGCTTTAAAAACAAGAGATGCCATCCAGGGCTCCTTTTTACCTGGAGACGGTTTCTCCTGAATCTCAGCAAAGAATATCTATATTTGGTGGCATGTCTAGTATTGTATAGTGCACGTTGGCAAATCTATGACTTTAAGAGTATAGTGTACGCCCACTGTTGGATATCAGTTTTCAGTATTACCTTTTATAGTCATACAGAGTATTTTGTAGTATATTGGTAGTATAAAACTATTTTAATGTCCGTCTCTGTGTCATTAGCTTGGCCTGCCTCTCTCTAGTCTGTGCACAGTCCCGTGCAACACCATCTTTGGATCCCAGCACCAAATGGTAGGAGAATCCAAATGGCAAACACTGTCATGACACTTTGAGATAGTTAACCATCATTTTCTGGACTGATCTCCTGTGTGTCCCTGTCAGGACGTGGCCCTGTTGGACACAGTGATCAAAGAGGACATAGAAGCCGGGAAGCTTCCTCTGCTGTTGATCGTCAACGCAGGTGAAGGAAAATCCCAGTTCAAACATTGCTCTTTTCTCCGTGTACACAGGTCTACATTACAGGAGTTGACAATTGTATTCATTTAAAGACTTTTTCCCTCACAGGAACCCCTGGAGCAGGACATACGGACAAGTTGGCTCGTCTGAAGGATGTGTGTGATCAGTATAGCATGTGGCTCCATGTGGAGGGGTGGGTCAATTCATTTACTCTCTGCAATACATGGTCTTAAAGAAGACCTGTTGCACTGCATTGTAAGACAGTCATGAGACAGTCTGGTAAAAAGGCAGGTCCTCCTGTTCATTTTGGGTAGTGCGCTTAGGCCGTGGCAGTGGGTGTTGCACTGTGGAGACGAAAAAACCCGCAGCCGCCTGCTAATTTCTCTTTTATTTCGTATCACATTACTGCTGGAACATGTCCGGTTATGTAGTTTTCTGTTTAAAAGCCTTCTATTGGTGATGTTTCACAGTACAAAGGCCAGCTAAATACTCCTGAAATGGACTGTACACAGGCAGCAGAGCACAAATGCGGAGACTCAGAGATCTGGAAACTGACCAATCACAGCAGACTGGGCGTTTTCGGGAGAGCATCTCAGACAGAGGGCAAATACAGTGCAGCAGCCATGTGCAGGAGGAGAAAATTAAAGTGTTTTTTGAACATTAAAGCATGTAAACGTGTTCAAGTACAAACAAAAAAAACACCAGTATGAACCTGAAAGCAGTATAAAATAAGTATTCTATATTGTGTGCGTCTGATTTTCAACATAAATTGATCAAATCCAATAAATGTACTCCACTTTGTTTTGGCCGTACGCTAGGGTTGGACGGTAATACGGTATACAGCGGGGTCTTAAAAATAGCAACGGTATCAGTTTAAATACCATCATTTAAAAAAAAAATGCAATGCACCTATATAGGAGAGAAGGAATAAATATTATAAATTATTTATTTAATGCCTAAAAATGCCTATGTGTGGTTGTTATCACGTGACAGTGTGAAAGAGGAAGGGGGGTGGGATGGCAAGTGGCACTGCAGTTTGGCAGCATGTTGGGTTCCGCCCTAATGAGAAGGGAGAGGTGTTTCAGTGTCAGTGTTTGGTATTCACTTTCTGAACGGTGGAGGCACAAACAACGCTGTCTAAGCCCAACGTCATCATTTTTAATTAGTCACGGTAATACCGTAAAATAGGGAGGAGGTTTGACGCAATCAGCATTTGGATCCCCCCCGACTCTACCGTATGCAGTTCAAAATGCAAGCACATCATTCGTTTATGTTTATTGTCCGCATGGGGAAATTATGTTGCAGCAGAAATCCCATCACATGGCATTTTAAACCGCATTCGGACAGAGAAGACAAAGAAAACCGTACCGTGTGTACATCGGCACTCATAACATAGACCAGAGCACTCCGGCATATGGGGGAGGGGGAGAAGGGGTTCCAGACCAGCTGGGGAAAAGAATAAAAACACAGTAGAACATGATGCAATTCACCACTCATACTAACAATGTCATAGGGAAGGAACAATGCTACTTTCTAACTAGTTTTTTGATCCCTTTAAAAAAATGCATTTTGTGAATATAGATGATGACATTAATATTTTCAGCCTTGACTCCAATTTAGCATGAAGCCCCTGTTGTCCCCTGCTTTAACGTTAACTCTTACTGTTCTTTAGGGTCAACCTCGCAACTCTGGCACTGGCTCAGGTCACCTCTGCTATCATGGTAATCTAATGTTCAAATACTCTCATCCTTTATCTCATCCTTTTTTATATATATTTTAATTAGGGTTCAAACTGTGAACAACGCAAATCGAGGTTTGAGTCTGGAATCGCAGCTTTATTATTAGCAATTGTTTTTGTGTTGGTCATCTGCTTTTCTCAAATCACCGTGAGCTGGACTGAGCTACATATCACACTGAATTGAAAATAAATGGTTTTGACAAATCAGTTATAGGCAAAGTGCACTGTTTGTCCAATCGTTACAAAGCTTGCAAGATATGATTTATAATGACGTTGGACCATATGTGTAAAATTACTTTGAAGTTGCTATTGAGAAAAAAGATTGAATCGCCGCTTGCGGCTATATTCATATACAGTATGTATTATTTATTTTTTCTTAATTATAACTATCCTTAATTATATTAAAGGATAGGTTCTATGTTAAAATGGCACTGGCATGCCCATATTATTGGTGGTAATTGTTCGTCCTGTCACTACTGGGAAATGGGAAATATAGACATACATATACAGTAAAGAGTCTACCAAAAATACAGGTCCTATATGGAGTCAATAAACAGTTTGTGTAATGTGAGGTCTAAGTAGTATGGCAGTAATGCAATACAATACAAAAGTCCAAGTAAAAATACTGAGTGCTGTTACACCACGCCAGAATGTGGTTCCACTTTGACTAACTTTGGAACATACCCGCTTCATTTGACTCATTTTAGCTTTGAACTTTGGGACATCAACTGTGCATTTTGTCCTCTATTACACACATTGACGCCATCCCTTGCAGTGTTATTATCTCTCCTCATTTTGATAATAGAAGCCAGACACCAAGGAAATGCCATCTGAGGTTGACTTTCTCTTGTGACGTGTGTTAATCTGTGTTCATTGTTCTTTCCCCTGCAGGCAGCCACCAGAAGTGACAGCATGACACTGACACCGGGTCAGTGGCTGGGACTGCCTGCTGTCACTGCTGTCACCCTCTACAGGCATGAAGATCCAGCACTGGTGGGCTCATAGCATTTCATACAAATTGATTCAACACAGAGCGATCCATGATTCTAGTAGTTTTTGCGTCAGTTTCTGGTTGTCCTCTTGGTCCTGATCCCAGCTGAGGAAATGTAGTTCTCGGTTTCCAGTCTAACTCAGACTGATTTCAAGGGTAACTATTGGTTTTTTTTTTCAACCTGGACCCTATTTTCCTGTGTAAGTGACTGATACGAACAACAATCTTGGAATGGGTCCAGTATTAAGTTTAAGTTTATTAAACGCTTAACCGGCAGCCACGGATCGGACTGCAATGTAACCCTATGGGGCAAATGTGCATCATCCATTTGGTCCAGTAAAAGTTCTGTTTTGCAAAAGAAAGGCTCAGATTATTATTAGAAGTGTCTGACAACAGTATGGAAAGGATCAATCCATAGATGGACTTTTAAAACCTCTTTAAGACCTTTTTATGTTTAACCAGAAACGGCTCTGAAGTCGCTAGCACAAACCCACCAAACTCCATTTAAAAATACTTTTAGCGTGTATAGAGCCAACATATCATCACATGTAAATCAGTAAACAATGTGTATATTTCAACCAAAACTAAAGTTGTGATGGTTGGAAAAGTGGAAAGATGGCTTTTCATAGTTTTTTGTTTCTGTCAACTTAGAATAAAGTGTATTAAATGCTGCTAAAATTCCTGTTAATTTACATGGAGTCTGGTGGCGTAAACTTAAGGCGCGCATCTGCCCTATTAACCCTTGTGTTGTCTTCCCTTTGACCATGAAAAACATTTTTCCCCTTATGTCAATGTTTTTGTTGCTTTTTACAAAAAGATTTTATGAAGTTTTTGTTTTTTCATCATCAATTTTGCCGCTTTTTCCAACATTTTTCACCTGTATTTTGACTTCCTTTATTTCAGATATTAAAAAAAAACCTTTGAAAACGGGTCTAATTTGACCCTAAGAAAACATGAGGGTTAACTTACATTGTGATCTCTCTTAATATTGGACCAATGTCAAAGATTGTTGTTCCCATCAGTCACTTACACACAAAGCCGTAGGAAAATAGGGTCAAGGTTGAAAAAAAAAAAACGTATTTACAGTATCCTTTAACCGTTCCTTCAACTATTTGAACTACCCAAGTTAAGATTTGTTCCTGATTTCATTAAGATGAGATTAGTTGTATTGTGTTCTCCTCTGTCATCGTCCGAATGATTCCCTGCTCTGTGTTTTGTGTCTCAGTCTCTGGCAGCAGGTCTGACCTGCAGCCAGCCGGTGGCCAGGCTGCGTGCACTGCCTCTCTGGCTCTCCCTGCAGTACCTCGGACACAAGGGAATCGTCCAAAAGATCAGACATGCCACTGCACTGGTGAGCATCTCTGAACTCCCTCTACGTCCCGGTCATTTTCACATTATTGTCAATATATAAGCGTATTTCCCAACAAACTGGCATTTAACATTTAACAAGAATGTTTGCTAATAAATTCATACAAGGCAACAAGCTGAGGTGACGTCTATTCTCTGGTTCTCGTAAACTTATTAACGAAAAAAGTGGAAATAAATAAACAAGTCTTGAGTAATCTTGCCCACTGCTGACATTCTGAAGTGGATACTACAATCATAGTCTTTCCTTTGGTAGATATGGACAGCTGGTCATTCTCCTTTATCTCTGTCCCCTCTAGAGCCAGCAGCTCCTGCAGAAGCTAAAAGCTATGACCTCCATCAAAACATCGGTAGGTGTTCTCTTAATATCCTGCCAGAAATGAATGAAACGTTTGCCAAAAAAAAGAAAAAGTGAACCGATATTTTTTTGAGAACATGGACAATCAGGAAGATACCCCACGGTAAAAAAAAATCATAATTATTTTCCTGTACAGCTTTATCTTTGCCTTATGCCTCAGTGTTTTATGTCCTAGTGCTGCAGTCATCTGTCCACAGCGCTGCCCACTACATGCTGCCCTTCCTTTCTGATCATTTCGGCGCTGCACGCTACTTTTTTCTGACTGTTGCAGCTATCGACCGCACAGACAATCCAGTTAAAACGGCAATTGCTTCACTCAGTTAAGCGTAAATATTCTATTAGAAGGGTAGGTGTTTTCAGCTTAACGAACCACTCTGCAGGGCTGCGGTCCTGTTCGCTGCTGATTCTGTACCAGCAGATAGTACCAGTAAAGATAGCTACTGTATTTAGCAGATTTCCTTATATTTCAGCCAATAGACTGAGTGTTATAGAGGTAAATATCAGTTTGTCTCAAAGCTGACGGATTTCAGTGGTGAACTGAAACTTGACAGGTATCCTTCTGTTAAACTGTGACGAGCTTCATGATATGAGTAGATGAGATGGGGGGGGGCAGAGGGACAGCTCGCTGGCTCAAGAGCAGCAAATGTGTAAAATGTCCTCTTATATACTAGAGTACCTGATTAGATTTTGGCATACCTATTTATTATATGATATTATCACCACCCACATGTGAAATTCAACAGTGGTGGAAGAAGTACACCACACTGTAAAAATACTGTGTTGCACGTAAAAATTCAAAATTTACAAATGTTAAAGTTTGTATCATCAGAACAGTGTACTTCAAGTATTAAAAGTAAAAGTACTCAATGCAGGAACATCCCCACATTGTTGAAAGTGTAAAGGATCCAATGGTCTCATCATCTCAGCTGGACCTGGAGGCTGTTATATTGTTGGCTAGTTTCAGTTTTAATAAAACATCAGATTTATAAATTACATGTGTTTAGTGTGCAGGAATCTTAATGTGTAAAGTAACTAGTAACTAAAGCTGTCAGATGAATGTAGTGGAGTAACTAAAGTAACTAGTAACTAAAGCTGTAACAGATGAATGTAGTGGAGTAAAAAGTAGAATATTTCTCTCTGAAATGTAGCGCAGTAGAAGTAGAAAGTGGCATGAAAAGAAAAAGACTCAAGTGAAGTACAAGTACCTCAACATTTGCCCTTAAGGACAGTACTTGAGTAAACTTAGTTACATTCCACCACTGAAAGTCAAACATATTAGAAATGTCGGCTGTTTAATCATTTTTCACACGACAAACAGCACAGGTGCAGTCTTTCTGTTTGGTACAAGCATCAACACCTCTTCATGGAGATCCATAACCAGCATGTACTGAATAACTTGTATCACATAAAAAAGGACCTCCAGCTGTTCAAAGACCAAATCCATTTGTGTTTGTAGGATGTGCTTCAGACAGAGATGTCATTCGCCGAGGGTCTGACCATGGTAAAACCAGTGTTGGGTTGATACTAACAGAGTCTCAGGGAACAGACTTGGGCTTAAAGGCTTGTTCACTGGCATCCACGAAAGGCAAATACTGCGTCCATAGAATCACTGAGATGTGATGTGATGTGAATTCATCCCGGCAAAGTAGCAGGGATTAGTAGCATTATACATGACCAGACTGTAATACATGTGCAGTGAACAATCAGAGTGTTGGGGACCAGAATCCTTACACAGTGGTACTCCGACTCACGGACGGACGAATGTCACTTTGGCCACATTCGCTATGAAGATGCTGCAGTTTGAGTTTGAAGTACCACTGTGTAAGCTGGTAGAGTGTATGAGCTTGCAGGTCTGTGTGTGAATCCTTTCTGTGTGTGTGTGTGTGTGTGTGTGTGTGTGTGTGTGTGTGGGTGTGTGGGTGTGTGGGTGTGTGGGTGTATAGCTGTAGTTATAGTCAGTGTGGGTTGCCTTGGTTCTAGGGCGTGGCGCCGCCGATCCGGCCCATCTCCGGGGCTTCAATGCGGGACGTTCTGGGCTCTCTCTTGCTCTCTATTGTAGGTGGGACCGAACCTCTGCCTGTCTTCCTCACTCCCTTCCCCCCTTCCTCTCCCCTGTATCCTCCCTTTTCGTTCTTCCTTTCACTCCTGACCATTGCCTTCACTCACATCAGCTCTGCAGTATTTGGGTCTCCATTGGCTGATGGACTGTTTATTTCCTAACTGTTTAGGATGTGGACCACTCAGGCATGTTCTTTGAGGTACTTCAGGGAATGCCTCTCCACACTCATTATGCTTTGTTGCCTTTTGGAAGAAATACAAGGGTCATGAATAATTAATGAATGTGTCATGTGCTGTTGTATCGCATTACTTAACACCAGTTGGGGAGGCCTCATGCAGAGTAGAAAGGCTTTAGGACTCCCAGAGAGACATTGAATATTTTAAGCTCATGTGTGGACATGTCAGATTCTCTGCGATGTGGACTCCCAGGTACCTGAGGGAGCTCACCCTCTCTACAAGAGTCCCATGGATTCTCAGGGTTGTGTAGTCCCCTGCTGCTTCCTCCCAGAGACATTCAGTAGAAGGCTGTTGGCCTCGCAGCATAGTGATAGCGGCTTCTTCCAGGTGGGCCTTCTCATAACTGTTAGTGATCTGGCCTATCACCCTGTGTCATCAGCAACCTTTGGGGGAACCCGTGTTGAAGATGACTGGCCACCTGAGATTGTGATAGTAAAAGCTAAACTGAAGATAAGAAAGTGTTTGTGCTATTTGAAATAACTGTACAGTTACTGCACAGTTGTGTACAGTTAGTTGCCGTTGGTGTACAGTTACCCTGTTTGATTATTAATCAAAGCCCATCAGTGGCAACAGGTCAAGCAAAGCAGTCTAAATATCTTTTTCTTTAACTACGTATGTCCTTTAGCCTATTGAGATATACTGTCTAGTCTGTCCAGCATGTTCTGGGTCTTCTCCTGGCAATACTCCCAGCTACACAGGGAGGTGTCTTGAAGGTATCCTAATCAGATGCCCCAACTACTGCAACATGAAGGAGAAAGGCTCCTAATTGAAGCTGTCTACTTACATTTACACGAGTCCAAAGCAACCCATACTGACTTTTAGGGGTGTGGGGGAAACAATAGATACAGCATAGTATCGCAATATTTTCAGTAGCAATACTGTATCGATACACAGGCGCCAAGTATGGATCTTTTATTATGTGGTGGTCAGTTGGTCCCATTTTGCAGCAATAACATTGAAATGAGATGAACAAACAGAGAAATGTTTCTTTTTAGATTAAACAGATGTTGACAGTGTCCCTTTGGGGACGTCATTTGAAATTGGGAAAAATTAGAAGTTATTAATATTATTTTTATGTATATATATATATATATATATATATATATATATATATATATATATATATATATATATATATATATATTAAAACTTGACATTTTTTAATTTTAAACTAATCTGCGTCCATATTAACGCGTCAGACAACGCATATCACATGAACATTTGCATACACTGGGCATGTGCTTGTCCAAATCCTGCCTACTTATACACCTGGCCAATCGATGCCTGGGCTGGGCGAGATCCCAGCCCCATCGGAGAGGATCTTTCATATGGAAGCCTTGAAACCTGTCCTGGTTTCCACTAGCATTTGTCCCATATTCATGGATACAAAATATGACTGTTCTGTTTTTTAAAACTTGACAACACCACATATGCTTGTGAATTATTCATGACCCTCAAATCTTCAACGCAGACTCGCTAGCCCTCACCCCTGCATCAGTAACCTGCTTGCATGGTCCATAGACTTGCTTTTGATATATTTGACAGTGATAATGGAGCAGTTAAAATGCGCAGTGCCACATATTGATCAGCGTTTACTCAAACGCTCCAGTCTGATCTTCTAAACTGGAGCTGGAGCTGGAGCTTGGTTTTGGCTGCTTCATACCACTGAGAGGCAAGGGCTCGGACACCACTTCCATAATGTTTTTGACATACAGTTACAATGACCACACACATAATATATAGGACCTTCGGACGGCATGGACACCAAGCAAATTCTTTAATCCATGTTAACATTGCACCCTTTCAACGGATGATGATTGTTTTGCATGTCATACAGCAGATCCACTTGTTCAGTGTGATAATAAGGATATCTGAGCCTCCGATGGCTGATCTGTGTTTATGTGTGTCCAACAGGTGGAGGATGAACTCAGCTCTCCTGTGGTGCTATTTAAGTTCTCCCAGGAAATGAGTGCTGGTAAGGGAAGGTCTCCTTTGACCCTACAAACGTGTGGATGAAAAGGTTTTCTCAAAAGATTACCAAAAATGACAAAAAACTGGCTGGTTTTAAAATTCTATACATATCTTGAGTGCTCTTTGTACCCAATAAACAGCAGTGGTGGTTTACCTGCAACAGGTCTGTGTAAGTGGGTTGTCTTTTTCTTTAGAAGATCATAAAATGCACCTGCAAGCTCTGAAAAGCTAGGATGTTCATCTTTTTGAGCTTATACCATTGTTTTGACACATACTGTTATGTGTAAATGCTCAAAAGTGAAATTCCATGCTCAAGAAAGTGAATGGAGTTCAGGTATTCTTCACATAATCCCAAGATAATCACAGTAAATTGTTTTGTGCTTCCTTTCCCTTTGTCTTCTGATGGTAGCGTCCAGTGGGGGTTCAGTGGAAGGTTACTGTGTTGGGGAGAAAGAGGTGCAGGATGCCTTCAACAGATGGGTGAGTGCTTCCTCCTCCTTAACCCTTCTGTTGTCCTCGGGTCAAATTTGACCCGCTTTCAAAAGTTTCTATATCAGAATTTTGTTTTTTGTTTTTTCAAGCAAATTGCACAAAAATGACACAGATAGTTCCATAGAAAAACTCTTTGAGTATAATTAATGATCATTTCACTACCTTGACTTTATTTTGGGGTGTTTTATTCAATTTCATAGCATTTGGAGAAAAAAATGAAATTGTCTCAAACAGTATCCTGTCTTAACTTTGACATATACCAGTCTGTGATTCTCTCAACATATGTCCTTCTGATTTGAACTATTTGTCAAAAAAAAAACACGGCTCCCCTGCAACACGGAGATATACTTCTGACATTAAGTTTTTTTTTTTTTTATTTTAGCCTTTTTAATCCGGTTCCTACTGTAGCTAACGTTACCGTTACCTGCTGTGTTACGTGTTATTAGTGTTCCAGCGTGACATGCAGCCATGTTTCTGTTGCCTCTAACGTCTGTTTTGGAGCATCAGAGAGCAGCACAGACATTTAAGTGGCATCGTAATGAGGCGCCGAAATCCCCGTTGATATTTCGTCTGGTAGATAACAGACATACAACTTCAACATAAGAGGAATGTAGCACAATATGGATGTGAAAACACTTATAAATAGCTTAATAACATTACTTTAAATTAAAATCAACAAATTATCGTGATAAGTAATTGATCTCAATATTGATCAAAATAATTGTGATTATCATTTTGGCCATAATCGTGCAGCCCTAACTTATTGTGACACTTTTGATATAATATTACACAATGTGATATTGCGATAACGATATTGAGTAGATATATCATGCACCCCTTATAACCATGGATTTATGGATGTTTGGTTGATAACTTATCACATTCTATCTGAATACATGTTTAAGCTCTCACTTTTCTAAAGCCCATGGCCATGCCTGTGTGCACAGTTGTGTCCAGTTTTAAAAACAGTGAATTTACTAATTTGGTGGGATTATTGTGTGCTATTTCAAAAGTCAGAACTGAACCTTTTTCACAAAATAAAACTGTTCTCAATGCATTCACGCCCCTATTATACTCCTTTTCAGCATCATATTTGTACGCTTGGGGAGTCCACTAGAATAGGTTTACATGCGTTATTGTTCAAAATAATATTATGTTTCTCATACTGCCCATTGCTACAGCCTCTCTGTCTGTCTGAGCTCTTGGCCCCGCCTTCCCAAAAAGCCCAGACAACTATACAACACACTTAAAGATGGGGGAAATACAATAAAGCATAGTAGGGGGGCTCTTGAACTCTCAACAACCACACAGTTGATATGTTCCTTTTCCATTTTCCCTGGGTGTAGCTGGGTGAACAGCTGGTGCAGCTGGTTCCCAGCAGCGGGGTCGATGTGGTGGAGCTCGAAGACGAGGGTACATGTGTTCGGTTCAGTCCCCTCCTGACTGCTGCAGGTAACGCGCACACACACACACACACAGAGTGCGTGGCACTATCATTGTGGGGACCTGCCATTGACATTATGCATTCCCTAGTCCCTTACCCTAACCTTAACCTAACTAAATGCCTAACTTTAACCCTTACCCTCACAATAATCCAATTTTAACCCTAATCCTAAAAGTCTTAACCCTTCAACAGCCCTTTAAAGTTGTGGGGTCCAGCATTTTGGCCCCACAAAGCTGTCAGGACCCCACAAGTATACCGTACTTCTGGTTTTTGGAGCCCATGACTATAGTTAAACAAGACCACACACACACTTTTTAAATGTTAAAGTGTCAGCTAGGGTTAAAACAATACGAGGTAACAGTCCTGATCATGAGTTTCTCCCTCCTTTCCAGTTCTGGGGACTCAGCAGGAGAACATTGAGGAGCTGGCGGAGAAGCTGGCACAGCTGTTGCCCGTGATGTGCTCCACAATGTGCCTCAGACAGGACTTCAGAGAGGAAATCCACCGACACTCCCCTCACTCACATACATCCAGGACCTCAGCTGGCCTGGCCTTGGTGCTGTGCGGTAAGAACGGATACACTTTACAGGCCTAATATGTAGTGAGTGAGTGAGAGTAAAAAAAGAAGTGAATCAGAGGAATACAACTTCTTTTCTGGTTGTTGTATGGGGATTTAATTCTAAAGTTCAAATAAACACACACAAACCTCTGCAGAAAAGGTGCCGCATTGTGGGATTATGAGTGAATGCAGAGCTTCATCCTGTCTGTACACCCTGCACGCTGTTATTGGCTGGGGGGGGGTCACACACCCATGTGGGGCCCAAAGGCTCTTTGTTGCTGGCCAGAAATGTCCCGCACACAGCAACATAGAAAGGAAAACCGAGGACAGGGTGTCTGCAGATACGGACACCCCCACACACTTATAGTGTGTCAGAGGAATACATTGTTGTTTAGGAAAATCCTGCATATTATACAGCACTGTGGAGTAAGGTCCTGCTACATCACAGATGCTAAAAGGAGGAAAATACTGGGTTGTTTGCACTTCTCTAAACCAATAGCAATGGTGTTGGGCAGCGCTAAGCTCCGAACGCAGCGCCGGTCGCTCTGCTAAATAGTCTCAGGAAGGAACTCCGCAATTAAGAAAAAGCGATACGCTGCCAAAAAATTACTTTTAACCTTTAAACAATGTTGGGATTAGCTGTGGTGCTCACACACATGTGACATGTGTGTTGATGTTCAGGTACGAGCCTCAGACTGAAGGAATGGATGAGAGCAGGAGGAAGCAGGAGCTGGAGAAAATCAACACTGAGCTGCTGAAGAAACTACAAGACCTCGACACTGACATCGTTTTCTCCACAGGTTAGTGCCTCGTCACAACTCAGAGGCCTGTCGATGTATTAACAGTATTTCTTAATCTCTCGCCTTTCCCATCTCCTCCTCTCTCCTCCAGGCCCTGAGTTTGGGACAGAGGAGCACTGTGTCTTTGTTGGCATGGTCACGGAGGACGTCGATGTTTCAGAGTTGGTGGATACAGTAGCTGCCCTCGGGAGGGACATCGAGGAGAGCGGGAGGGTAACTGCTCCATCATGATTTTTCTTAGGACACTTGAAGGGCTATTAGATAGTTGCATAAAAGGTTTAACAAAGATTGAATGAATAGTTTACACTCAGCATATACTACTCAGCAATAATAGCATATAGGAATCACATGTTCATAGTAATTTACAGTATGTTAACTGTGTTGTCTTATATTTGACATTTGTAAATCGTGGTGACTTTTTGTTGTGTAGCTGTTGGAGAACATGACAGAGGTGGTGAGGAGAGGCATCCTGGAGGCGGAGCAGCAGCTGCAACTGGCCAATGAGGAGAAACTCATGGAAGAGGTCTGTCTTGTCTTGTCTTGTCTTGTCTTGCCTTGTCTTGTCTTGCCTTGTCTTGTCTTGTCTTGTCTTGTCTTGTCTGTAAATAATCTTTACCTTCCTGTGTTTGTCTGTAGGGGATGCTGAGGCAGCTTCCTCTGGTTGGCTCTGTTCTGAACTGGTTCTCTCCATTTCAAAGTTCCATTAAGGGCCGGACCTTCAACCTGGCTGCAGGTACAGTGTGTCGTTGTATGGTGACCATTACAGATGGCACTCTGAAGTGGCCTTAATGTCACATCAGGTGTAACTTTTCAACACCGTGATGAGCTTGAAGCGCAACACAATCAAAAGGGAGCTTTGTGGTAGTCTACAATGACACATGAATATCATGTACTTTTTCAAACTTCATCCAACTGCTTTGTCATTGTCTTTTTTTGTAATTGTCCCACAATCACGAGTGGACAATGGATGACTCAGAAGGGTTGAAAATCCAGGACTCTTCCTCTTTTTAGCGCTTTGCTTAGTACCATTGAACCCATAGTGACACTGTACTGTACTGTGTTCGATGTACATGAATGGTCATGTGTTGCTACATACAATACAGGGTAGGAACCATACTGGCATTGTGTGTATTATGTTGATAAGCTCTTAGAAAAGGTGTGTAAATGTGTGTCATTATTTGTGTAACATCCTGTAAATGGTGTGTGTCCAAAGGTTCCCTGGACTCCACAGAGGGACGTACTCCACCAAGGCCCAGACAGGCAGGCCGTCCCTGCAAGAGACTCCCACCTCCTCATCAAAGAAACTACCAGGTAGCATTGTCTTCCCCCCCCCAGTGTTAAGCATCAGTACGACTGATCTCTTCCTGCAGATTTATTTCAAATTGAAAGCCTACAAATAAAGGAAGGGATTATGGATTATCAACATGTATTTATATAGTGCTTTAGAGCAACCAACACGTATACAGGTAGTGCTTTACAACAAGGACCAAGAATAAAACAACATAACATAAAGCAAATAAAATAAAACATAGAATACGGGGGTAGGGAGGGTTAAGTGTGCACTTCTGGAGGTATTTGTTAAAAAGCGAGCAGCATAATTTTGCACAAGTTGAAGACGCAAGATGGTAGTTTGATTGAGACCAACATAATAGAGCATTACAATAATCCAGCCTCCAACTAATAAAGGCGTGAGATCTGTCCCAACCAAAGTTAAAAAGGTCAAAGGTAACACCAAATCCTCCAGCATCGAGCCTGTTTAGGATGGGCGTAACTTTGGCCAGAAGATGAAGCTGGAAAAAAATCTCATTTGAACAACATTGCTTGTCTGTTTGTGAAATGTCAAGCTGCTGTCAAGGTATGTGGAGTTTTATTGACAGTAGCTTAGCAAAGCCGAAAAAATGGGGTCCAACTCACAGCTGAAGAATAGGTCTTTGCAAGAACAGTGGTTCTGTAACCCTGTGGCGTTGTGACTGCTCTCAGAGCTATTTGGTAAACTTCTGTTGCTCTGGAGCTAATGACTAAGCCAGCCTGGAACATGCTAGTACTAGTTCTCTGAGCTGCTGTTTTCTTTGTCCTGCGAGGCTCACTCCCTCCTGACCTTTTGTTCTTGGGACCATACATCACTTCATTCAATAAAGAGTTATTGGAATGGGAAACAAAGCTCCCCAAGTAGGCTGACTGTCAATAACAAGGTCACACCATTTAAAAGACGCATTTGTTCATGAGAGACTCCTTTCTCATGTCTGCAAACCATGCCTCTTCTGTGGAGCAGTTTGTACTCAGACAGTTCTATAAAACGAGTCACGTTGCTAATAAGGGACGATAGTTTCCTTCATTTTTGACTCTTTGGCTCTCCATTCCCTCAGTGTCTTTTTTTAATGCCTCCGCGCTGGTGGAGGCATAATTTTTTTGATGGTTGTCCATCCATACGTCTGTCTGTCTTTGTTTGATGCTAACTTGTAGCCAGCAGTGAACCAACTTGGTTAAGTAGGTCCATTTGTACTGTATTGTCATTACAGAAGTCTCTCGTTAGCATCTTGTAGGCTACAACTCACATCTGCACTCAAGTAACATCGGGGAGTGACAGCCTTATTGAAAGCCATAGCTCAGGAACAGAAGGGGAGACATTTGGATACCAGAAGTTGGTCAAGTTTATTTATATAGCACGTTTAAAACAACCAAAGGACTGTACAATTTGAAGTGCACAACAACGAAAATCAAGAACAATCAAGAACAAGAACGTTTTCCCCTCTGTTGCTCCAGGTAACCTACTGTATGTAATGTAATGTTGGTTAAGTCTTAGTAAATAGTAACTTTTCTCTGCACTCTCTGAGAATTCTCTCTTTGTAACCAATGGGGGGGACCCAGAGTTGGACCCAGAGTCACAGAACTCTGGATCCCACTCACCTTGTACACTTCCTGTCTGTCTGTTGTCCCCAAAGGTCAGAGGTTATTCCGGCGCTCAGGGGCAGGCTCTGAGTCCTTCAGTGAAACCAGCTCCGTCGGACAAGCTGAGGAGCCAACCGGGGGGGGGAGGAGCACTCCGAGCGGCAGTGTCCACCCACCAGCCTGTCCGCCTGCAGCCGAGGAGAACGCACACACTGCGGGTGACGAGGAAAGCCGGGAGTCTAGTTTGCAGGTGCACACACCGCTGGAGGAGGAAGTGACCTCAGAGGAGAGGCAGCCTGAAGGCCAGGAGGCGGAGCCGAGCGGGACATAGGAGAACTGTCTCTGCTGGCGTACCGGTCTAACAGACGCCAAACAGACAGGTGTGATCACATTGTGAATCTAACTCTTCCAGTTTTAAAGGATTAACCCGAGGTGGTTTGTCTCTGTCCTAATGGGAAAACCACCCCTGGAATCTGCGTTCTACGGCACTCTAACTTTGGCCTAATATATTTCTCCTCTGCCTTTTGCTGGAGCATTCTGAGAAATGTGTTTTTCCACAATTGTCAGAATGCTTTTTAACCACTCCCAAAAATGAGAGGGTAGCTTTTAGGGCTGCAATTAATGATTATTTTCATTGTTGATTAATCTGTAGATTATTTCCTGGGTGTTTGGGCTCTGAAATGTGGATCAGTGTTCTCCAAAGCCTAAGATTGCGTCCTCAAATGTCTTGTTTTGTCCCCTACTCAAAGATATTCAGTTTCCTGTTCCGGAGGAGAGAAGAAACTAGAAAATATTCATATTTAACAAGCTTATCAAAATAGTTGGTGATTGATTTAATAGTTGACGATTACTCGATTCATGATTGCAGCTCTACTTGCTTTCATTTAAAAGTGGACTGGCATACATACAACTTTATTATCATGCATGTAGTGACAGAGTGAAATAAGCAGGCTGGAAAAATGGGCACACCTGCCTCTGCTGTGCAGGAGTCCCCCACTGTATTCACAGGAATGACAGGAATAGACAAAAATGGAGTGCTTTAGGGTGGATTTTCCCTGAGCGAGCGAGAGAGAGAGAGAGGATGAGAGTTCTGAGCCTGACATCTAACCCAGCTTTGTGTTTTTACACTCATCTCGCTGTCAGTTGGTGACTTCAGGGTGTCTTGTGTAGCCATATTACACGCAGAATTCCATTAGCTTTAAAGAGAAATTTGATTGGTTCAGCAGGACCAGGGTCCCTATTTAATACTCCCTTCATCACTGAACCGGAGTGCCACTGCATTCAAATCTTTAGATTCCTCACTGTAAATAGTCTACACAGATGTTATATATCTAACCCATACAATGACTAACTATAATTATTTAAAATGACATGAATCTGGAATAGAGTATCATAATCTATTTAAAAAATGCCTGCTGATAATTGCGGTGACCTGCTGTCGTGCTTCTAACGCTCCCTTCATGTTTGCACTAAAAGAAATCTCAGACAAAGAATAAAGAGAGTTTTGAGAAAAACATGCAAAAGGTTATGAAACTACAAGGTAAAAGGGACAGTTCACCCCCAAACCAAAAATCCATATTTTCCCTTATATGTGCTATTTATCAGTCTAGATAGTTTTGGTGTGAGTTGCACGGTGTTGGAGATACCAGCCGTAGAGATGTCTTCCTTCTTTCTAATATAATAACTAATAACTAGATGGCCCTCAGCTTGTACTGCTCAGAAGCCCAACAACAACAAAATACATTTAGAGAATCCACAGGCCTGGTAGTGAGCAGTTTCATGAAGGAACTACTTTCTTACTCCCGAACTACACACAAAACATATTAACATAACAGGTTGATGAATGGCACTACAGGTAAGAGGGAAAATATGTACTAGTGATTTTGGGGGGAAATTTCACATGAAATATGTGAAACATTACAAGATAAAGTTATTTTACTAGACAAAGTCATGATTTTACAAGAATAAAGTCGTATTTTGAGAACTATATTATAACGAAGTAATTGATTGACTGCCTGACTGTACATACAGGATATACAGTACCTTTGGGAAACAAAACTGAGAATCGGCTTATGTGTGAGTGTCCTCTGCTGGACTGTAGGAACTCCACGTTGCCATGGTTTCCGTCAGACTCCATACTTAGTCACACAGATATCATTCGCTTATTGGCAGTAGCTTAGACTTGGCTTTGGGAACCGGAGGGTCGCTGGTTCAAGTCCCCGTACGGACCAAAGTACGGAGGTGGACTGGTAGCTGCATAGGTGCCAGTTCACCTCCTGGGTGTCACTGCCAAGCAGGGCACCAAACCCCCAACTGCTCGGGGCGCGTGTGCATGCCCCCCCCCCACACTCTGCCATCTCTCCATTAGAGCATGTAAAGGTACTGAGACTGTGTGTGTTTCAGGCCTGTAATAATGTGTGTAACTAACAACAGAATTGAACAAATTGTAATTTCCCTTGCAGGATTAATAAAGTATAAAAATTTTTAAAAAAGTATAATTTTGGCACGTTGGTCGACACACTGTTCTCTGTTGTCGCGTTACAAATTTTTCTCAAAATATTCCACGTTTTTCTTGAAGAATTATGACTTTGTTCCTACATCAAGACGTTTTCTAGTAAAATAACGAGTTTATTTTCATAATGTTATGAATTTCTTCCCAAAATCGGAATGTGTGTTTTAGCAATGGCCCCAATACTCCCGGTTAACGATACACACTCCGTCCACAGCTTTGTGAATCCAACTCAAATTCCCTTTTTATAATTGCACATGCAGCTGCGGTCAGAGTTATGTTAACTTCATTTTTATGTAAATGTATTTTTATTTTTGTCAACAATGAGCAAAAAGTGACCTTCCTTCACAGACGAGTGTTGCTTCATATTTCTTTTCTTTGCCAAAAACATCCTGCCAGACCTGGGTCAAAGTACTTCCTGTCCTAGTACTAGTACTTTACACTAGTGATGTCTGGCTCTGTGCCCAGGCTCCATAACCTGTAATACATCTGCCTGTTTTATACTCTTTGACCAACAGGTGGTATTGGGAGAACTCAAGGGTCGAGGGTCAAATGGATGTTTTTCTTATTTGGTTGGTTTTTCTCTTTTTGTTTGCGTATTAGTCTTTTTTTTATTTTTATTTTTTAATATTAAGTTGGTTCTGCTGGGCTTGGAAATAATTCACCCACCCAACACTCACTTTAGCCCTGATTTTGTTGTGTGTAGTAGTTCACAAAGTGTGAATGGTGAAATTCATCGTGGTTTGAGTTGTTGCTCATTTCCTGCATTCCCTTTCCACTCTACATGGCTGTAGATTATTTTCCAGTGTGTCTCCCACACCGGGACAATGCCACAGACCTCTTTAGGATAGATCCAATGTGGGTTTGGCCGTCCCAGATGAAAGTCGATTGATCGTGAGAAATGTGGTGAAATCTGTGGCCAGTTCTAGCTTTCACCGTGAGACACCGAACCAAAGACAGCCTGCTTCAGGATTCTTACAGAGTCCCAAATTTAGGAGCAGATTCTCAAGGGACTGCTGTGAGCTAGTGACGATGATAGATGATGTCTACAAACCAAAGACTCAGAATACAACATGAAATGCCACCGAAAACTAGGCTTGGGTTGGTGTAAAAATGTTAAAACCATATGATATCAAGCCGGACCGGACGGGTACACCGGGTTTCACCACGAAGAGCCGCTCAGGAGTGAGACTGATGAGAAAGTTCACTCAGAAGCCGAAACTGAAAATGCCGTCACACCCGAGTTGAATGCGTTCCATTCACAAGTCTGATTTTCATTGTTTTCATTAGCTCTAGCCAGGTTAGCCACTGTTAGCTATGTAGTGACGCCATACCCCATGGTGGTGGTAATGTGCCTCTAAGCCATGACTTTTACCTGCAATGAGGTTTTATATACATATATATTACATTTTTTTTTTTTCCTTTCATTGAGGTTATAATAACAGTTTAGTATCTTTTTTTTTTTTTTTTAAATAATTCTTTGCTTAGGTGTTTACACTTTGCCTCCTTTCTCAGCTCACTTCTCTAATTGGTTTGATATCCCAAATGTGTGTTGCGGTTTTAATTTTCTTCGAGACTAACTGGTGTAAAATAATGTCGTCACCCCAAAAAAAATATTTCTTGTCATATTTCTTATCACCAGTGTTAAACCGGCTTCTGGAAAGTTCACTGAGCTAAGCTAACATGAGCAGTTGTTCTACAGTAAATGAGACTTAATACACTGAAGCACACGTTAGTTAGCCCCCAAAAAAATGAAGCAAGCTAAAATAATTACAATAGCAACGTAAAAAAACATTGGCCATTTTTAATATCCATATAACGATACAGGTCTGTGGTGGCGTTGTCAGTGATCTCAGCAGTTTTCTTTCCTAGTTTGAAAGCTCTTGCATGACTATCAGAATTAATGTATGTTGTCATATTTCTACTGGATCAATAATAGAGCTAACTTTAGCTACTGTAGTAGTTGAACTAGTAATGCTACTGCTACAAAATTAGATTTAGTGGACGACGCCTTCACCACAGGTTGATAATGTCAGCTACTTTTTAATTTGCCAAATGACAAATGCTTTTCTACCGTTTAGCATGAAATCCAACCGGTTTAGCGTGTTAAACCGGACCGGACCGATGAAACCGGAAATCAACCCAACTCTACAGGAAACACTGGTTTCCATCGGAGCTGCTGGTAGACATGCCCTCAAACCTGATAAGATACAGTCTGACAGGTTGGGACCAAGGTTGCGTTAGACCATCTCACACAGTGGGGCGCGTAACAAACCGGATGTTAAAGATGTTATCGCACCGTGTCTAGGCCTCAGTGCCTACAAGTCCCAAACAAACATGGGAATAGCAGGAAATGAAAGTGTACACTTTGTATCACACTGAACATGCAAACTTCAGTTGCATGATATTTCGCATTTTGATGCAACTTTACACAACAGGATGGACAGTTTGTCATCAGTGAAGGATTATCATTGGTTGTTATGGCTTTTGGATATTTAATGGGAGACAATGGCCCGAGTGGTTTAGAATTTGCTCTCATGTAGATGTCTGAATGTAAAAACTTAATATTAAAACAAAAGTCTACGAATGAAACCCAATTCACAACCTTTAGTACTGGTGGAACATTTACTGTAAAGAGTTGTAAAATTAAATGCAACGGTTTGATAAGGAATGAACACATTGAGAAGGAAGGTTACAAAAGTAATCTATTTCAGCGTTATTGCACTTCTGTTCTAGATACTGTCTTTACTACTGTTTTTTATTTAATTTCTGACATGGTGGAATTGAAGCAAAATCTTGTTGATGATCATTTCTGTTATGTGTTTATAATGCAAAGCTAAATCAATAACTTCATAACCTTATAAGAATATGTTTGAAGAGCTTTTGATTTGGACCGTCCTGCACATGATTGATTGTATTTGATAAGCAGAATCTTTTCTCTTTGGATGTTTTCTACCATTAGTTTACAGTACAGAAACACTTTGACATTTTATGTAAATTCTGTCTCTCAACAGAATAAATTCAAAGTTTTCTAGTTTTAATTTCACGCCATGGCTTTCTGTGGTTAGAATTCTAAATGTCTTCCTCTGTACTGTTGGAAGTTGATCACTCAATGCAACTGAAATGTATGTGGTTCAGTTAGTCAGTATACATTCTTCTATATATGTAAATGTACATCAGCCCTAGATTTCTGGCAATAAATGAAAGCCAACAAGCTAAAACAATGTCACGTATTCATAACAACAAGCACATTCACTGACATAATGAAAATGCCAATATGGAAAAGTGCTGTGTATAAATGGGTTTGAAGACCTTGTAACAGAGTTTTACAAGTGAAGTAAAGGGGTAATACAGTATAATGTAGCTAGAAACAGACCCACATGAGTTTTTGCAAGTAATACTGTCCTAAAACTAAAAACCAACCAGTTTGAGGCAGAAGAAAGAAAGTGTTGGAGAATAAAACTGACATCCTGGACTGAAACTAAATCTCTGTATGTTGGCAATCTGAAGCCTTGACAACTACAACAAAAGAAGATATAAAACTGATCAAGTAATAATACTGATTACAGGCGCCCAGATAGCTCGGTGTATATATATATATATATCCCATATGTGGAGGTTTTCTCCTCGACGCAGCGGGCCCAGGTTCGACTCCGACCTGCGGCCCTTTGCTGCATGTCATTCCCCTCGCTCAACTTCATCTGTCCTGTCATTAAAGGCCTAACTTGCCCAAAAAATAATCTTTAAAAACAATAATAATTACCAGAGGGCTGTTACTTGAGTGACATGGCTTTGACTCTCTTTGATAGTTAAATAATCGGAATCTGGAATTGGAATCAGAATTGTTAAAATCAAAACGATGCCAACCTCACTCTTAACTTTAGACTTGAAAAAAATCAAAGTAAAAACTGTCGAGTCAAGCCTTCCCTTGGACATTAGGAATGGAATGACCTAATATCTTTCACAAGCCTAAAGATTAAAAAAAAAAGAATCATAGACACTAATCGGCAGGCTTTGGATCAATCTGTCAGCAGCCAATCACAATCACCAATCAGTGATTAGAAATGATAGTGTTACAAATTATAGTAATCGTTTTAAAGTAATAACACACCAAGACAATCAATTTGCTTTTTAACCCTCCTGTTGTCCTCGGGTCATATCTGACCCAAATTTAAAGAAGTTTCTACAGTATATCAGAAATTTGGGTTTCTTTCAACCAAATTGTAAAACTAAAATAATGTGGACGTTCAATACAACGCTCTTCACTACTTAAATAAATGATCAGTTCACTACTTTCTTTGAATTTGGGTGTTTTATTAAATTTTATAGCATCTAAAGAAAAACTGATATTGGAACGTAGGAAAAAATGTAAAAAAACATCGTAAAAAGTGACAAGAACGCCAGGATAATCTTCAAAAACATCGGAAAAAGTGACAAAAACTTGGGAAAAAAGTGACGAGCGCCAGGAAAATCTTCAAAAACGTCAGGAAAACTGAGAAAAGCTTAAAAAAAAAAAAAAAGATGACCAAACCGTTGGAACATTTTGACCCAGAAAAACTAAAGAACCTGTCCCACCTTTTATTGCTTTTATTGAGTTGCTTTTATCAAAAATACATGAGTAACTAACAATTATTATATAACAAGTGATAATTAAGAATAACATCACTCTCATAAACTACTTCAAAAGCAGAGTTAACTAGTTGTGTCCTTTTTGAATTTGAAGTTTGCACCTTCAGGGCGTCTTTTTATGCAAAGGCCACTCCCTCTGGTTGAATATGTAATTCAATTATTAGACTGCTTTAATGCCTAAGGGGATATATACAAATATTCTGATATGATGTACGCTAAGGATATGTTTCACTTCATTTCGTCAGACACAATTATCCCAGAGGAATTCTTTTTTTTTTTTTTAAAGGTGTATATCATATTTGTGTAGACTGAGGACGGTTATATGTTGATTCATTTAAATGTGCTCAGAATATTTTGTATGATTACAAAGCTGTGATACACCTCTTGTGCCCTAAAGTGAAATTCATCAATGGATAAAATGAAAAATAAAAAGGGAATGACTTAACAGTCTTTTGAAAGGGATAATTAACGGTGATTGAGGTTGCATTGATGTGTTGCAAAACCAAACCTATTTTTTTTTATTAAATCATGAATCTAGTCAATTGCTGTTGTATTGTTGTAATTTCCCCATTTTGAGTAATGTTTTATTAACGGTATTAATGTTAGTGAAACAACCTATGAGGAATTTTGCAAATCCCAATATGTAGGTTTTCATAAACCTCTAGGTTTTACCTAAATATAATAAGATAAAAACAAAACAATACACAAAAGTTATAGACTTTATAAAAGTATTGCTCCATTTGATACAACAAATCAAATCTGCGGTTTCTGAAAAGGTCAGAAACTACTGACCAATACTAGCAATTAATAGTCTTTGGGGTATGTAGTCTTCTTGACTTCAGAGTTCTTTCAAGCGAAACGGTTTCCGCTTTAAACTAAGACTTCATATCCCAGAGGTCACCGCGGGTACTACGTCAACTGACGGGGACGCATAGCTCACGCGGACTCTGGGAGTGCTGAGTCGAATATCCTCTCTGGCGTCTCACCGTTAGTAACCGGCTGCTTAGTTCACCTGAATCGGAGATAAAACATTAGCTCCACTTCGAGGTGGGACGCTCTCAAATACCCCAAGGGGAGACCTTAACGTCGGGTTTAAGGCGGACACTTACGTAGACCAAGAACTGCGTAGTTGAAATCTCACAGTAGTGAAAATCTAAGACCCACGATGGACCCGACAGACACTGCCCCTGATTCCTGGGAACAAGAGGACGATGTGGAGGCCACAATCGACGGACAACTTGATTCAGCGTTTACAGCCCTAAACGTGAATGCCAAACCGTTTGTACCCAATGTGAACGCCGCCGAATTTGTTCCGGTTTTTGCAACGAAAGCGCACTCGGAAAATCTCGAGTCTGTTGGTAAGTTCACAGTCACGTTGGGGAGCTAGCTACTTTAGCTAGAAGTTAGCTAGCTAGCTGCTAACATGAGCCTGGGTTGGGTAGTTGCTAGCTTACTAGCCACTGTACAGACACGCGTTCCTTGAAGCGCGACAAGCTGCCTGGCTGCTGTGCTGTTCAGTGTAGCAGTAATTTGGATGTAATGCCTGACAATGTAACTTTTAACTAACAACCTACCAATCATGTTAATGCTACTCGGGCGTTCGACTGTACAGTGGGGTATAGCTTGTTGAGCACTGTCAAAACTGTACCAACCAAGCCGGCATTAGCTTGTTACAACTAACCGGCGGTAGCTAGCTAGCTAGCTAGCATTTCGGTTAGCTAGTGTGGTGTGTCACACAGTGCTAAGTCAATGTATTTTAGCTAGCTAGCTCAGTAACGTTACCGGTGTATTTTAAACAGTGAACTGAGCCAAGCAAATGATGCTCCTGGCAAACATCGATATTGTCATTCTACAGTCCAACTTTACGTGATAAAGTTGGACTGTTAAAACTAAGCTCGTCATTTAAAAGAAGTTAGTGGAAACACGACTGGTGTGACGTGGATGTTCTGACGCAGAGCTTGCTGGACTGGAGCAAAATGTGTCACCTGGACTAGGCTGAACTCTGTAATAACACATAGGAAACCTTATTTACAACTAGCCTGGTCCTCATAACTCCAATACAATGTTTAACAGACACTGTTGCTCATATTCCGTGTGTCAGTGGTTTCAGAACCTTCCACTATTGTTCCCATGGACAAATTACCAAAGGGAAGTATGTGCTCTCAACAAATGGAGGTGACTGACATGAAAACCTGTCAGTCCTCCACATTTACTGTTTTTCTGCCCTTATTTTTCCTCCAACTAAATTTGGCATGTAGAATAGGTCAGGGTCCTTATCAAATTACCTTAAACATTAACTTAACCGTTTCTTTCTTTTTAGTTGCTGTTGAAAAGATATCCACCATGGAGGTGTCAGAAAGTGCTGGTATGTATGGCGTCTGTGTTTAAGGCTACATCCACACTATTTTCATTTCAAAGAGTTTTGAAACAAAACCGATGTCTGTTTACAAAAGCTTGTAGGCTCCACATTATAAATGATCTCCGTCCACATTAACACGTCTGACAACCCATATTGCAAGGCCATTTGCACGTGTCAGTGTAAAGCAGATTGTCAAATGTTACTCTGTGGTTGAAAATCATGGCTGTGTGAGTTTAAAATACTTTGGAGAACAACAATGGCGAGAAAGGAATACCATGCAGGGATTTATGATCGTGGAGCAGCAGTTACTGAAAGGTATGTAAGCCTACCTAAAAGAACTTTAACAGGTTCAGCGCAGGGTCTCTGTTTTAGGGGATTGGAAACGCCGGAGTAGTGTGCAAACGACAAAGGAAAAGATATGCTTTCTTAAACAAATTAGTGTTGATGTAGCCTTAGTGTTAAGATTACCTCTGTACTTTGTGTGACGTACATAATTACTGCTCCCCTCATTGGCCTGTGCAGGCCCACACTAAACGCTTTGTAATAACAGAGCCTGTAGTGGCTCTTAGGTCATGAGTTACTGAGACTCAATTCCACAAGTTAAGTTTGCCTGAAAGCTCCATTACCCCTTTCTCAAGTTTTTGGCTTTATGTATTTACCAGCAGTGTAATTCTTTCGGATAAATCGGGAAATCCGGCTTGTCCGACCTGATGACCGCTCACCGCTGTCAACGGTTTTTGTGCCTCTGATTCATATTTTCATGTCACCGCATGTAGTTCATTCATTTGTCACGATGGAACTTTACTCAAAGCAGAGCTCCAAAGAGCCTGCAATCTTTGCTGAAGGTTATCTGATGTGTTCTAACAATTTTGGACGTGTGAGGCCGAACGATTTCT
Source organism: Percina caprodes (assembly GCA_013375575.1). Lineage (NCBI taxonomy): Eukaryota > Metazoa > Chordata > Actinopteri > Perciformes > Percidae > Percina > Percina caprodes. The sequence goes on from JABXJD010000227.1 coordinate 693,014, forward strand.
TTCTTAGCTGGAAGCAGACAACGTGATAATACTTTTTTATTTTATGTTGGCAATGCAAGCTGGAGCGACGTAGCAGTTGACGTTGAGAAGTTGCAGTGAGGAATATTTTAGGAACACTATTTTCGGCAGTACCAACTTCAGCTTTAAGTGTTAGCTATTTGCTATAGCCGGGGGAAAGCTCTACAGCAAAGAAATGTTTTGGGCGAGCTGTCAGTCAGCGGAAGCTAACAGAAGCTAGCTGGCATAAGCTGACAGCTGTCGAGGTGTCTCAAAGCTACCACGTGATCGGCGGAGACGGGGACTACGTGTACTTGAAAGAGTCCGGTAGACGAAGGTCCAGTCGGGAGTTTGGAGAGTCCACTGAGGTCTGAAGGGATAATCTTCACTAGATCAGTAGCTAGCAGCAACCATTAGTTGGGAGGTTGACAGCTAACGTTAGTGAGCTGAAGCTAAAAGTCAATCAACATTGAGTAATGTACGTTACACAGGCTGACAGCAGCACAGAGTCCAGAATTGATAAGTCAAAGCGGGGGATAGAAATGTGTTGAGAATTACCAACACCTAATCTAAAACTGAAGGTACTTAATTTACTAGAAAACACAAAAATAAATTCACGCCAGCGTCCTCACGTTCCAACATAGGCCTACATTTTTTTGAAGTAGTAAATACATGTCATCCTCAAGGCATATTAACTTTTAAACATGACAATGACTAAGACAAGATGTTAAAATAAAAAACTACATGAAGTAAACCACATTTTCCAACCATTATGTGAAATTTTATATAGACTGTACCTTGATAAACAATTTCTCTAGCTTCCTTTTTAACTAAAACAGTTAATTTTATTATGTGGTCCTAATGACATTTTTCCTCAGGTATTTGGAGAAACCAATTACAATCTGTATATTCTCAAATAGTTTGGTCTTAGCCACTATTAGTTGTCGTTGTTTTCAGAGTGAAGAAACTATTCAGAGATAAAAATTAGAGATGCACCAATTGACGGGCCACTGACCGGAATTGGCTGCGTTGTGGCTCCACCGTGTTTTTCCTGCTTTTTTGTCCTTTGCCAATCACACACATGATCTACAACTGCCACAGGATGCCTTTTGCTCTGTCACATTCACTGGGACTCTAGTTTCATTATCGCTTTAAACAGACATGGCCATATTTCAGTGGGAGAGATAAGCTACAAGATGTACAGCAACATTTTAGAGAGGCTTGCTGGGAATCCACCATTCAAAATCAGTTGCACTGTGAACTGATTAAATATTATTGTGTGTGTTGTAGTTTTGCAGGTACATACAAAAATACTAAAATTAAGAACATTATAGCAAAACTGATCATCAAACCTAATTTTACATACAGCAGCTTTACTAGCATTGTCATTTCTGTAGGCGTTCAAATAAACGTGCCAGCTTCAAATGGCTCGAGTATTTGTTTTTTCCACTGAAGTCGAAACAATATTGCATCAAGGGAAAGAGAAGCTCAGAAATGTAGTTGGATGTTTACAGGTGACGACCACAACAGCCTGGGGTTGTAAAGCCTGACTGAGCACACGCTGGGCAGGTTTCTGTAGCAGACATTGTAATTAAATAGAGCAGAGCAATGCCATTCAGGCAACTATTTCAAGGTTTTTAAACATTTTCTAAACCACTGGAATTCTGCGCACAGTACAGTTCTCTAAACCATATGGTAGGTTGTATAAAGCTCTTAAATGCACTCAATCCACAAAATGTGTAAATGGGTAAAGTCTACCATCGTAGTGAATGTGGGAGGTTTTTCAAATGTGTCTAAGGTCCTGTGTTTAGTTAGTGTTGGAAATTTAAAACAAATCAAAAAGTTGGGGCAATTACAAAATGTGCACTTTAAATGAAAATGGTAATTAGTGCATAAAGTAGCTGTTAATGTGAAATGAGCCCAGATTAAAATACAGTTCCTACCTTGTACCAACATAATTAAATAAAAGGCATAAACTTGGTATTAGTGCATTTATATATAACATAGTTTCTTAGAGACCGAAATGGAAATTAAATGAATTGAATGAAAATCAAAATGGTGGTTTAACGTAAGAATCAGTTAATGGCCTAAAATAATAAATAGGACTGGGCCATACTGAGAAAATCAATTATCACAATATTTTAGACAAAATACCTATTGATACTGCAACAAAACTATTGATGGTTTCACAAAATATTGACACAATGAGATTTTTGATAATCATCAGTAATGTGGATATAATGACTAAGTGGCTAAATGATAATAGGACAGTCACACCAGTCTGGTAAGATCAGAAAATGACATCACTTTACTGTAATGCAGCCTTTAAAACCAGGAAAAGACACTTATGCAATATCCAAAATCAAAGACAATATCCAGCCTCATATCACAATATCAATATTGTATCGATATATTGCCCAGCTCTACTAGTAAATATTGTTTAGTTTCAAAATCTTGGATGCAATTTTCCCCACTTAATCATGTTTTTTGTTGGCATTTGGCCATGTTTGGGTTATTGGGGGTTTTTTATTTTTTTTTTCTTCTCCGTGTGCCCACCTGTAACTGTGAATGAGCAGAAGTTGTATCAAACAAATTTATGACCAGTTTGAGTTTCTCAGTTTTATTTTTAAAGTGACGAGTGTGTGGCGCAACTGAAAGCACCGTTTGTTAAACGACGAGCCCACATGCTTTACCTTCATTGTTTGTTTCCATAACTCACGGGGAAGGCAAAATGTTGCCACAGCGGTGAGTTCAGGGAAGCAGGAGGATGTTGCTACTGTTGGATGAGTCAGACCAGTCAACACTCAGAAGGCAGCGCAAAACGCATAAACATCGCCTACTGCCATGGCAACATGCCATCTTATTAGGGCTGCACAATTAATCAAATGTTAGTCGTAACAATTTTGGCTTTTGATCCCAATGGATTGGAATAAATTTAGCATTTTATGTAGTAAACGCTTATTTTGTTTATTTCTTTCCAAAAGTCAACAAGTGATAGCTTTGTTTTCCATAATTGAGCCGCCCTACTGCTTATTTGCCGATTCCGATGCATCGGTGCATCCCTAAACATAAGCCATAAATCGGATCATGATAAAGACTGCATAAACAGAATTATGGAAAGCCTCACTGGCAGGGGTTGCAACTACAAGACAATGAGTTGTTCAGCAGATATGTGTGTCCTAAATAATGAATGTTTATATAAACGTTGCAATCTAGTCAAACATTACCTTTGGCTGTTCTGCTTTGTTTGACCATAAACAATAAAGGCAGTTCAGACCAGCACATGCATGTTACAGATCCTGCTGGTACTGCTGCTGACCGTTACGTCGACCACAGGGAGGGTAGCGGAACAAAAACACTTAAACAATGTGTTAGGTGTTACTTAATATTTTAGTCTTTTAAGTCCTTTCTCAAGTAAAGTCCCATGTTATTGCTTTTTCTTTTGCAGTACATTGTACACTGCACAGCACCGTTTTCTTTATTTTGTTGGATTTTTATTTTCTTTATTTGTCAAATTAATGTAGGGCTAATTGTTATTGGTCCTTACTGATTGTCACTGAAAAAATGTATTTCCTTTCATGACAACACACTGGTCACTGAAGTTTACACTAAAAGTACTTTCTTGAACTGTTTCCAGTAACAAAGTAAAGAAAAACATGCAGAAAACTTGCAGCACTAAAACTCTGTTTTAATTGTCAGAATTCTTCAGAACTGAAACACTTGTTGCTCTATCTATATTTCACCCATTGAGTTGTTTTAAGTAGTGAGTTCCCTGAATGATGTGGGCTGTTTGTGGCTGTGCAGCTCCATTAGAAAACGGCGACGCAGAGATGACCACAGAGGAGCCGTGGGACCAGAAAGAGGCCGAGCCAAACGAGGAGGAGCCGGGAGGCGGGTCTTGTGGGGACCGGGGACCATCGGGGGCAGCGACAGAGGAGGCGGCTCCGGAGGTGATGGAAGAGGAAGAGGAAACGCCGGCGCCCAAGGTTCCACCTACACAGCCAGATGCCCCCAAGAAGGAACACATCAACGTTGTGTTTATCGGACACGTAGGTCAGTGCATACTGTACACCTGTCTGTTGTAGGCATTTGGTGGATGATGCTAATCACAGCAGGGATTTAAAATGAATAAAGAATGTCTATCAAGTCAAATTTTACTTGATAGCATTACTGTTAAGCAATCTGGAGCAACACCGATTTGAGTATCAGTACATTGACTCCCTCCTCTCTGTTTGAATGTATGAGTCTGGTTGCTCATACATTCCAACAGAGAGGAGGGAATCAATGTACTGATATGTCAGTCCGGCTCGACTCCTCTTTCAGCTTCCATGTTTGTTTCATGTCTCAATGTTTGTTAACACAGCTGTCTGGTGTGCAGACACTGTTTCTGTCACCTGTAGACAGATTACAGTTCACTTTCACACTGTCATCAGTGACGTACCCCCTAACATTGCTGGTATAAAGCCGGATGTCCTCAGTTTGGTTGTAATGTTCACTAACTTGGAAATAGTTAGGAAAAACAACATGAAAAGAATTGTGATTGGATCGTGATTATGCCTGAAAAAAACTGATAGCATATTTTTGCCTGGTTGACACCACACCCTGCTCAGTTGTAACAGAGTGGGTCTGGGGAAGGTTCATTCACAGCTAATTTCCAAAGGAATTGGAATTGGTTAGTCCTTCAACCAATCAGACCAACGATCCAGGTGCTGTAGCAGCAGCAACAGCAGCATCAACGGGTTCGGTGCCCGTCATGTTGAATGTAAAGCCCGCCTCAATGGTTGTGATTGGTGCCTCGATTTAGAAAAATGTGAAATGGGCTTGAATTGGCTCTTGGCCAGACTGACTTTCAGAACAAATCTCAAATTTGCAGGAAATTTGTCAAGGTTTTCCCAGCCTAACGTGGCCCACACCCCCTAAGCTTAACGACAATGTCACAGTTTTCTTTACTCTAAACTCACTCTGCATTCTTTTTCTCCAGATGCTGGCAAGTCCACCATTGGCGGACAAATCATGTGAGTAGCAGTCTCCCTTTTTTGGTTCACCGCCTTTCCTTATGAGTATCGCCAAATCAGGCCTTTGACGTGTTGTACATTTCTCTGTTGTTCACCTCTTCTCCAACAGGTATCTAACTGGCATGGTAGACAAGAGAACCTTAGAGAAGTACGAGAGAGAAGCCAAGGAAAAGAGCCGGGAAACCTGGTGAGTGGGCACACTGCTGTGTCAGAACTAACTAGCTCTTATTGAATCTAGAACGTGGAAAGATGATCTATGCTGACTTAATTAAACTGATGGCCTAACAATATGGTTGTGAGATTTGCATCTTAGTTTTTATTTAGCAAATAGGGTCAGAACCACATGTTGCTGTGTAATCAGCTGCGCCAATATTAGCTTCAATCATCAGCGTAGATAATTTACATGTATATGTCAACCCTTAGAAACAATCTCCCACGTAACCAAATCAACAATGGAATATTACTTTTCTGTCTCGCAGGTATCTGTCTTGGGCTTTAGACACCAACCAAGAGGAGAGGGACAAAGGCAAGACGGTGGAGGTGGGCCGAGCATACTTTGAGACAGACAGAAAGCACTTTACAATCTTAGATGCTCCAGGCCACAAATGCTTTGTGCCCAACATGATCGGAGGTGCATCGCAAGCTGACTTGGCTGTACTGGTGAGTTCAGAAAATGACTAGTGTTGTCAAAGTGAGACGTCCGATAGTAGTACTTCACTAGTACGTAACGGTGGGACGAGATACTCTGCTCACAAAACGCCAGATTGGGTTAACGAGGCAAGATTTTGAGCTTGTAACGTCTAGTGAAGCTGTGTGACCTTTTTAAGTGCAAACCGAAATGAAAGTAGTACTCTGAATAATCAGTGTTAACAGAGACTGACCAATTATTTTCTACAAGCATGATACACTGCTGAGTCTAAGAAATGGTCATTCTTTCCCAGGTTCTGTATCGTACGCCATTCCTTATGTATGGTATAGATTTCTCTTTACTCACAGAACGCTTGGTTACATAACAGCGTTTCATTGCAGCAGTAAACGAGAAAGTAGGATACTCCAGTATCGACTTACGATCATTTGAAGACAATGGGATAACATTTCTTAAATATAATTAAAAGTAAAGTTATTTTTTTGAGTCAACTTGGAGCCCAACTTATCTGGTATTAGAAGACCAACCATCTCAGACTGCCAACTGGCTGCTGCTCTGCACTTGTTGCCCATATTGCGAGACAACTCAACAAGAAGTATCATCACATTTTAATACTGCGAGATCTAGTGGAAGGAGAGCCTGTCATATACAACTAAAAGGCCCGTGGGTGTATTGAATTCAAAAAACAAAACTGGAATGTAGTTAATCAAAATCAGAAACGGTACACAACTCACCTTAGTACCTAAGCAGGTTCCTGAGATCAACACGTTTTGTTTATAGATCTTTATATATATATATATATATATATATATATATATATATATATATATATATATATATATATATATATATATATATATATATATATATATATATATATATATATATATATATATATATATATATATATATATATATATATATATATATATATATATATATATGATCAGTTTTGTGACATGTTAGCTACAGCAAGGAATCACCTTGTTAACCCGCTTGTGTTTACATAGCACGTGTAGACAAAACCACTGACTACATGAATGTGTTGACCCTCAGGTGATCTCTGCCAGGAAAGGAGAGTTTGAAACTGGTTTTGAGAAAGGTGGACAGACGCGGGAGCATGCCATGTTGGCCAAGACAGCTGGCGTCAAGCATCTGATAGTTTTGGTGAATAAAATGGACGACCCTACAGTCAACTGGAGCCTGGAGAGGTGGGTACTTGGCATTCACGGCTCATCTTACACTTAAATGCGAAACTGCAACTAACCATATACTGTTGATACATTCTTATTAGGGATGGCACAGGTTTGTATAAATTGAAAATTGATCAAAATGAGCTTTCATTTTCAACTATCGACTTTTAATAGCAGGATCGGTATTTTTTTTTCTCTCCACTCATCTACTTAAGCATGTTTGAAGAAGGAAATGCAGACAAACAGTGTAGCATGCATTCAGAGACACAGGGTAATGTTAGCTTTGCGGTAGCCTGTAGCAACAGAACTGGAAAATCCTCCTGCTTCCCTTAAGTCACTAGCTATGTTTCCTTCCACATGTTTTTATTCAAATTAAGTGATATTGAATGAAAAATGCCTTATGGAAACAACTTTACCCAACTTCAAATAATTTGATTGACGGTGGATGGAAACTTAGCTACTGTGTGGCAGCATTTGCCATCCCCGTGAGTGGGTTATGGAAACAAACCACTCCGGTAAAGCACGTAGCCTCTGACCGGACTTAATGGTGCATTCATGTAAACCTCGTTTCAACTAACTGTGCTTTCAAATGTATTTTTTTGTTATTTGTAAAGAAAACCAAATTGAGAATTTGGTGACACCCTTAGTTGTTATTAAAGCAGATGTTACCACGCTCTAACTGAATTAGTTTTCATGTGATAAAACATAAGATGCTTTGTTTCTTCACGACTGTCTGCTTTCTGCCGTAATCTGTTTTATAAACATATCCAAGAAGCCAAGTTTTTATAAATGGGGTAGGGGATTAGAGAGAACCTGAGTTCCTTGTTTAACAGGGACAATTCACAAAGGAGTGAAAGCTAGATTTCTCCTCGACAAAGCCGTTTTAGTGTTTTTCTTTTTAATTTAGTTTTTTTACATTAGCCAAACAATGCATCACTGGTTGTATATCACTAAATGTGACCCAGATTGCTGATTGCAATATTTGTTAAAAGCAAAATAAATATTGTGTTACTGCAGAGACTCCCGACCTACAAATTGTATATTGCACACTAAATAAAAACCCTTGTTTGATACAGATACTTGCAAAAATCACACCATAACCATTTAATATTTTTATTGAAATATTTTTCAATGAAAGTGATACAAAACGATAATTTCCTCCGATATTATAAATAATATCGCAATAGAAATATCCGTCAAGATAATTGCAATTATTTATGTTTTCCTCACACCGTGCAGCCCTATGCCACGCTACACCTTGGAACGCCCTGCAGTGTCCTGCTATGACTACTACTACCATTTCTAGTCACTGTTCCATTATCTTTATTGTGACTGTTATTGCCAATGTTCATCCTGTTGTTTGACCCTCAGGTATGAAGAGTGTAAGGAGAAACTAGTGCCATTTTTGAAGAAGGTAGGCTTCAACCCGAAGAAAGACATTCACTTCATGCCGTGCTCTGGACTGACAGGAGCCAACCTCAAGGAGCCCACGGACATGTGCTCCTGGTATACGTAAGTCCGTCAGCTTCTTCTAATCAACTCTACTCTCCGTATGACTACTGTAAGTGTGTTCATCCATCTCTACTAACTGTTGTCCATATCTGATTTTATTTCAGAGGTTTACCATTCATTCCACACTTGGACAATTTGCCACATTTAAACAGATCAACTGATGGCCCTGTCAGATTGCCCATCGTAGACAAATACAAGGTAAGAATCATTTGAACCCCCTGCTTGATTCTTACTCTTAAAATGAAGCCCAATCAAAAGATTTTCAGCTGACAAACACATCTCAACTTTAGGTGCTTTATTGAAGAAGGCTGCATTTAAAAAAAAAAAAAGAAGTGTGGAGCTGTAGATGTTGAAAACCACAAATTCTGGGTCTTAGAAAGGATTTAGAAAGCCTTGCTTTGTTTTTGATAAATATGTTAATTACATTTTTCACATTATACACCAAAACATTCAAAGTGGGACTCACCAGAGGCCCCACTATAAGATATTATCAAAATAGGATATTATTGCGATTTTCAATATTGCGATTTATTACCTTTTTCCAACTTCACATAAAGTAAAACCTTTGACAATTCGAAAAGCAATTTGTTTTTTTATTCTAGTACCAGACTTGAAAAAAACATTTATTTATCAATCTAATGTTGCCGTCCCCCTGGACCTTCATCAGTATTTCTAACAATGAATACAACCAAGGGCTTAAATACACACTGATGCTGTAGCAAGAGCAGGAAATTTCCTTTTTTAAAGTCTGTGATATTGTCAAACATATCTGCACAGAAGCATTGTTGGATATGTAAATTGTTTCTTTGGGGAAAAAAAATGATTCCAGTACCAAAATGTTAAATTGTGAAGTTTCCCTGGTGGCTGAGCTCTACAGGAAACAACAGATGACATGTGCTGCTTCTCTCACCTGCTCTGTAACACTCTTGGTTGGTCTGTCTGTCTCATCAGGACATGGGCACTGTGATTCTGGGCAAGCTGGAGTCGGGCTCCATCAGTAAAGCACAGCAGCTCGTCATGATGCCCAACAGGGTGAGATATCCCACCAGCCTTATCTTCATCACCAAAGATCACCGAGCAAAAACTGAACTATACAACTATCTGTGTTTTTGTAACTAGTCTAAAATTGAATACAAATGCCTCCCATTGGCTGACAATATTGAATTTAAAACATATTTACTATTTAGAAGGCGTATGTTTTGTCATGCATGATTTGGGTTGTTAACCCCTTGGCGTTCCGACGGCCCGCCCGCTCATCATGCTCTTTACACAGCTATGTTTCAGTGGAAAGCTATAACTCGTGCGACTGATACAAAGATATTAGATAGATTCCAAGATACAATCACAACAGCAGGTACAGTCACCGCCTCTGTCACAGTAACAAAGAAATTCATAAATTAAGCAACCGGTCGTTGTGATGACTGACAGTTTGTATAGCTAATGAAACTCTAAACCCAAGGACATGCTGCTTCCCTGGGCTCCTTTACAAGCCAAGACAAGGATGTCTCTGTGGGGCCGGAGACTGGATAGGAATGAGTCTTTTGTAAGACGAAAAGCGTGCTTGAAATTGTCTTCTTTTTTATACTTGTTGCAGATAAGACAACATACATTTTGAAGAGTTCACCAATACATTACAAGAGATGTGCCATTAATAGTTCTCTCTATGTACATGACAAATAGAAAACATGTACAAAGGAAAACACATTAGAAAAATAAACTACTGTAAACTGTCTGTGGTATGTGACCATAGTTACAATGGCTTTTTTAACTCTTAAACATTACGAATATAAAACAGGTGTAAAATCATTGTTATGAGATTTTCTTTCAAAACTTTTGACCGCCTTTCTGCTGAGGGACGGCCGTCAGGCTGGTGGGTCAGGGGCTTAAGACTTCTTGCTTTAGCCCCGCCATGTTTTAAGGCCATTGACCTGATTAGTCCCAGCTCTAGTAATCTGCTGGCATCTTTTTATTCAGTAAAATTCAAAAAGTGTGGAGTAAAATTCAGTATTCAGAAATGAAAACCTTATTTTTCTTAGTTTATGCCAGTAGCACTTACAGTGATGAAAAAAATCATTAAAAAAAGATCTGAGAACTTCATTGAGAAATTGTACTGAAGAAAAAGAAACATGTAAATGTAATTAACAAAGTCAACTAGATGTCTTCCATAGTCGTGGACATTGAGTCCTTAACTCCTTCTCTGTCTGCAGTGGTTTTGTTTTCCCTCTCTTTGTCTTATTCCATGTTTGTGTACGGCTCGTCCTCATGTAGCATGTGGTGGAGGTGTTGAGTCTCCTGTCAGATGACGTGGAGACGGACGACGCCTCGCCGGGGGAAAACCTCAAGCTGCGGTTGAAGGGCATCGAGGAGGAGGAGATCCTGCCCGGCTTCATCCTGTGTAATGCTGAGAACCTCTGCCACACCGGGCGCACCTTCGACGCCCAGGTCAGTGTCACGCAGCAGCGCCGTGCTACAGTCCAGTGTGTATGTGCTCGTAACCAGGGAACCCTGGACACAGCTGCACCACCAGCGTCCAGGATCCCACTGCAGAGAACACAGTTATCGTTAACACATCTTAGCCCTCACATGGTGAACTCTTAAAACCCTGTTCCAGGGAGTGAAGAAGTAGACTAATGGGTTGACCACATACACCAAATGAAAAAAAATTTAAACTCATGTTGGACTAATGTTATGCACATTGTAAGTTGTTGCATTGGTGGTTGTGTTAAGATTTAAGAGTGAGAGTTCCAAACAGCTTCTCATAACTACCTCTTTTCCTCACAGATCGTCATCATTGAACACAAATCTATCATCTGTCCCGGTTACAACGCAGTCCTTCACATTCACACCTGCATTGAAGAAGTGCAAATAACAGTAAGACCCTCATTCTAACTTAACCCTGTTAACATGAACCCCCCCCAGAAAGAAACAGTCTCGCTTGATTTAAAACTGTTGAGGGATAATGATTAGATAAAGCGGGGAATAGAGACATTTGAACAAATGTAGCGTGATGCTTGTTGGATGTTCATTAGACCTGTGTATGTGCTAATATCCTGTCGCTCCCATCGGCAGGCCATCATCTGTCTGGTAGACAAGAAGACAGGAGACAAGAGTAAGACACGGCCACGATTTGTCAAACAGGACCAAGTGTGCATCGCCCGTCTGCGCACGGCAGGGACCATATGCCTCGAGACCTTCAAAGACTTTCCTCAGATGGGACGGTTTACCTTGCGGGACGAAGGTAGAGGGCTGGGAGGGGGTTTGGTGGAGTTAAACTTGGAGGTCCAACATGAGCGGTACAGCTCCTTCACTGGTTAAACACGTTTGTGTGGCTGGTTTAGAGTCTAGTCCTGTTCCAGGTTTTGGTCCTCCTGGGTGAATCTCAGGAAGCAGCACTGCTGCTGCTCACAGTTCTTTTGATTATCAAGTAATTGATGAATCTTTTTTATTCGAGTCAAACATTTGGTTTTGCGGCCGATAATCAGGTTGGCATGTCAGCGCCTTTAAACATTTCATCATATGAGTTAAGATTACAGTCATTTCATTTTGAAGAACAGCCGCCACAAAGTCAGACTTACATAGATTACTACTTATGAATGGCAGTTAAATATAAACTACTGCATATGCACCAAAGCAATGTTTGGTGCTAAAATACATCTTCAAATCATATTAGAAGCCCGGTGAGTCCCACAGAAGACATTTCAACGTTGATAGCACTTTGACCGCTGGCAAACATTGCAGATTTTTGTATGAATGTTTCTGAATATTTCCAGCAGTGCAAGTGGGCATTGAACCCCGCGTCTCCATCGGAGTGTGAATGTGTGTGAGTGTGTAGCTGATGAGCAGGTGGCAGCTTGTACGGCAGCCTCTGCCTGTGTGTGTGTGTGAATGGTTCCTGTACTATGTAGAAGAGCTTTGAGTCCTTCAGACGAGAAAAGCGCTGTATGAATGCCGTCCATTACATGCGTTCTGCTGCTCATCTGTTTCATGGAGCTACAGGTTGTAACGTTCATTAGGCCGCCACTAACTGTAACAAACTGCAGAGTTTGCCTTCTTGGCCAAAAAAAATGTGATCAGATATCCTAAATCTTCAGTTACTTAGAAAAATTGGTGACGGTAAACCTAAGGAGTCTCGACAAGCAATTCCAAAGGAGTAGAACAATGGATTTGGACTGAGTTAAGTGACAGAAATGTGACTGCTGCTTTCTGTTTGTGTGGCTCAGGTAAGACCATCGCCATCGGTAAGGTGCTGAAGCTGGTTGCTGAGCGGGACTGAAGAGGACACCGCTGCCTGAGAGTCCTGGTGAGAAGGAAGGGGCGGAGCTCGGTCATAACCCGCCCACACAGTTGTCAGCGGCGACGGCACCACACTGTCACGCCCCCTTCTGCGTGCCGAAGATCAGCTTCAGAAAAAACTCATGTGAAAAAAGAACCCGTTTTTAAGCAAATGACACAACAAGATGAAGTCCACACGAGTCAGCTTTCTCATATTGAGAGCTCAGCTATGCCATTGGGTTAGCGCCCCCCCACCCCACATCCCTACTCTGGTCTACTCATTACATGATTCTTTTTTTTTTTTCTGTCACTATTTTTTCTTGCTTTTATAAATGACAATGACAAATGGCGGAAGTTATATCTGTAACCAGATGTGGACGAGGTGTTGCTTGGAATATAAAGGATGATTTTCAGAAGTAAATAGCAAAAGAAACCATTTAAAAGAACTTAACCGGTTGAAACCAAAATGTTTATCTTGGGTGTACATGTCTCCCTCTGCTTTGACCCAGTTTTTGGTTTCTCGTGGCGTTCTGGCAGTGTGCTTGAGCGTGTTCAAATGTTATTAAAGCAAACAACTATGACAATAAAATAATAAATTGGGAAAACAAAGTGTGTTCATTTGCAGAGCACAGTCCAGTGGCTGCTTTCATATTCGTCAAAGTTGTAATGTGATTACTAATTTTGAAGTTCACAAAGCACCATATGTTCTCTTTTAAATGTAGTTATCAGTTAAAACTGTCTGGGAACATGTTGATTAACATTCCTATTCTTAAAATACTGTTTTGAAAATAAAAAATGTATGTATGAATATTCAGAACCAGCGCCAGATTGGTACAGTGAGTTGGCTTGGTCTAAATGGTGATGGGTAATGGCAGTTCAGAAATGTTTTTTATGTATGTATATATGCATATATACATGTGTACACATGGGATAATTTAGGAACCGTGTCACCATTACATGGTTTGTCCACCAGAGTACTGACAGTTTTACGCTGTATAATGTCTTCCTCACAACATTGCCATTTAAATCTCAGGTTCATTAACAAATGTTTGTTTATGCAAAGAAAAAAAAAAACTAAGTATCGACCTAAAAAATCCATTATTGGTGTGGTTATACCTGGAGCATGTGCAGTTACGGCGCGTTACGCCGCCCGTCATTTAAGATTAAAGGCAGTGGCTGTAATGTGCAAATTAATTAAAATGGAGAATGCTGTTGCAATGTGTTTGAATTCAATGAAACCTTAGAGAAAATGAATGTATAAAGTTTAGGAAAAATACTTTTTGTTCTCAAAATTATGACTACTTTAGTGTGTTCAGTCAAGTTTGTGTCCCTTTTTTAAGAATGACTGTTTTTACTAAAGATGGTGTGATTTTATTCACAATAACTATTACAACTTTGTCCTACATATTTCTTAAAATTAGTTTTAATTTATATTACCTAAGTACATGGATTTACGTAAGTACCGTACCTTTAAGATACATGTACTTTTAAGTGTTTTCCTTCATATCCTAGGGCCAGGGATTGAACCACCAACCTTCCGATTGGCAGGCGACCACTGAGCCACAGCCACCCAAATTATTAATTAGATTAATAATAATGGGTTAACTAGTGTTGAAGACAGTCTCTAACTACGTAAAAGAGGGATACGTGGTGGAATTTCCAGCGGAGTGTGAACAATCAGAAATAAAAACCTCTTTACACCGGTTAAGTTAACAATAAACTCAAATGTCAAGAAATCAAATATTCTTACACCAACAGAGAAATACAAGCGTACACGTTCTAAACTCAAATTTATTTCTTTCATAAACCAAGACGAGATGAATTATCTGTTAAAGCAGAGTGTGAAGTAGAGTGAGACGTCTTCCTGCAGTTCTCCCTCTCCGCTCTTTGAACAGCCAATAGGAACGCTCGCTCTCTCTCTCTTTGAAATGACCTGTGATTGGCCAAAGTCTTCCGTGACGGCTAGAATTTCTAAAGGCTAAAAACAGCCAAGCGGAGGTGCACAAGTTTCTCTCAGAATACTTGAATTATGAAAGATTATTATAGAATTTTTGCTCAACAACACCAAAAATAAACTACCTACTGCAGCTTTAAGTTATCAGAAAACAAACTATTAATTCAAACTGGACAGAAAATGGATACAACAAACCTGTCTTACTTTCTACTGTTCCAACAATTACCAGCTTTGTTTTTTTTCAAAATAAAATCCTTAGTCCTCCAAATAAGATGTCAAAACATGGCAGCTCCACACATCGGTTTCCCCTCGGGGACGCTCTGCTGTCCTGGCTCCTCGTTAGCGGACACTCCGTCTTCGGGACGCCGACAAATCCCGCCTCAAAATCTTCCTGCTGGTATTGGTGGTCTTTATTAGTTGCATAGTCTGTCCACCAGAGGACGCTCTATATAACTGTTAGGGAAATGTGTTTAAGTTGTGTAATGCGTTTCTGGATGATTTAAAAAAAATATATACATCAGCTATATCGGCATGTTGGATTTTTTTATCAACCAAATATTTGTATCGGTATCGGCCTTAAAAATCCTTTATCAGTCGGGCTCTAGTCTATACCAGTTCATCTTCGTGGTCCTGAAGGAGGTCTCCAGCACACCATACAGCCCCATGAGACCAGAATTATCCCGTCTCTGTTGGTACTGGAGAGCGATTTGATCAAAGGCTCCAATGGTCGGTGTTGTCTCAGCAGCTGAGGGTGCGAAGACCCCCTGCCCCCCTGCCCCCCTGCCACCGTCCCCCTGTCCTCTGGCTCTAAACGGATACTGCTGAATATTTGAGTCAGTCACACCAGTGTAGATGTACCTCTCGTCCCTAACATCCTCTTCATGAGGGAAGTGTAGCTAATTTGCAATACAAGGGAAAGTAGGAAGTAGAACTGTGTAGTTCTTCTGTCCACCAGAGAGGACGAAGTAGTAGACAAGGTTTGCAGCTGCGCCAAGCCCCCCGAGACACAGAGGACATTATACAGAACTGCAGGCTTTTTTCACACCATAGCCATCATTCAGATATATAGAGATAAGGTTGAAAATTGTCCCTTTAACCCTCCTGTTGTCCTCTGCTCAAATTTGACCCCTTTAAAAAATTTCTATATCTGAAATATGAGTTTCTTTGTAACCAAATTACCACAAAAAAATGGATTGGATTCCTTCCAACGCTCTTTGGAAATACAATTGATCACTTTCATTCCTCTGATCTTAACTATTAGTCAAAATAATTCATAGTTTCTGCTTTTTTAACTCAAATATTAGGTATAACTCTATATAAATGAGGGTTATTGACCATGGATTCCAAAAACTAGTAACGTGGTGTTATTGAAAACTAAAAAAGTCTGAAAAAAGGTCAGGTCAGTTTTTGACCCGGGGAGGACAACACAAGGGCTAAGTAAAGGGTTGTGTCTCTAACATTGTAGTCTTTATCGATGTTTCATTTCCGTAATATTTCCCCTATTTTCAGCCAGATGTCCGTCTCCTTCCTCTGTCTCTGTGTTGCCGTTCTAACCTGCGGCTGATTCCTGAGGACTATGGTTACCTGGTCCTCAGATCTCTGCAGGGTAAATCCAGACAGCTAGCTAGACTATCTGTCCAATCTGAGGACTATGGTTACCTGGTCCTCAGATCTCTGCAGGGTAAATCCAGACAGCTAGCTAGACTATCTGTCCAATCTGAGGACTATGGTTACCTGGTCCTCAGATCTCTGCAGGGTAAATCCAGACAGCTAGCTAGACTATCTGTCCAATCTGAGGACTATGGTTACCTGGTCCTCAGATCTCTGCAGGGTAAATCCAGACAGCTAGCTAGACTATCTGTCCAATCTGAGGACTATGGTTACCTGGTCCTCAGATCTCTGCAGGGTAAATCCAGACAGCTAGCTAGACTATCTGTCCAATCTGAGTCTCTGTTGACAACTAAAACTACTTCTGAACGTACACATGTTCCACCAAAACAACTTCCTTCCTGAGACTATTTACCAGCGGTACCGTGGCTCCGTCCGACGCCTAGCACTGCCCACAACGATTGTGATTGGTTTAAAGAAATGCCAATAAACCAGACCACAGTGCTGTGGAAAAAGGTCCGGACATGCAAGACTACTACCATTCTAACTTTTTTTTATTACACTTGTATTATT
Source organism: Percina caprodes (assembly GCA_013375575.1). NCBI lineage: Eukaryota > Metazoa > Chordata > Actinopteri > Perciformes > Percidae > Percina > Percina caprodes. Next base: position 709,784 of record JABXJD010000227.1, read on the forward strand.
TTTCTACCGTTTATCGAATGAGAATATCGCTAATCCTGCACTGAGAAGTGGAACAGGCTGTGAGTCGGGATGATGGATGGATGCTGGCTGGGGGTGGGGGTGGGGGTGGGGTTGCATGGCTTTGAAGGGAGCAGTTGTCCAGCAGCAGTTAGTCTGTGTCAGCGCCGGTTCAACAGGGAGACACACAGATAGGCTCCGGGTAAGAAGGAGATGACTATTTAACATTTTATCATTTCATTCTTTGCATGTTTATGTCATGTAGCTGATCTGATGACGGAGATGATGGCTCTGACCTGAGCACATTAATCCACTGATCCATACAAAAATGTGTTCTCTGGCTGTCACACAGATGATGTTGTAGGAATTCATGGTGAATTTGCTGTTGTGCGAGGTCAGAGTTCAGGCTTCTGCACATTTATTTTGCTGTACGGTTTCCTGAAATTACAATAGAAAACTGTATGTTAAAATTCAAAAAGTACAGCATATTGTCAGTGTGACAATAAGTGTGTCTTTCTAATTACCAACGAATCCCATGGAACGACCAAAACAACAGAAAAGATCCTACTAACAATCACGACGTGGAGCTCCACGCTACAGAAGAATAAGATATATTAGATATCTTATTGTTCTGTAGCGTGGAGCTCCTCAGGGTTTTTCCCCTTTGTGACTGCAGGTGTTGCTGGTCATTAGGACCAAAACTTACTTCCTTTTTATTTTCTTTGAGATCATGGCGTATGTTTGACTTTGCTGATGGTCTCCTTCATGATTTAGTTTTTTTCAATCTGTTGAGTTTTCCAGTTATGAGTTGTGATGTGCTTGTGGGCAAATTCTAAGCTTAGACCTGAAATATTATATGCTGTATTTGCATATCTATTTACTCTGTGATGGTATGATTTTGTGAAGGACCAAATAATATTTGCTTCTGCCTGCTCCTTCTCAAACTAATCCGTTTTATATTTTTATTTTAGTATTATTATATTGTATTATTAGGTCAGGGCCTGTGTGGTCTAGGGGTGCATGATATATCGACTCAATATCGTTATCGCGATACCACGCAATATTATATTAAAAGTGCCGCGATAAGTAATATTTAGTGTATTTTGTGCAGTGCCGTTGGCTGTGCGGCTTAGTTGTGTTTGATTCAAAGCTCGCTTGAAACACTACAATGGTCATGTTTCATAGGGCAGTTACCGTGGTTACCGTGCCACTACGGGACAAACCCTATGGAGCGTACCATGTGGGTGCATGTTTCAACAGAGTGACGGTGTGAGTGTAGAAATACATATAGACGACAACACAGAACCAATCAGAGAAGAGAAAGAAAAGTTGTGTCCTGTTCTCTTTATTTATGTATTTTATACTGGTCATCATATTAGAAGCCCGGTGATTTTTGTATGAATGTTTTTTTTATATTTCCAGCACTGCAACAGTTTTAATCCGTAGCAATAGAGACAACTCTCTGACAACTCGAGGCGGTGTGTCTCAGAACAGGGTAGGGTTATCAGAGAAAGGCGCCTTTAAATAAAATGTATTATAATTAGTATTATTATCATCATTATCAGAAAGTAAAGGTTTTTTGTCTTTTCATGGGATTTGCGGACTGTAAAGGAAATGTAAAAGAACTGCAGACTTTTCTGACTCTGATCTCTTGTGCTGTCTGTGGCGTGGGACATGTGATCTCAGAGTGTCCTGCCATACCAACCATGGATCCTTCTTCCCGGGATGTGGAGGACACTGAGGCCTCCACACCGCTGCACCCTCTGCAGGACGGGGAGTCCCCCGGCAGTCAGGGTGGTCCGGCTCCGTCCTGCTGGCTGCGCTACTCTAAGCCCATCATGGCCATTGGTGTTGGCACACTGCTGTTTGGTTTGGGCACAGCCCTGTCCCTGCTCTACTTCACCCAGGTGGGCCATGTCCCCTACCTGCTTGGGCCGCTGTTCCTCTCTGTGGGTCTGATGTTCCTGGTCACCGGCCTGGTCTGGATCCCCGTGCTAAAAGAGTCTGGAGCACAAGCCGCTCACTAAGGTCAACCATGATAACGGCTCCAAGTGGAGCACAGATGACTGACGGGGAACTAACGGGACCCAGGAACTAGCTGCTTTGAAAGCATAAAGCAGTATGTAGAAAAGTGTGGGATCACGCTGTGGGACAGTATGGACTTGCATTGTGGGAGTGGGACCAAACCAGGGACTGAAAGTTTTTTGAGCATTCTTAATTTGCATCTGTCTAGCTTGATAATTTGACACCGGGTTCATGACAAGCTGCTTTCTGTTTGGTGGGATAATCAGTTGGTTTATTTGCATAAGAAAGAATGGAAAAAAATCTACTCAATAACATGTAATACTTATCTGAGAAATGGTTTTCAATGAAAATCAACTCTGCTCATGGTCAGGACATATCGGTAAAACTCTACTTTACACTTTACAAAAAGTAGGTAGTTAATGATTAACGAATGAGTAACGAATGGTTAGTTAATGAGGAGATACTCACTGACTGTTTGAATTGAAGCACTAATGATTAGTTACTGTTAAACAGACTGGTGGTTACTGCTAAATGAATGAGTAATGAATGATTAGTTAAGCATTCACTACCACTAGTTAAGCATTGCGCATAACTGGAGATAAAGTAATATCTCATACTGAGTGGTTAATCATTAAGGAATAATTAGTTATGCGTAACTTTTCATTCATTAATGACGACCACCACTCAGTACCAGTGGTAGTACTGACTCATTACTACCAGTCTGTTTAACCCTTATCTTGTCTTCCCGTTTCTTTTCCAACACTATTATAGCTTTTTTCTGACATTTTTGTCACTTTTTCAATGCTGTGGGTGCTGCTTTTGATGTTTTTTCCCAAAGTTATTTCATATTTCTAATGTTGGCATTTTCAGGTCTTATTTTGAAGGCCCATTTTTTGTAATAAAAAAACTGAAAACGGGTCAAATTTGAACCGAGGACAAGATGAGGGTTAACAGTAACTCATCATTAGTGCTCAATCAATCAAAGTCTACCTACTTGTGTATGTACCTTATTGTACAGTGCTACCTATTCCCTATACCTGTTATCTATTGGCCTAAAAGCAGTCAGAATTGAATATATTAGTCTAAGATAGTGGAACAAACCTTTAAAGTAGACAACAGAGCTAAATTCTAAACTGCCTGTCAGGATATTCCCAGATGTCAGCACCCTCAGTTGTAGCTCCAGCTCTGTTTGCAGTCGACCTGGGAGCTACGATAGAGGGTGGTATAGATACAGACAGGGAGCTAAAAGCACGGAGCTTCTGTGGCTGATGGACAGAGAGCTTTATGTCTTTACATTAGAAATCATTACATCTTAACAGGTTAATTACAACTGGTGTCCTGATTTTTTAGAATTTCTTTTGTTGTACTTCTATGTTATATTATAGCCCTTTATTACTGCCCTCCATATTTTTATCTATTCAACTTAAATAAAAAAAATCCCTCTCACTTCAAACTACTCCTGTCATTTTTATTATTCATTTAACAATACAGTGTTAGAAAACATGCTACAAAAGTGTTTAGGGTTAGGCCAGTAGGAAATTATGTTTTTCATCACTCAAGTGCATAATATTGTTTATTAGCTGTGGAGTGGCCCAGAGACATGTACAGTACATATAAAGGCCATGACCGTCTGTGTTCATTTTCTCAATTTTATATGACAAACATGTCACACTGGCCATCCCATAAGGGTAATTTTCTGCTGCCCATCTGTCTAATCGTATCCTTGTGGATTGTTGCCCTCTGTTATTTATTTATTTGTCATCTTCTCCATAATCCTTTCTGCTTGTTGTGGCCGCTGGTGGGCTACAGTATGTAAATCCTTTAGAACAGGATTAGGGAGGCGGATAAATGCTACTGGACACATCCATCTCTGATTGTTCTGAGATCAACATGGGCGCTTGTTGCTGACCTCCTAACCCCCACACACACACACACACACACACTTCAGCTTGGTTCTGTGGCTCCAGGCCAAAGGCCAGCGGATGAACTGATCTAACCTGCAGCACGTCCATCTGTCTGTGTGTAGTATGCAAATACATCAGAAATGAAGCCGCTCTGTTCGTCAATACATGATGCTGATGCAAACATGTATATATCTGTCACATCTACAGCAGTCAGATTCACTGTGTTCACTCTGACGGAATCTCTTCACAAGGGGGGGGGGGTGGTCACTTTAATGACATTTTGAACATGTGTAGAAGCTAAAAACAGCTATATAACTTGCCCTGTTGAAGCCTGTTGGGTGCTAACTCTAGCAGGAGGACAACACGGTGTAGACAGCACCGATTGGTTAGTTTCTCTCTCTACTGACAGCACTACACATTTTTAAAAAAACAGAGCTACATGTTGAAATTGACTGGAATTCTCCTTTAAGTGGACTAAGGTCATTTAATATCTGCCAACCCTTGCTCTGCAGCGTCTCTCACACAGTGGTGGCCAGTGCTCTGTTTTTTTGCTGTGGCCTGTTGGGGCCAGAAAATGAAATAAACTAGGATCAATACTGACCAACCCTGCCCCCCCCACCCACTCCACCTCCTGAAGGTGATAAGCAGCAGCACCTTCAGTTAAAGATTGATGGCACCAATGTGCAAGTCGGAGCGATATAAGAAGTTGTACCTTCAAACCAGCTGCTATCAGACTCTATAATGCACAAAGATAACTCTCCTTCATTTATATTTTTGTATTTTAACTTATTGATATGGATATATTTGAGTAAATGTGTGGTGTTATGTCTGTCTTAAAGCGGCTGTGATAATGCAATTCATTTAGCATAAAGGCTTTGCTAATAATGTGTTAGATCAGGGGTCTTGGAGATTTTTAGGTCAAGGACCCCTTAGCTGAAAGAGAGCCGAAATTGAGATTGAGATTTATCTTAAACTGGGCCTACAACAAAGCATAAGGCAGCCTAAAGCCTTTAACATAGCTTTTTATGGTGCATACAATATAGGGTATTACATTAATATATATTAACATATATATATAAGGGTACAACCGGCCAAAATGGGTTTCCTCAGGAGGGGGGCTGGCGTCTCCCTTAGAGATAGGGTGAGAAGCTCAGTCATCCGAGAGGAGCTCGGAGTAGAGCCGCTGCTCCTTCGCGTCGAAAGGAGCCAGTTGAGGTGGTTCGGGCATCTGGTGAGGATGCCTCCAGGGCGCCTCCCTAGGGAGGTGGTCCAGGCACGTCCAGCTGGGAGGAGGCCTCGGGGAAGACCCAGGACTAGGTGGAGGGATTATATCTCCAACCTGGCCTGGGAACGCCTCGGGATCCCCCAGTCGGAGCTGGTTGATGTGGCTCGGGAAAGGGAAGTTTGGGGTCCCCTGCTGGAGCTGCTGCCCCCGCGACCCGATACCGGATAAGCGGATGAAGATGGATGGATGGATGGATATTAATTATATAAATAGTATTTATACATCATGTTTTCATGTCAAACATACATGTATAGCACAGTGAATCCGTAAGCCTAACTGTGTCTGTGGCTACCTTACCTACAGCCCAGTAGCCTATCATCAATGTTGTGTGGATTAAAAAACAAATTAAAAAATGGGCGGATTTATCTTTGCTAATAATATGTTGGACTCATGTTAATGTTTATAGCTTTCATTAAAAAAAAAAACATTTTAAGAAACAAGATCGATTACCAGTAAATGGCCTGGTTCAGCATCATATATCTGTTTCATAAAGTGACTAAAATAGTGTGTGTGTGTGTGTGTGTGTGTGTGTGTGTGTGTGTCGATTCCAAGAAAAAAACAAAAAAGGTTACCGGTGGCCAGGTAGAGCTTTTGGCCCCTCCTCCAGTGGCCACCCCGCCCCTCGAGCAGGCTGAGCCTCCACCTGACTCACCTTACAGCCGCTCTGAAACTCAATGCCAGGGCACAGAGGCTCCAGCCTCCGGGGAATAACGCAGACCTCCGCGACGCTCCGGAGTCATATGTGCTGACATGGAAGCACCATACCGGGGCCTGGGCCGCTGTGTCGGCTGCTTCTGGCTCGCAGTAGCCTTTGACATTGTGGGACTGCTCGTCCTTCTCCTCGGGGTGTTTGTCAACGTGTTTTTCTACGACCTGCTCATCTACGCGGGAGCCATCGTCATCTTCCTCAGCCTCATCTGGTGGGTGTTCTGGTACTCCGGGAACATCGAGGTCCCCCCGGCGGAGCTGGAGGATGATGTCGGCTTATTGAAGAAGAACAAGGGCGCTTTGGGCGGCATCGGCGGCGCGGTGCGGCGCCTCTCCAGCCGCGTGTCCAGCGGCATCAGGTCCTCGCTTCGTCGGAACGGAGGAGCGCCCGGGACGCGCGCGGCCCCCACGCAGATGTCGTCCAGGGAGCCGTCGGTGGCCCCGCAGGCGGAGCAGGTGGCCGTTGCCATGGCAACGATGACCCCACCGGAGGACATCCCGCACACTGCTGTCTCCTCAGTGGCGGGTAGTGACGTGGAAATGCCGAAAACGACAACAGAGACTTCACCTGCATAGTGCAGGCCGACAGGTGAGGCAGAGCTCAGAACGCCTACAGCTGTCCTATGTAGGCTGTCCAACACGGCTTAGGCCTATAGGCCTAGTATTTATTAATATGCATAGGCATAGCTACCTGTCAACAACCTGTTAATAATAACCTTATATAGGCCTAGTGTACACCTTAGGATATATATAGTTTTACTAACTGCCCTACCTATTTACAAAAACTACAGTTTATACATTTGACTATTACTTATTTGTCTTCCACAGTATTATAGCACATATATATATATATATACTGTATAAATCCCTACTGCAACTTCATACCTAGATTCTAATTGGACTTTGTACCCTTTACGTCATTGATCTTTATGCCTACATATTGTTTTATATATTTATAAGAGCACTGTTTGTGTTAAAACCCGAAACTTAAAGAAAGAAATTGCACTATTATTATTAATTATATTACTATTATATTTTACATAAATCTTATGTCCCTTAGTTATGATGGAAAGGCAGTTTCAAAGGCCCCTTCCCACTGCTATAACTTTAATGAAAAAATACAACCTTTTCATCTATTTTTTATTTTTATTTTACAACATGTCAAACAATTGTGAAAAAACGTCATTTGTGTTTGTAGAATGTAAAATCCTCAGGTCATTAAAACTCATAATACCGTGCAGAAAGAACACATGACATGAACGTCATCCGTGAAAGTTTCCCCTTCTGTGTTTAAAAGCAAAAGTTTGCTTTGATATTTTTATATATGTATATGAATAAAGCTAAATCTGATCCAAAAAACATAAAATACAATAAAATAAGCATTTCTCAACACATACTCATGCAACACAACCCATGTTCTCATATACAGGTACCTGTATAGTAATACTCTCATATACAGTACATTAGACAGGTACCTGTATAGTAATACTCTCATATACATCAGACAGGTACCTGTATAGTAATACTCTCATATACATTAGACAGGTACCTGTATAGTAATACTCTCATATACATTAGACAGGTACCTGTATAGTAATACTCTCATATACATCAGACAGGTACCTGTATAGTAATACTCTCATATACATCAGACAGGTACCTGTATAGTAATACTCTCATATACATTAGACAGGTACCTGTATAGTAATACTCTCATATACAGTACATCAGACAGGTACCTGTATAGTAATACTCTCATATACATCAGTACCTGTATAGTAATACTCTCAAATACATCAGTACCTGTATAGTAAGCACATTAACTAATTCTTCCAATATTGCACAACCCTAATAGCCTTCTTATTGTACAAATGACATAAAGAACAATCCAATAGCTAATATATATTGCATAACTAACATATTGCACCGCCCCAACAGCCTGCGGATTGCAGAACTAACAACACTATGAGCAAAGCCAGGTTGATAGTGTTGTAATTATGTGTTTGGTGTCAGATCCACTTTACTATACAAACACATCTAATATGGATTTGGATTTGGATCTTTATTTATTACAATGGTCTAGAATACTGGAACCATAGAAATAACATGGACTCGGAGTATGAAAAAGCTGTTGTTTTTATGAGGGTGTTCTCCTAGCTGAGTGTCACTTCATTTTCTTTCAGAATAATGGAGTTTAAATGCGGAACTAAAAGCGCCTGTGGCTGTGAAAGGTCTTATCGCTAGATAAATCATTAACCACACTGCTCGGTGAAAGACAAGCCCTCCGTTTACACAACAGCAGGCCAGTGGCGTCTCCACGCATGCTTTAGTAATGATGGATCATCTGTTTCCTCCTCCTCAGAGACCTGACCAGCCTGCGTGTCTTCACCTGACTCCACTGGATCCTCAACTTTTCCACTGTTTGTGAATCCTTAATGAGAAATTAGTAATAATGGATGATGATATCTGGAAAATATGTTGTTGAGTCTTTAACAACATCAAAATGTATGGTTTTCTAAGTTTCTAAGTACAGTTTTCTGTGAGTAGTGGTAGGAATCAGAGGGTACCTCACCACATACTGTAGGCCTCATTTACAGGGGGTCAAAACTGGGCTTTTTGCACAGTTCTTGTACCTTTTTAAGGTTTTTTATGCTTATTTAGATGGTTTAAAAAACAAAACAATTTGGGGGCAATTTTTTTGTTGTTTTTTGTTGCCTTTTGAGTTTTTTGTAGCACTTTTTTGCATGTTTTGTCACCCTTTCCGAGTATTTTTTGGACAATTAAACGTTTATGTATCCTTTTTTTATGTTTTTTGTTTTTTTTTCAATGTTTTTGTCCCCTTTTTGGAGATTTTTTGGGATCATTATTGGAGGTTTGTCGCCTTCTAAAGTTTTTTTTGGGCCATTTTTTGTCGTTCTTTGTTGCCTTTTGAGTTTTTGGTAGCACTTTTCTGCAGGTTTTGTCACCCTTTAAGGATTTTTGGACAGTTAGACGTTTTAGTTGCCTTTTTGAGGGTTTTTTGTCACTTTTTTCCAACATTTGTTGCCTTTTGATGTTTTGTCACTTTTTCAAGTGTTTTTACAACATTTTTTGGTCTAACTATGAATACAAAATGCCTGTGAAATGGTTAATTGCAGCCTTTCTCGCTTTATTATGCCAGTACAAATTGTGAAATGTTTTCCACTTTCTGGCCTCTATCTTGCCCCCGGCGGAGCTCGGCGCAAAGTGCCTTTGACATTTTAAGACCGTCCAGCAGCAGCCACGTTATTTAAATAGCAAATGCACCTGCGCCCATCTGTGCGCCCATGGGCGTGCTGGTCTTACAGGGAGGTGTGTTCAGGTGCATTCTGGGTGTGCTGGTCTTACAGGGAGGTGTGTTCAGGTGCATTCTGGGCGTGCTGGTCTTACAGGGAGGTGTGTTCAGGTGCATTCTGGGCGTGCTGGTCTTACAGGGAGGTGTGTTCAGGTGCATTCTGGGTGTGCTGGTCTTACAGGGAGGTGTGTTCAGGTGCATTCTGGGCGTGCTGGTCTTACAGGGAGGTGTGTTCAGGTGCATTCTGGGCGTGCTGGTCTTACAGGGAGGTGTGTTCAAGTGCATTCTGGGTGTGCTGGTCTTACAGGGAGGTGTGTTCAGGTGCATTCTGGGTGTGCTGGTCTTACAGGGAGGTGTGTTCAGGTGCATTCTGGGTGTGCTGGTCTTACAGGGAGGTGTGTTCAGGTGCATTCTGGGCGTGCTGGTCTTACAGGGAGGTGTGTTCAGGTGCATTCTGGGCGTGCTGGTCTTACAGGGAGGTGTGTTCAGGTGCATTCTGGGTGTGCTGGTCTTACAGGGAGGTGTGTTCAGGTGCATTCTGGGCGTGCTGGTCTTACAGGGAGGTGTGTTCAGGTGCATTCTGGGTGTGCGTCATTGACCAACTAAAACCTCTAAAGTCAATAGCGCAGCATTTCATTGTTATTTTAACAGGGAATTAGTAATATACATATATGTATAAATAGCGCACACACTGCTTGTTACACACACACACAGGGACGCACAGCAGCACACACATGCAAAAGATTACATATAAAAATATGACGGTGCAAATCCGCCATCATAATTGCAACGCACTTAGGTCCAAACACACCTGGCTGTTAAAGGGAGAGGACCTCTGATTGGTTGATTACATGCTACACCCAGAACACACCTGTGATTAATGAAGACACTGAGTCCAACCCTTTAGGACCATGCGCCCAGCACACAGACCCTTTTTTCCGCCGTCAAAAGAGAAAGTGGATTTGGACACGCCCTAAACGTACAAGCGCCAGGTGCATTCACGCGCGCTTAGATCGTTAAAATCGGGCCCTGAAAATGAAAATGACACGACCGTAGAGCAGCTCTGGGTCCAGACTTTGGACTTAAACGTGGCTGTGGCATATTTCCCTCAAATTTCATCTCATCTGCTCATTAACTCTTGTTCAAGTTTCCCTTTGCCTTATGTTATTCATTCAAATATTGATATTTGGCGCCAGCGTATCGATTCTCATATCTCACAATGGATTGCTGCATTGATGTTTTGGCCCACTCTTTATATTAAACATGAATGGCATCTTTTTATCACTGCTTGTGGAGACATCTCGGACTCCCTGGGACTTTAAAGTTCTAGTCATGTTTGGTATATTTTCAAAAGTATTTGTGAGTATTTGTGTTATAATTAATGTGTGACTGTGAGGACAGCTTTAAACTGTCTTCTTGTAATGCTGTATATTGAATTTGTTAATAGATATTTTTGTTTATAAAAGAGGCTTTGATCCCAAAGAGACTTATCATGATGGAGTGCCAGATTCTTAAGTTTGTATGACCAGAACAACAAATTGTTAAAATAGCATGATTATATTGTTATTGTATATGTCAATTATTTGACTCCAACATAGCTTAAGCGTGTCATATGCCACAGAACATTGCAGATACACATTTAATATCCAGGAATTCATATTATAGACACTACCGCTGATCAGAGCTTTTTTTTGTTTTGTTATTCTACTGCGCTAACTGTGCATTTAAACATAATTTCGGACCATCATGGTAGGGGAAATTCTGAATTATGTAACAAGAAAGACATTTCTAAGAAGAATAACTTTAATGATTTACATTGAATATTTATTCATTCCCATAATGCAGAATGAATAACTTTTGACAAGCACTGTCTTCTGAAAATGGCTCAGAATCTTTTCCTGAATGAGATCCTGGGTTTAGGTTTCACAATGCTGGGTTATTCCCAGAGCAGAACTCCATAACTCACAATAGATTAACACAGTTTTTGGTTCGTTTTTTTTAGCAATTCTTTTTTAGGGGTGCCAGGATCAAATTTAGGGGGGCTTCAGCACTAAAGTGGCACCTGCTCCTGACTACACCTGGGGCAATTTGGCCCCAATTTAGCCCACCCAGTCCAGTCATCTACCTGTAGGTTTTAACTTAGTCATGTTTTAATGCTAACGTTTTGAGCAGACAGCTGATTTCCCATGTCATCATCATGAGATGGATTGACCCAATCTTCCTGCAGTTGACTGTCATCACACATTTCACAAGTTTCTGGTTAGAATACTGTTCCACAGCTGTAATCAATGTTCTTATTCTAACAATGTGTCACATGACCATGTGAAAACAATGTGGCTCTGTAAAGGGGTTGCTCATAAAGATGAACCTACAATACGATGATCCCCTTATCAGTAATATGGGTTTCTTTCAACCAAAATAAGATGTTCTTCAGGTAAAATGAATAAATTTGACTAAACTTTGACATGAACTAGTCTGTGATCCACTCAACATCCTCTGATTTGAACTGTTAGTCAAATTAAATCATTATTTCTGCTTTTTGAACAAAAAAAAACTCTAGGTACAATTTCCCATAAATGAGGTTTGTTGACCAATGTTCCAAGAATAAGTGTAACACAAGTTAGTGTTAGCGTGAGCAAATCGTTTTTAACCCTTAGGTTGTCTTCACCGTCGGCCATCAACTTGTCATTCTGGGTCAAATTGGAAAAATGCCTTTTTGTGGAACTTTTTCACACGTTTTTGTCACTTTTCTATGCTTTTGGTGCTTTATTAAAACCTTTTTGTCCCTCTTTTCAACACTTTTTTTTTATACATGGTAAATAAACCTAATTTAAATGATAGTTTTATGTCAAAGTTGGGTCAGGATGTTGTTTAGAAACCATAAAAAAAAAAAATCAAATGCTGTGAAATTAAATACAACAACATGGATGCATGGATGTATATGTTGTATGGGTTCCATAATGCATGCATCCTAGTTATATTGGAGCAATGTGGTTGTAAGAAACTCATATTTCTGATGTAAAAATCTTTAAAAAAGGGTACATTTTTTAAGGTTAACAGAGCTTTCCACTGAGTTTCAGCTGATTGTTAAGACGTCCAGCCCATAACTTGACTATATTGGTTCACTCTCACCACTCTCATTGTATCATTTTCCGCCTAAGCAACTATTTTCATTAAAAAAAAAAAGCTCTGGACTCTAGCTGTGTCTCATGGTGCATTCATTCTGTCGCTGGCAATGGTGATGCGGTGAATAGTGACGATTCTCTCCGACCAATCAGCGATCTGCAGGTTTTCACGTCACCTTTTGGTATCGCCTCCGCTTGCTTGGAGCCTCGACGGAGGTGGTACTAAATAAAATACCTGTTAGCAGGTACCAGGGACTTTTTTTTCATAATGGAAAACCAAAAAAGGCGAGTAGAGGCGAGTCGAGACGAGTCAAGCATGTACCATGTAATGGAAAAAGGGTTTGAAGTGTGCGAGTAAGCGGTTTGAGACACAGACTATGATCATCATCACTATGTTAGTTGGGACTTAACTTTAAATTGTTGGAGCAGCCAGGGAAAACTGAAAATGAATATATGATGTAATCCATAAATAATTTTGGTGATCAGAATACTGCAGTGGAAAAAAAGAGGTGTAGCCGGCCAACCCGCAGCAGGTTCTTTGTTCCCACCTATGTTGATAAGAAGCCCCAGTGTCTAACCTTTGGAACCAGCGTGGTTTTATGACACTGGTTATTATGCTGTTTCCTCTGACTTAACCTTCTACAAGTACACTGCATAGAAGTCTTTCAGTGTGGAATGGGGGTCAACACATTCACTTATAACATTAGTTCCAACGGAGTGGAAAGTACACAAGTCCATAAAGTTAACACATCAAACATAGTATTGCTTTTTGTTGCTGTTGTGATTAACATTTCTTTTTAAATTGTTATTCTTTTTTACAAACTAGAAAACAAAAAAACTTGCAACATCAACAAGCCCATCCTCCAACTCCCCCACACACACACACACACACACACACACACACACATAGACACACCTTTGTCATCTCCACTCACCCAGACAAAACTCAAGAGAAAGATGACACAATAACTACAATATTTAAGATCATTCAACAAAATAACAAAATAGACACAATAAATAAAGAAGATGTAATCCTTGGGCCGGTCCTACCGGTCTTACTTTGTAATTATGTGTTTTTATATATATATATATATATATATATATATATATATATAGGTGCAAATAGACAAAGTGGGGTAAAATAAACATCTAAATGTATATTTTGGATGTTTTTTCCCCAATAGTCTGAAAAAAAATAACACAAAAGCCCCAATAACTCAAGATGGAAAAACAATGGATTTGCCTGTGGTGTCTCCCATTGACAAATCCTACCTTAGGCGACTCCTAGTGGTACTATGTAAAAAAGCACGCCTACATATTGGCACATAAGTAGCCCATACCTTAGCTGATATTGTTATCCTGGTATGTATTTGATCTAGTCTTTAAAAAAACAGTTCTCTCATTCAGAAAACGTCACATGTCATATGCAGTCTATTAAGTATGCCTTGCTCAAGGGCACTGACTGGAGAACCTAGTACATGTTTTTTTTGATGGTGGGAGAAACCGGAGCACCCGGAGGAAACCCGGGTGCCCACGCAGAACATGCAACCTGGATTTAAACCGACAACCTTCTTGCTGTGAGGCCACAGTGATAACCATTTGGTGATTAAGGTGAGTCCTTATTGTGTTTGAATCATTTCTTTACAACATGTATGTTCATTTTTCACACTTCATTCATTCATTAGATATGTTTGGTTTTATAATGTCTGCCATTCATCCGAAGCACTGCTAAACAAACTGTCTCGCTGAGGGCATATTGCCGGTGTCGTCGCTGTAAATCAGCTGGTTTCTATGTGTCTATATGTCTTTATGGTATCTGTTGATGTATATGGCCATGTGCATGAAACACAGGAAAACAAATCTATCTATCTGTCTGTCTATCTATCTATCTATCTATCTATCTATATATCTATCTATCTATCTATCTATCTATCTATCTATCTATCTATCTATCTATCTATCTATTACCATACACATCTTTTTGTCATCTTTTTCATAATCAATTTCATATCCATAAAAAGATAGATTTATAAGAGAAGTACAACGGTACAGACACACCATTCAGCCCTCAAATCCCAAATCTTTACCCATTATCAAGCAGTAGCCTGAGTACAGTTTGAGTACCCTGAGTACAGTTTGAGTACCCTGAGTACAGTGTGTTGCACTATTCAGAGTGACATCCAGCTGAAAACATTATTTGAATAGATCTGAATATCATTGCATAAAAAGGTAAGGTATGGTACTTTATTGTACATTAATTTAACCCATCTCTCAAGGGAGCAGTGGGCAGCCATTTACAGCTGCTGGGGACCAACTCCAGATCTGAGTCAGTGCCTTTGCTCAAGGGCACTGACTGGAGAACCAAGTACATGTTGTACTAGAGACCAGCGGTTACTAGGCTAAGGAGACCGTTTGGGCTGTAGCAGAAAGGGGGGGAGGACTGAGAAGTTGTCGTCATTCAAATTCTCTGGCTAAGTCCTGGAAGAAGACCCAGTTCACTTAACTTTTCATTTGTCCTGAACCTGCCAGAAGGCGGGACGTGTACACCATGTCTTTTATAATTATTGTGGTAACTGCACATCTTTAATAATAGGTAGTTGCTGAGCACACATGGTTATTGGAGTAAGAAAATGGCGTCCCACCTGGCGCATACTTGTGTGTACCGCTCTTGTGCAAAAACATCCATCTTTTTCCCTTCCATATTTCATAAAGTGTTCTTTCTTTGCCATATTTAAGGAATCATCAGAAATCTTACATTCATATTGTATATTAAAACATAAACAAACTGGTGTCCCATAGCAACGATAGAATCAATAACCATCTGTATTGAAAACATAAGAATACATGTTGTTGTTGCCATAACAACACACTGAATACTGGGACCCAAATTGAGTTCTGACACAAATTCACTCAGCAGTTTGTATCAGAGACAGTTTGACTGACAATCCAACGGTGCACATTGCAACAGGAGAAGGAACACTAGAAAACATGGACTTCAACTCCGGAGAGACCGAACCGCGAATGAATTTCTACCTCAGTTACCTTGAAGACCAAGTACGGTGTGAGCTGAAGGACGGCGAGGCGACGCTCACCCAAGGTGAATCTGAGGGGAGAGTTCACCTGATCATCAGAGAGGACCTGCTGGCCGATCTCCTGGATCAGCTCCAACGACAGAGGGAGGGCAGCAGTTGGAGCCATGACACAGAGCTGATGCAGAGGGAGGTGAGTGATCTGGACCGGCAGGCCTTTGTTACTCAAGACCTGAAAGTGGAATTGGAGCAGGTGAAGGGAGAGAAGGAGGCCCTGAAAGAGGAAGTGGAGGCTCAGAAGAAGGAGCTTTGTAAGGTAAGACAGATGCTCCAGGTAAGTAAGACCAGCAACGTGAGGTTGGAGAGGTTTCTGGAGATGGAGAAGGCTCAAGCTCAGGAGCTGCAAGGTAAGTTGAGCAAGATGGAGGAAGCTCTCCGCAACAGGCTGCGAAAAGCCCTAAAAGATCTGGACCTTCAGTACTTCCTTTCCGAAGACCTGAAAGTGGAATTGGAGCAGATGAAGGGAGAGAAGGAGGCCCTGAAAAAGGAGGTGGAGACTCAGAGGATGGAGCTTCATAAGGAGAGACAGATGCTCCAGGTAAGTCAGACCAACGTGGAGATAGAGTTGGAGAGCTGTCTGGAGATGGAGAGGGCTCAAGCTCAGGAGCTGCAGGGTAAGTTGAGCAAGATGGAGGAAGCTCTCCGAAAACAGGAGGAGGAGGCAAAGGAGACACTGAAAAGATCCCAGGCTTCCCACAGAGCCCAGCTGGATCAGGCTCTGGCTCAACGTGTCCCCTCTCCACCCAGGGAAATGGAGCATCTGAAATCCCAGGTGGTCAAAACCAGCAACAGGCTGCGAAAAGCCCTAAAAGATCTGGACCTTCAGTACTTCCTTTCTGAAGACCTGAAAGTGGAATTGGAGCAGATGAAGGGAGAGAAGGAGGCCCTGAAAAAGGAAGTGGAGACTCAGAGGATGGAGCTTCATAAGGAGAGACAGATGCTCCAGGTAAGTCAGACCAACGTGGAGATAGAGTTGGAGAGCTGTCTGGAGATGGAGAGGGCTCAAGCTCAGGAGCTGCAGGGTAAGTTGAGCAAGATGGAGGAAGCTCTCCGAAAACAGGAGGAGGAGGCAAAGGAGACACTGGAGAGATCCCAGGCTTCCCACAGAGCCCAGCTGGATCAGGCTCTGGCTCAACGTGTCCCCTCTCCACCCAGGGAAACGGAGCATCTGAAATCCCAGGTGGTCAAAACCAGCAACAGGCTGCGAAAAGCTCTAAAAGATCTTGACCTTCAGTACTTCCTTTCCGAAGACCTGAAAGTGGAATTGGAGCAGATGAAGGGAGAGAAGGAGGCACTGAAAAAGGAGGTGGAGACTCAGAGGATGGAGCTTCATAAGGAGAGACAGATGGTCCAGGTAAGTCAGACCAATGTGGAGTTACAGTTGGAGAGCTGTCTGGAGATGGAGAGAGCTCAAGTTCAGGAGCTGCAGGGTAAGTTGAACAAGATGGAGGAAGCTCTCCGAAAACAGGAGGAGGAGGCAAAGGAGACACTGGAGGGATCCCAGGCTTCCCACAGAGCCCAGCTGGAGATGCAGGACCAGAACAACAAGAACCTCACAGCTGCTCTTGAGAAAAGGTTTGAACAGCAGCTGGAGAGTCATCTCAATGAGTGGAAGGAGGACAAGTCATCCCTCCTTCAGGCCACAGAAAGCCAGAAGAAGACTCAGCAGGAGAAGGAGCAGGAGTGGGAGAGGACTGAGAGCTTCATGAGGTCCCAGCTGGAAGATCTGCAGAGCCAGGTGATGAAAAAGCAGAAGAAGAGGAAGAAGTGGTACAGGAGGCTTCTGCCTGGGTGAGGAAAGGTGTATTTGTACTTGTAGTGTGTGTGTGTGTGTGTGTGTGTGTGTGCGCGTGCATGTCTCTTTGTATCTGTATGTGTGTGTGTCTGTCTCGTATCTGTGTGTGTGTGTGTCTCGTATCTGTGTGTGTGTGTGTGTGTCTGTCTCGTGTCGGTGTCATGTCTCGTATCTGTGTGTGTGCGTGTGTGTGTGTGCGTCTGTCTCGTGTGTGTGTGTCTCTGTGTTTGTCTGTGTGTGTGTGTGTGTGTGTGTGTGTGTCTCATGTCGGTGTCATGTCTGTGTGTTTGTGTGTCTGTCTCTTGTTGTGTGTGTGTGTGTGTGTGTGTGTGTGTCTCGTATCTGTGTGTGCGTGTGTGTGTCTTGTGTTGTTTGTGTGTCTCTCTCTTTGTATCTGTGTGTGTGTGTCTGTCTCGTATCTGTGTGTGTGTGTGTGTGTGTGTCTCTTTGTATCTGTGTGTCTGTCTCGTATTTGTGTGTGTGTGTGTGTGTGTGTGTGCGTGTATGTGTCTCTCGTGTTGTGTGTGTTTGTGTGTGTGTGTCTGTCTCGTGTTGTGTGTCTCGTATCTGTGTGTGTGCCTGTGTGTGTCTCGTGTTGTTTGTGTGTGTTTGTGTGTGTGTGTGTGTGTCTGTCTTGTGTCTGTGTGTTTGCGTGTGTTTGTGTGTGTGTGTGTGTGTGTGTCTGTCTGTCTCTTGTTGTGTGTGTGTGTGAGTGTGTGTGCGTGTGTGTGCCTGTCTTGTGTGTGTGTGTGTGTGTGTGTTTGTGCGTGTGTGTGTGTCTGTCTTGTGTCTGTGTGTTTGCGTATGTGTGTGTGTGTGTGTGTGTGTGTGTGTGTGTGTGTGTGTGTGTGTGTTTGCTCACAGGGCGTGTGATGCGTCAGTGCAGTAGTGTTGGAGTAGTTAGTAGTAGTAGAGCTTGTAGTTAGTGTGTGCTACATGCTACATGCTACATGCTACCTGCTGCTTCCAGCTACTGCCACCGGACAGCCCTTTAACGTCAGGGGCTGAAAGAGGAGGCGAGGGTGTGTGGCCTCCTCTGCCGGTGCATAGCCTCTCCACTGCCAAGACCTCGTACACGCCTCCCCGTGGCACACATGGGAACTGGTCCCTTGTGGTTCCAGGCTAAGTTGTACAGGATCTCGGAGCAGCAGTGGGCCCCAGAGACGCGGCATGCAGGCCCATCGGTGAGTAGAAACGCCCTGATGCCCGTCAACCACTGCCCCAGTTATGGGTAAATAGCCCCAGCTATGGGTAAATAGTGAAGACCCCAAAGGGGGCGCAGGCGGAGGATGGTGGTGTGAGAACCACCACAATGGCTGGGAAGGAGGAATACGGCAACCCCACAGCTACGTGGGTTAACTCAGGGGGGGTACAGTGGCTGGGGGAGGAAACCCCAAAGACAAACCTGCACCTGGAGACAGGGAAAGGCGGTGTCCAACTGACTCGACCACCGCCCCCCCCCTGCAACTGCTGCCAGATGAAAGGTCGTCATGGGTTACCTCATGCCACTGAAAGTCTTTCTGGTAGGAGTGAGGTCTGAAAAGCTTTAGAATATACACTGGTTATTGTCAAATCAGCTACAAACTTGAATTATTTGGTATAGTATCAGTTTACTTTTTGTTATAGCAATAATCCATAAATCCTATGATTTCCGTGTAGTTTTGGTCTAATGATATGCCTGAGCCTCTTCTGGCATGGCTCCAGCATGTTGAGCCTGTTTTGCTTTTGCTCTAACCTGAAGTCTGTTTGTCCTGAGTTTCCTGAACACATCGCTGCTGATTCTCCTACTCCACACACCTGCTGTTACCTGCGATGTGCCCCCCCCCCGGTCCTGATGATCCCCTCTGCTCCATATAAGCCGGGCCCAGACCTCCGTTCCCTGCGGACCGTTAGCCTAACCAGTAAGTGGAGCTCTTGTATCTTGCATCTAGTTTTTGAAAGTCTTTCTGCCTGTCGCCAACCTGCCTCCTGTTCCTCTGTCTACAGGTAACCACCTGGATAGAAACGCACGCCTGCCTGGCCCACAGCTTCACAGTTGCATTCTGGGATCGGCACAAACCCTCCAGCCTCCGTATTTCACCCGCTGCCAAAATAGGGACTTACCTGCTTCCATATTCATACTACAAATAAATACTCCCCTTGTTATTCCAACTTACCTCGTCCTGGTCTGCTTCTGGGTTCCAGTACTAGAGATCGGTTAATCAAAGGTATACTCAAAAAAATAATGGGATTAAAACTACTAACTAGCACTGCAATGATAGAACAGAACAGGAAAATTAGATGTGGACTATTAAATATTAGATCTCTGTCCTCTAAAGCAGTACTAGTAAACCATCTGACATCATCTAACTGATCTATTGTGTCTTACTGAAACATGGCTGGGCCATGAAGATGCAGCCATCTTTGATTCTAGCTGGTTAATTAACCCTAAACCTAAACTAAATTAGAACTTGTTTGAGAGCCTTGTTCTGAATCTTCAACCTCCATCATGGAAAACATTCCAGCCAATTATATTTGTTGTTATTTACTGAGCTCCAGGACCAGATTCTGAAGTTTTATCAGAGTTTTTATCAGGTGTAGTCCTTAAATCAGACAAAGCACTTATTGTAGGTGATTTTAATATCCATGTGGCCGTTGCCAACGATAGCCTTAGTACTGCTTTCATCTCACTACTAGAGTCAGCTGGTTTCAGTCAGAGTGCATAAGGCCGCTCACTGCTTTAACCACACCCCCGACCTTGTGCTGACATATGGTATCCAAATTTAACATTTAATAGGATTTCCATAGAATCCTTTATTATCAGACCATTCTCTAATACCTTTGAATTTTTACTACCTGACTACACTAAAGTAAATAAAAGCTTCTATCTCACCGTGCTATAGCTACATTTAAGGAAGATATTCCAACAGCATTTCATTTAATTCTAATAGACCTGGTCCACCTCATGGCCGAAAAAATACAAAAAGAACTGGCAAGGTCAGGAGGAATATCACCGAGACCAGGATACTGACAGCCCAGGAGATTTGTGACGGGAGGCCCAAGCTCTGGCCAGAAGAGCCAAGGGTCCACTTCTTCCTCTCCCACTGTAAATACTTAATATTTTCTGTTTAAAAACAAGCAACATTTATATTTATGTTAGTGACATCATTTATTCAGCGGTCCACCGGTAGTGTACTCAATGTTAACAGTCTTTGCCAATCTTTTATTATATTATATTATATTATACATACTCTTAAAACACTTTTATCTTTGTGAGTAGGTCACATTGCTGCAAAGAGGAGACTGGAGCCGACAGTCTGGCGGTGTGGCCGGTGCAGGCAACCTGAACCTCCAGGGCCTTCAGGGGGACTGGTGTCGTGGGTCCAGTGTGTCAGCTGGGAGGAGGATGAGCTGACCATTAATGAATTTTGGTGTTTTTGGTGCTCCGATATTTCATTTGTTTGTATTTCTTTATTTTTAAAACGTTTTGCCTATTTTTTATAGCCTCATTTTTGAGCTCTTGTTTTTTTACTATAAATCTTACACACTTTTTGTGTGTGTATAAATATGTGTGTATATATGTGTATATGTATATATATTCATTTATTTTGCTTATTTTGATGCAATAGTGATTGAAAATGAGTATTGGTAGTTTATCCACTTCATCCAGCAGGTGGTGATATAGGCTCAAAATGGAAATTAAGGAGCTTTTATTGCATAATTCAGAGTTGTTGAAGCGTGTAATTTTTTTGTGAAGGACAGAAGTATGATCCTGAAAGGTTTGACAGCATTGATGCGACTTAATACCTCCGAAAAACCAGCAGCGCCCCCCCATTGTTTACAGCGAGGAAATGGCGGGTCCGGTTATGGCCAAGGGTAGCAGAGCGCTAAACCAGCGGTGTTAGCTTACTTTAGCCAACTCTTAAGAAGTAAAAGCTTAACTCATTAGTTAAAACAATATACCGTTAGAAAGGTAAGAACTTACACTTTAGTTTAACACCATTAAATTAACTGAAAACATTTCAACATCATTTATATTGGTGTTTGTACACATATGTTGATAGAACGTGAACCAGAAAGTGTCTGAACGTGGACCCAGTTCTGTTAAACGCGTTTGATGGACATATTGAAACACATTGACTTGGAGATCAATACAATTATCAATATCACAGTTCATTTGATTGCTACTTTTCTGTTTTATGCTTAAAGCAAGGGTAGCGTTAACTTCGGTGAATGGTTGCTTGTTTGTGTCACTAGTTATCCGTCATTAGAAAGGTGGTTCTTGCTAAGAATATCACCATCTTCTACAAAATGTCAGGAATACACCGTGTTCATTGCAAAACAATAGTTTGCAATTCTAAAAATCCTCACAAAAAATAAAAATAATGAGTTTTCTTAATAAATAAATGGCTTGGCTTGAGGGCCTGAGGGGAGGCTCACAGTGGCAGACTTTTTAAAAAAAAACCCTGGTTTAAGCTTGTAATAATGTGTTTGTACATTAGCTCTTATTATAGACCAAAGTAGGATAATTATCTCAAAATATAGCAACATGATCAACAGTTTTTTGTATTTTCAGAACAGCTTTTAATGTGTTATAGGGTGCTATTTTCTATAATAATTTGTGTATGTTATACTGGTACTACTATACTCAAGTGATCGGCACATCTTCCTGACCTCTGTTCTCCGTATGACATATGTCAGGAAGATGAGCCTCAGATGGTATTAAGATGTTGGGACGATGTATATGAGCCGCATCTGTACCATGTATGACATACGTTAGAACGATGTAAATATAGCGGCTGAGTTAGTTGCAGATGTTAGACGCGCATGCTCAGATTTAAACGGTTTACGACATAACTGTCATACTGAAATTTGTGAAATCCATAAAATAATAAACTTTTCTCAATACAAACAATAAAAAAACAAAAAATAAAAAGACGATGGGAATCATTTCAGAAACATTTTAGCTATCTATGCTTGGTTGATTGCTAACGTTAGCTCAAAACACCATTCAACTGACAGCCTTTGTTGTGTTTGATGCTAACTTGTAGCCAGCAGTGAACCAACTTGGTTAAGTAGGTCCATTTTTACTGTATTGACATTACAGAAGTGTCTCATTAGCATCTTGTATGCTACTTTTCGCAAAGTGACGCATGCACGACTCACATCTGCACTCGACTTACACCGGGGAGTGACACAGGGCAGGATACGGTTTATAGCCGTTCGCGGGTTCATGTGTCAGTAATCATTTCCATAGCAACAACAAGCTCAACCAATCAGAGCCATTGCTGTTACACTTAGGATTGTTGGAAGTGTAATACTTCATCATGACATCGTGAATAAATCATGTTTTTCTTTAAACAAGGTTGATTTCATACAGACTTTTGGCTTCTTCAGGAGCAGAAACCTTTGATTTACAATCTCCTAGCTCGTGGTACGTCTACCATGGAGGGTTTAGACATCACGGCTAATAATCAAAATCCTTATGCAGAATATTAATTGGATTTTCACTTCTGGAACCACACTGTTTGGAAAGAACTTGAGTGCCATAGCAACAGTAACCAAGGGAGGGGGGGGGGTATATGTGTGTGTAAGTCATCAAAAGCAAAGGCAAATCAAAAGCCAATGATGTCACCGAATGTCATGATGTCATCAGCTACCTTTGATCTTGGTTAACTTCCCCGGGTCCAGACTTTGAATCTGCCCATTTCACCAAGTTGATTGAAGCCGAGTGGAAGGAGTTGACAATTCTGTCTGAGATCCACTACTTGTTATTGAAACAGGACCAATCTAAGATTTCTGGGGTTTTATTACTTTATTGAGTGATTTTTAGTCGAGAAGATAACAATATCACCAAACTGCTTTCTGCCTTGTCTGCATTAAGTACGGTCCAACCCCAACCAAGGGAACCAAAAAATATGTCTCACTTAAACAAAGACTTAAAGGTCCCAAAGGTCCCCACGTATGACCAGAAGGTACCAAAGCGTTCCCCCTTTGCATACGGACGCCGTCTCGTTCCCATTGTCTCCCAAACAGGCCGGCAGTACGCACCTGTTCCAGTAGACTACAGTCAAGTTAACCAAAGGCAACGCGATACCAGCTTAGATAAGCAACAAAGGGTAATGGCTGCACCAGAAAAACCCAGTGGCATTCTGCCCAGGGCTGACTGGGAAAGAATCCAGTCTTTATTAAACCAGCCCAAGGCCAAAATGTACACCAGGCAAGAAATGGTAGACAGGAATGCTGAGTGTCAGTTTTCCAGAGCAGAGAACAACATCATAAAAGCCAAAAGAGCAGGGATACAAGCAGCAATACAACATGAGAGGCAGACAGAGAAGGAATATTTTGATAAGCTTGCTGCAGAGGAGGTGGAATTAAAGAAACAGGAAGTGCAGGAATTTCTTGAAGAAGCTAAGACTAAGAGGTTTCACCAGGATGCCTCCGTCAGAAAATTTAACAGTGCCATCTTAAGGACGCAGATACAGGCAGAGAATGAGCTGCTCATAGCATTAAAAAGAGAAAAACAAAGATTTGCTGAGGAACGAGAAAGACAGTATGTCGAGGAGATGAGGCGTAGAGAGGAGGAAGCTCTGATGCAAGAGCAGAAGAAAGCTTCTCAGAAACAGATTGACATCCAGTCTGTGACAAACTATCGCACTCAGCAAATCAAGAAGAAGCAACAGCTGAGAGAGGAAGAGAGACAGAAGGAGAAGGAAGAGAGAGATCGACTCCGGGCCCTTGCTGCCTTGCATGAACAGGAGCTAAGACATGAGCAAGAGAAAAAAGTGGAGTCACAGAAAAGACTTTTGCAGCTTCGACAAAGGGAAATCTCCAGTAAAATCCTTGACGGAGTAAAGGAGGCAGAGAAAGTGGAGGAGGACAAAAGACAACGTGTTCAGGTTGACATGGAAGAAAAGCTGCGGCAAAGAAAAATTGACCAAGCTGAAAAGTTCAAAAAGCTTCAGGTACCAAAACAAATTGTGTATGAAAAACTGGCAGCCAGTAAAAAGAAGCAGGCAGCCACATCACGCCATGAGGAGCTGGAGAAATTGTCCAGGGCAACGGCTGAGCTAGATGCTAAAGTGGCCAAGCAGAAAAAGGACAAGGAGGAGAGTAGGGCTGCTATGCTCAAGACTATTTTTGCTTACAGAGACAAAAAGGTAGAGGAGAAAGAGCAGAAGAGGAAGGAAGAGCAACAGAGCAAACTGGACTGGTGTCAGGCCCAGAAAGTGTCTGACAGGTTGTTTCTTGAGAGAAAACAAATGGCTAAGAGGAACAATGACAATCAAATCAATTGTCGAGACACCAATGCCCGCATGACGGCTGAAAAACACGCCCGTCTCGAACAGCTGAGAAGACAGGATCGTGAAGCTGCACAAAAGCAAGCAGAACAGATTGCTGAGGAGGACAAACAAGTCCAGCAGTATGTCCAACGTGAACTTCACAAGGCTGCAGACCAAGATGTTCAGCAACTTTTAGCTGCAAGCACAGGAAGGCGTGGTGTTATTTCTAAGAGGGGGGAGCCCAGCTACTTTAGTGTAAGAAGTGAAGAACCATTGCCCAGATATGGTACTGACCAGACGCGTTTTATAAAACGTTATCAGGAGGGCAACAGCCTGCAGCTCGGTATGGTTACGGAGCCTGTTCATCTGCCCCCCATTACTAGAGGAGCCCAGCTGAAGTCAGCAAAGAAAGTCTACCTTTCAAAACCCACGCGTGAAGCGTTGCCCAGACTGATTTAAATTAAATAACGCCAGGAGCACAACAAGCTGCTGCCAAGGAGGCCTTAAATGACCAATGTACAATATTCCTGTTTCACACATCATTCCTCTCCATTCCCTCCTTTTCCTCTCTCCCTTCATGTAAATTTCTTCAGGACAACGTAAGTGGTGAGCACTGATGTCTAACAGTCAGGTTCTGGTTGGTCCGGACCTTTCTGTGTGGCGTTCATGTTCTCCCCATATCTGAGTGTACTCCGGGTGATCCGGTTTCCTCCCACATTCTACAAATATAGTTATTTAAAAATAAACAACCCAAAAATTATATAATGTTATGGACTTTCATGTTTATTCAGCACTTCACACACAGGCTGTTTTTCAGTGGCAAGACGTAGTGTGTGAACCTTTTGGTATTTAATTGTTTTCTGAATAAATTTGTCATAAAATGTGTTCTGATCGTCTAAGTCAAGGGTATTGACAAACATGTCTAAAATAATAAATTCTGATCTTTCATGTCTTTATTGAACACACTCATTCTAAATGGCAGCGGAAAAAGTAAGTAAAGCTTTAGAATGACAGTTTTCCTCAGTCGCTTTGGTGCATTTCTCACATCACTATTTCCATGTGCACAACAGTTAATACAGTTCTCAAAACTATTAGTACAAACTGCAAAACCTAGTTTTTAACCTGCAAAAGCATGTCACTTGCTCAAAATGGATAGCTCATTCCTCAAAAGCAAGTATTTATGTCAATGAAAGTGTCATCAAGATGAAAAGTGCTGACACCGTTGTTTATGAACATGATAGTCAAATGGCTTTGTCATGTTTTCATTATGACAGTTTACTCTGTAAATGGTTTCCAATGCAAAAACGTCAGATCTTCGTGGCACTACCTGAAAATGCTCAAGACAGCACTACATACTATTTGCACAGCCATTTGAAAACTACAGTAAAGTTACACATCCGTGTATTTAGTGATGGATTTAGTGATGTGAGTACAAGACACATAATATGTATATTTCACATTTTTACTGCAGATGCTCTTTGCATTTCTAATTTGTTCACAGCACTGTGCAAAAGAAAAAATAAATCCTTATTTACAACAAACTGAAGTTGAACCCAAGTGCAGACAACAACACAGAGCCAAATGATCGGTTTATTCCTAAGTCAAGGGTAATGACAAACGTATCTAAAATAATAACAAATTTATCTTAACCCTCATGTTGTCCTCGGGTCAAATTGGCCCGTTTTCCTATATCAATGTTCTTTTGAATTCCCCAAAATAACATGATTGATTCCACACAACGCTCTTTGCCAAGTACAAATCTCTACTTTCATTCATTTTGGGGCGTCTTATTCAATTTTATAAAATTTGGAGAAGAAAGTGTTTTTGAAATAGTATTGAGTAAAAGTTGACATATTCCAGTCTGTGATTATCATCA
Organism: Percina caprodes; assembly: GCA_013375575.1. Classification (NCBI taxonomy): domain Eukaryota; kingdom Metazoa; phylum Chordata; class Actinopteri; order Perciformes; family Percidae; genus Percina; species Percina caprodes. Next base: position 736,163 of record JABXJD010000227.1, read on the forward strand.
ACATCCATTCCTTTAATTTTAGTCTAAATAATTCCTAATTTCTGCTTTTCTAACTCAAACATTAGGTAGCCTATAATTTCCTATAAATGAGCTTTATTGAATATAATTCCAAAAATAACTGTAAAACTAAAGTTAATAAGTTAGTGTTACGCAGTGTTGAAAACGTTAAAAAAAAGTGACAAACATTAAAAAAGTGTTGAAAAAAGGGACAAAAACGTGAGAAAAATTTAAAAACATCAATAAAAAGCGTCAACAAAAGTGATGATTTTCAATTTTGACAGGAAGACAACACAAGGGTTAAGGAGCTTTTATTGCATAATTCAGAGTTGTTGAAGCGTGTAATTTTCTTGTGAAGTATGATCCTGAAAGGTTTGACAGCATTGATGCGACTTAAAACCTCCGAAAAACCAGCAGCGCCCCCCCATTGTTTACAGCGAGGAGATGGCGGGTAAACCAGCGGTGTTAGGGTCAGTGTATGTTTTGGTCATTCGATTTTCATTTCATGAACAGGTATTAAAAAACATAAAACGAGTGGTTATTTGATTTTCGTTTTAAAAAACAAAATAGAAAATTGAAATACAAAGCATTTTGCAAAGCATTGCCTTTTCATGGTCATAAACGGATGAGCAAATTTTTTTTTCATATTCTCGGTTGTTGCAAAAGGGCCAATGAGACTGATGCCGCCGTGTGGTGAGGAGAGGCTGCTTCATGTGTAACGCTCACCCAGCTAGCATGACTAGACAGCTTAGGGTTAGACTGCTTCTGTCCTGTAGACCTCCAACAATAAGGTCAAAGGTCTCTTCAGCTGAGCCATTTACCTGTCTCTTAGACCCCATCCCAACGAGGCTGCTTAAAGAAGGGTTACCCATGGTTACCACATCCATTACTAGATATGATCAATATGTCTCTATTAACAGGTTATGTACCCATGGAGGACCGAGGATCGAGGATCGAGGACTGAGGACTGAGGACTGAGGACTGAGGACTGAGGACTGAGGACTGAGGATTGAGGATGGAGGACTGAGGATGGAAGATTGAGGATGGAGGACTGAGGACTGAGGATGGAGGACCGGGGATGGAGGATGGAGGATGGAAGACTGAGGACTGAGGATGGAAGATGGAGGACTGAGGACTGAGGACTGAGGACTGAGGATGGAAGATAGAGGATGGAGGACTGAGGACTGAGGATGGAAGATTGAGGATGGAGGACTGAGGACTGAGGATGGAGGACCGAGGATGGAGGATGGAAGACTGAGGATTGAGGATGGAAGATGGAGGACTGAGGATTGAGGATGGAAGATGGTGGACTGAGGATTGAGGATGGAGGACTGAGGATTGAGGATTGAGGACACATTTGCTCCTTTCCTCTCTCCTTCTCTGATTTCCTCCCTCTCTCTCTCTCCCATGCTGCCTCGGTGGGACGGACTAAGAGAAAGTGGAGGAGCCGGGGACACAATTTAAGGGAAGTGAGAAGCCCCCTTGGTTGCCTGCCAATTGGAAGGTTGGTGGTTCAATCCCTGGCCCTGCAGTCCCATGTCGAAGTGTCCTTGGGCCAGACACTGAACCCCGAGTGGCCCCTGATGCTGCGCATCGGAGTGTGAATGTGTGTGTGTGTGTATCTGATGAGCAGGTGGCAGCTTGTACGGCAGCCTCGGCCACAGTGTATGAATGTGTGTGATGGTGAATGTATCCTGTATGATGTAAAAGAGCTTTGAGTAGTCGTTAAGACTAGAAAAGCGCTTTATAAATACAGCACATTAACATTTACTTTATTAATTACAATTTACACTCTATATATAGACAATATTAACCCTCATGTTGTCCTTGGGTCAAATTTGACCCGTTTTCAGTTACTTTTTTTTGTCACAAAAAATGGGCCGTCAAAATAAGCGCTGAAAATGTCAACATTAAAAATATAGAAAAAACTTTGGACAAAACATCAAAAAAAGCATCCACAACACTGAAAAAGTGACAAAAATGTTGGAAAAAGTGATGATAATGTTGAAAAAAAAGTGACCAAAACGTTGTTTTTTTCATGGTTAACGGGAAGACAACACAAGGGTTAACAGTCTATAACCATACATGTGCGCCAAAGGCCAACCGGAACCTATTACGCTGTGATTCGAGCTTGTGGGAAGACTTTGAATGTTGCACTGATGTAATGTATTTACTTCCGTAAACAAGGGGTTTACTTCCTGTTGTGAACACGCGCTAGTCGGGCAGTTCTTTTTCAAAACAGAGTAATAACTGTACTAAAGACATTACAACTGCCCTTAAACCTTCGACTGTTAATTAGCACACAGAGTACAGATGAAACTAGTTCGTCTTTTCCTCTTGAGCTGGATCTTTTAGCGTAAAGACAGCTAACGTTAGCATAGCCTAACAAGCGTTAACGTCACTTTTTCTCCTGAGTGCAGGGGAACATGGAGATAGACGCTCGGGACTTTTTGAACTCTCCTCCGGTTAAGACTGTCAGATTTGGAGGCAGTGTTGCGGAAACGTTAGCCAAACACAAACAGGTGAGTGGTAACGTAATGTCGGTCCACTTTGGTTCGCTAACTTAACCTTAACTAGTGCAAAGAGTCGAGACTGTGTTTAAGTGCTGCTCGGTAACGTTAGCTGTTCCAACGCTTAGCTCCGTGTCTGGAAGGTTTTAACGAATGAAAGCCTTTTGGACACCGGGTACTGGCTGTGTATGTTGCTCATAGGGTAAAAAAAAAAATCATTATCACAATTATTTTGGTTAATATAAAAATACCGATTACATACCACAATCCCTCGTCACACATAGTTTTACATTTCTAAAAACACTTTTTATTGTACTGCACATTGTTGCAGCTCCTCTTTTCACCCTGTGTGTTGAGCTCTGTGTTTTAGCTACAGAGTGAGACATCTCACTTCTGTTCCATCTTTGTTGGGACTCGCACGTGCTCAGTAGCTAAGTAAGGACTACTAGCCAGTCAGAAGCAGAGTATGAGGGCGTGCCCTGACAGTAGCTAGGTAAGGACTACTAGCCAGTCAGAAGCAGAGTATGAGGGCGTGCCCTGACAGTAGCTAGGTAAGGACTACTAGCCAGTCAGAAGCAGAGTATGAGGGCCCTGACAGTACCTAGGTAAGGACTACTAGCCAGTCAGAAGCAGAGTATGAGGGCGTGCCCTGACAGTACCTAGGTAAGGACTACTAGCCAGTCAGAAGCAGAGTATGAGGGCCCTGACAGTACCTAGGTAAGGACTACTAGCCAGTCAGAAGCAGAGTATGAGGGCCCTGACAGTACCTAGGTAAGGACTACTAGCCAGTCAGAAGCAGAGTATGAGGGCCTGACAGTACCTAGGTAAGGACTACTAGCCAGTCAGAAGCAGAGTATGAGGACCTTGACAGTACCTAGGTAAGGACTACTAGCCAGTCAGAAGCAGAGTATGAGGGCCCTGACAGTACCTAGGTAAGGACTACTAGCCAGTCAGAAGCAGAGTATGAGGCGTGCCTGACAGTACCTAGGTAAGGACTACTAGCCAGTCAGAAGCAGAGTATGAAGGCGTGCCCTGACAGTACCTAGGTAAGGACTACTAGCCAGTCAGAAGCAGAGTATGAAGGCGTGCCCTGACAGTACCTAGGTAAGGACTACTAGCCAGTCAGAAGCAGAGTATGAAGGCGTGCCCTGACAGTACCTAGGTAAGGACTACTAGCCAGTCAGAAGCAGAGTATGAAGGCGTGCCCTGACAGTACCTACAGTGGTGTGAAAAAGTGTTTGCCCCCTTCCTCATTTCCTGTTCCTTTGCATGTTTGTCACACTTAAGTGTTTCGGAACATCAAACCAATTTAAACAATAGTCAAGGACAACACAAGTAAACACAAAATGCAATTTGTAAATGAAGGTGTTTATTATTAAAGGTGAAAAAAATCCAAACCATCATGGCCCTGTGTGAAAAAGTGATTGCCCCCTAAACCTAATAACTGGTTGGGCCACCCTTAGCAGCAACAACTGCAACCAAGCGTTTGCGATATTGTGCAATGAGGCTTTTACAGCGTCCTGGAGGAATTTTGGCCCACTCATCTTTGCAGAATTGTCCTAATTCAGTTACATTAGAGGGTTTTCGAGCATGAACGGCCTTTTTAAGGTCATACCACAACATCTCAATAGGATTCAGGTCAGGACTTTGGCTAGGCCACTCCAAAGTCTTCATTTTGTTTTTCTTCAGCCATTCGGTGGTGGACTTGCTGGTGTGTTTAGGATCATTGTCCTGCTGCAGAACCCAAGTTCGTTTCAGCTTGAGTACACGAACAGATGGTCGGACATTCTCCTTCAGGATCTCTTGGTAGACAGCAGAATTCATAGTTCCTTTTATCACGGCAAGTCTTCCAGGTCCTGAAGCAGCAAAACAGCCCCAGACCATCACACTACCACCACCATATTTTACTGTTGGTATAATGTTCTTTTTATGAAATGCAGTGTTCCTTCTACAGATATACTTGGACACACACCTTCCAAAGAGTTCCACTTTTGTCTCATCGGTCCACAGAATGTTGTCCCAAAAGTCTTGGGGATCATCAAGATGTGTTGTGGAGAAATTGAGACGAGCTTTGATGTTCTTTTTGCTCAGCAGTGGTTTTCTCCTTGGAACTCTGCCATGCAGGCCATTTTTGCCCAGTCTTTTCCTGATGGTGGAGGCATGAACGCTGACCTTAACTGAGGCAAGTGAGGCCTGCAGTTCTTTGGACGTTGTTGTGGGGTCTTTTGTGACCTCTTGGATGAGTCGTCGCTGCGCTCTTGGGGTAATTTTGGGCGGCCGGCCACTCCTGGGAAGGTTCACCACTGTTCCATGTCTTCGCCATTTGTGGATAATGGCTCTCACTGTGGTTCGCTGGATTCCCAAAGCTTTGGAAATGGCTTTATAACCCTTTCCAGACTGATAGATCTCAATTACTTTCTTTCTCAATTGTTCCTGAATTTCTTTGGGTCTCGGCATGATGTGTAGCTTTTAAGGATCTTCTGGTGGACCTTACTGTGTCAAGCAGCTCCTATTTAAGTGATGCCTTGATTGTGAACAGGTGTGGCAATAATCAGGCCTGGGTGTGGCTAGAGAAATTGAACTCAGGTGTGGACAACCACAGTTATAGTATGTTTTAACAAGGGGGGCAATCACTTTTTCACACAGGGCCATGATGGTTTGGATTTTTTTTCACCTTTAATAATAAACACCTTCATTTCCAAATTGCATTTTGTGTTTACTTGTGTTGTCCTTGACTATTGTTTAAATTGGTTTGATGTTCCGAAACACTTAAGTGTGACAAACATGCAAAGGAACAGGAAATGAGGAAGGGGGCAAACACTTTTTCACACCACTGTAGGTAAGGACTACTAGCCAGTCAGAAGCAGAGTATGAAGGCGTGCCCTGACAGTACCTAGGTAAGGACTACTAGCCAGTCAGAAGCAGAGTATGAGGGCGTGCCAGTCTAGCAGCTTGGCGAGCATTTTACTGATTGTCTCTGAAGTAAAGGCTGGACTACAGCAGAGCTGTTTGGAGCAGTTTGTGAACAGTGTTTTCTGTTGGAGATGGTAAGTCCCTTTGGGGACTTTGGGCTTTTTTACTTTGGAAGCCTATTAGATGCACAAAAAATATATATATAATACAATAAAGGAAAGTGGAAATGCTAAAAAGCATAATATGAGCACCAGCAATGGGAAAGTTAAACAAATCAGCCTTGAACTGTGACATTTCCCTTCAAACTTTTCCCATTTGAACTTTTTTTTATCTTCATTCAGACCACAAGACAAAATAAGAATTCACCTGCAAAAGCATAATGTGCAAATAATCGTTTTTCTCGATATTCTGTGTTTGTGATCATTCGAGCCGAAGAGCATAGGCACTATTACAATTTTGACTAGTTGCACAGCCTAATTAGCAGTTTCTTTTCTTGTTTGCAGGGGGACTCGAGTGACTACGAGCTGCTGAAACATCAGCTGGCTGATCCTGAAATCAGGGTAGAGTAAAGCCCCAGTGTGTTTGAGCTGACCTGGGATGGGTGGTGTCACTGTGGGGGTGTCAGCTCTCTTTCTTTCTCTCCTCTGATAGGATGCCCAGATCATCAACTGGCTTCAAGAGTTTCGGGGTTCTGTGACCCAGCTGACCAAGGACCATGAACAGCTCATCCACACTGTCTTGGTGAGGATGGACAGTCAAGACGGTGAAAGCTTAGTCTCATTGTAGCTCATCGTATTTCAGCCCCCCACCCCACCCCTGGGGGCCAATTTTGTTAGAGGCAAAATATGTGTCAAACCATTCTGAATGAAATATTGTGGTGCTGCAGAGACGTCCCGGAACATCATTAGTCCGTCAATAAGTTCAATGATTTCCAGGGCTGCGCAATATGAGGAAAAAATATTGAATTTGCGATTATTTTTGACTGATATTGCGATATGATTCACAATATTGGAGGGAATGATCATTTTTGTGTCATTACTCTCATTTTCATTGAAAAAATAATACATTAAAATTAGTGATTTTTGAGAGGATCTGTACCAAACAAAGATGTTGTCTTTAGTTAGTCTGTAGGGGAGGATCCCCCCCCTGCACATTTGGATACACATTTAGACACCCTTCCTCAAGAAAATGTTTTTTTTTTTTTTACCTTCAAAAAAGCAAATTCCCAATCTACTTTGTGTCTCTCTGTTGTAGTTTTGCGTCTCTTGTCCATGTCACTGTGGACCGTTATTATCACCATATCTGAGTCCAAAACCTTGGAAAAGCTAGAGCAGATAATAGATAGATAACACTCAAAAAGCTTAGAAGAAGAAAAACTTGCTAAAGAAATCCAACTACAATCATTAGATCTGAGAAAAGTCTTTCAGTGACATTCATTCAGTTTAGGTGCTGCACCCAAACCTCTGAAACATTTTGGTTTTCTTAGGCACTTGTTAAATTACTTAAAGTACTCTGTGTGTGTGTGTGTGTGTGTGTGTGTGTGTGTTTCTAGGATTCCGTGGGTGGGCCGGAGCCAGGCTGTGGTGGAGGAGTACATGGCCTTCCTGGGGAACCTGGTCTCAGCACAGACGGTGTACCTGTGTGCCTGCCTCAGGATGGTCGTGTCCCACTTCACTCCCAGTAGGTTCCATCACTGATGGTAGAATAATCCCCAGTTTTTACAATAAAACGCAGAATCCAAGCTCTCCCGCCGGTGTCAGTAGACGTCACTGGTCTGTTGCTTGACTCTCAGCGTCTTATATCAGCAGCGTTCGAAAATTAGCACCACCCACCACCTACCACCCACATGCTGGCAACCAAGGGGCGCTCCATTCGCCGCGCACAAAAAAGCAATGGTAATGAATCGAGTGTAGGGTATCGTTTGGATTCTTATGGTTCCGATGCCGAACCGGTAGTTTTAAAACGATTCCGATTCCTAAACCGATTCTTGAAAAATGACTTCAAAGAAAGGCGCTTTTGTAGAGTTTTTTTTAAATAGAAAATTATTTCAATTTAACAATATATTAACGTTTTAAAGTTCGTACCTCCAGGATTTTGTTGCCTTTTTTTTTAGATTGTTGTGGCTCAAAATATCTGATGTTGCGGGAGCTTTTGTAAAAAAAAAAAATTGCGATAAAAGTCAGTTTTGTATAGTCCTTAAAAAATAAAAAGGGAACTGTTGTTGTTTTAGGGTTTTTGTACGTTTGTTGCGATGAAGTTGCTGGAGACAGAGAAAGTTGCAAAAGAGTTGTGATTTTGGTTTTTGTGTAGTTCATTAAAAATTAAAAGGAAACTTGTTTCTGGGAGAATACCTACTCTGGGCTGAGTGTTGCTATAGTAACCAGAAAGGCTCAGGATCGTGCAAATGTTGGTCTAATATGAAATATCTAATATGGCTGGTGGATGTAAGACAAAAATAATAATTCATTGAATGAATCAAAGATGAACATGTCTGTCAGCGGCTTGTTGATCTCGACATTGTTAGTTTCCTATCCTGGGGTGTGTGTTTTTGTGTGTGTTGTGTGTGTGTCAGTTGCAGGGGGAACTGAGCAGCAGCCCCGCCCACTACAGAGAGCCGACAGGATTGAAACAGAAGCAGCTTAAGTGACTTTATAGTGAAGAAGTCGCGGGAAAAACGAGCGACCTGCACGATATGAGGAAAATGTTCGATAGGCCATAACGTTGTTGAATATGGCAATAACAATATAACTCGCGATAAATAAACTGACGTTAAAGTACTCAGTTCTGCTGCTTTCAGTATTCTGCTAAAATACAACAAATTGCTTGTTGATTTTGAATAAATGAAAGGGAATCATTTCCATCCTTCTTTATTCAACTTATTGAAAATTGAGTTGAATATGAAAGGCGGGACTAATAAAAGAATCCGTTCCATTTTAAAGTGCAGTTTTCTGCTGATATTCTGTTTCACAGAAGTGTCTTTCGCGATATGTTGCAGGCTTTTGCAGTGAGTTTATTGCGCCAGCGATGACGAATAAAGAAACCTGATATACATTGTACAGCCCTAGTGGCCATATAATGCATTCACTGTATCCCAGCATCAGTGACTCGCGGAGATTTAATGTGTGTGTTTCTTGTTTCCAGAGAGAGTGACCATCTGTGAAGCAGGGGTGGATATCTCGGATTCAGATGACGAAGATGAAAGTAGGTGTCCTCCTGTTATTTCAAGTGACTTTTTCAATATATTAAATGTTTGTTTCAAACACCAGAAACATGGTGTGGAACCAAGGTGTGTAATGGGCCATTATCGGGAGGGTGGAGAAGGAAGGGCAGGGAGGAGTGGGAATGTGAAGCAGGGACAGCTTACATCCTCTCCTCTAATTCTCTGGATAAGCACAAATGGTTGAATAATAAATGGTAAATACAAACTCTTTTCTGCTCCTTTGATTTCTTAAGACCTCCCCAGAAACTTTGATCAGTGTCACCAGGCGCTGCAGCTCATCACCAGATACGTCCCATCGTAAGTCTCTTGTTTTGTCGTCTTGTATTAGTTTGAGTATTTTTTTTAGTATTTTATCTATAGCTTTTCTGTTTCACAAACAAGAAACAAGCACACCAGAGCACTACGAAGTACCCCCAGACAAGGACAAAAACAACATCCATAAACTATCCAAAAGTAGCTAAATACAAATATATCTTGGAACAGAGTATATATGCATATATACTGTAAGTACATGTACAAATAACTAAAATAGAGTTAAAGAAAAAGGTTGCTCTACTGAAAAGCATAGTACGTATCAGTCACCAAGTGAAGCTCGACAATGTGTCAAAAAGCAAGGAGAAGATGGGAAAAAAAAAAGTAAGCATTTTAAGACAGGCACTTGCTCCATATGGAACAAGTCGGATATCCCTGCTAGCCAGGTCTCGGGCAATTTCACACCTGAAAGTCCGGACCGAGGGCCATGTTTTTGTTACATTTTAACATTTAATCCGGTAAATTTTGGTTTCACACTGCAGTTATGCAAGCACACTGTCTATACTTGACAAAACTACGTCCTGCTGTCATCACATACTGTACGTGCGCTGCGTCTCCAGATACTTCTAATTGATTGGTTTGTAGACGGGCTTCCCCGTCCTCTCGTCTGCTGCTCTCCCCTACTGCCTCTTTTTGTTTGGTTGCCGTGTTGAGAATCGACACGGAGCATTCATTCAGAGACAAACGGAAGCCTACACTGTACATTTATTACCACTTAACAAGTAAACTGCTGATGTGTTCTCTGCTCTGACAGCCGACAGCTGTCTGCTCCATCACTCACGCTCTCATGACGCCTACACACTAAGCACGGAGCTATTCCTTAAAGGAGCTTCCCCGGTCTAACACAAGGAGGGCCTGCCAGAACTTCCTGTATTTGAGGAGAAAGGAGTTTTGGGTAGATTGTTGTGTGACAACTTTATTCTGTTTTCCTCCTGCTTATCTCTACTGAGCAGCCATTAATAAGTAGTAAGCTACTTGTTATGTTTTTAAAGGGGCTGCACTCGAAATACTGACGAAAAATGTAGTTTGGGATTGCCTCCACACGGCTCTCACTGACCGCTTCCCAACCCGTGAAATACAGACGCTTTGTCACATCCCTCGCCGTCTGATACAGACGCACGAGGCACTCGCATGCACGTGCGGCCAGACCGGCTATTGGAAGGAAGAACAGAGGAGTTCAGAGGGAGTGTGACTTCATTCTCTGCTCAGGGCACCTGCTATATCTTTTCATGTCAAGTATTAGTTTGCTGCTATACTAACATTCTGAATGTCAAGTACAGAACCTTTTCAAAGGTCTTTGAAAGCTTTACCGTAAATCTTCTAAATCTCCCCCTTAATTCTCCATGTCTCATTCAGTCATGGATCTTTTTGATTCTCTGATGACATCAGGCTATTTACCCAATGTACGCTTTCAGTGTCAAAAATGTCTTAACAGTCCCAATCAGAGCTTATTTAGCAGCACTAATGCCAGATAATCAGATGAACTACATCTGGGCTCATTTACATCTGTAGTCTTAGACCACTAATTTAGAAACGGGAGACTGAAAGTAATTTGCCACTGGTTTGGTAAATTGCCCCCTATTGTCTATCATATACTGTATATATCGAGGATATCCTTTTACAAGGAATAACATTTCAGAGTAATACTATCCCATAAATGCACACATGTATGTATGTATGTATGTATGTATGTATGTATGTAATCTACCTATGTATGTATGCATGTATGTATGTCATGTATGCCTGTATGCATGCATGTATTCATGTTTGCAATGTACACATGTATGTATGTATGTAAGGCATGGGTGTATGCATGCGTGGGTGTATGCATGCATGGGTGTATGTATGCATGTGTTTTATGTGTTTATGCTCACATGATGCATGATAATGTTTAAGTCCCTGCCCTTGTAATTTGTTCTGTATTGTACTGTAAAGTTTTGTCCTCTTCTTTCAGCACAAGTCGCTTTCTGATGCCCATTCTTCACGAGAACTTCCCCTATATACAGAAATCCTCCAGAACACTGGTGAGAGACAACGGATTTCATATTCACATCATACATACCAACATCGCGTCACAGCAGCAAAACAGCAGCAAGTGGTTAATGGTGGCCTCATCAACCCGAAAACATGCGGTTACTTGAATAATGAAACAAACCTCTTACACTGTAGGGAAACAGTGAAGAGGGTCAGCCATCATGAGACCGCGCCAGTGGAATCGGATTAGCTTTGGCTGTTTCAGTGCAGCACTGTGGAAGTGTGGAAAAACTACAACCTGTCACTGTACTCGCCACACAAACATCCTTTTAATTTGTTGCTCAGAGCTGATACACATTATACATACATGTAGTGTATATTTTAACATATTGTGTCTCGAAACCAAAGCAGAGGGACACACACAGAGCTGTAGCCGAGCCAAAGTAGGCCACTTTTTAATCCATTAACTTTATCGGTTATCAGGCAAATAAAACGCTGATACAGATCATCTGCAAACTGCCAAAATGATAATTTCATCCCATAATCAGCCAGTGAATTGTGCATTTAACACGGTGGTGTTTTGTTGATTGATAGTTTGTTGCTGTCCACAGGAGTGTTACGTCCACAATGTCCTGAGGGTGACCGTGTACATACCGTCAATTCGACGAGACGCTCTGGAGTTGATCATCGGAAAGATGCTCAAACTGGATGTAAGTGGGTAAACTGTAAACACCTTTACATGGCAGAAGGGGGGGGGGAGATATGTTCATCTGGTGACAGGAAACCAGGTGGCACCATAATATACTGATACAAAGTCCCTGTTTATCTGCAGTGAGGTTGTCACAGAGATTTAGGTTCTTTGTATTTGTAGCAGTGTGTGTGTCTGCTCCTGCCTGTAACTGTGTGTGTGTGTGTGTGTGTGTCTGCTCCTGCCTGTAACAGTGTGTGTGGTGTATTGCAGGTGAGTGCGTCCCGTTCAGACATCGAGGAGGCAGAAGAGAACGCGGTGCAGAACCAGCGGGCGGAGGAATCGACTGAGGAAGGACTCTTTGACATGGTAACAACCAGCACTGGTCTGAGGATTCTTCCGGGTCTGGAGCAGATTTACCTGCAGCACATTATACTGAGGTTTATCCCAGATAAAGTAGGTTATAAATAAAAAGGTAGATATTAAAGAAGGATTTGAGTGACAAAAAATAAACTAAATAACTAGAAAGGACTGCAAATGTAAACGTCAGTTTTAATACCTGGGGATTTGAAGGCCGCTCATTCAAGGCAGCAATTGTTGTCAATATACAGATAATAATTATTAATATTAATACACAGTTTGGGACAGTGCCTAAGGAGTTGCAGACAGGGGTGGTGTCACACTCTCTTTCAGCCTCCCTGGTAAAATCTACACCAAGGTGCTGGAAAGAGGGCTCGGCCGATAGTCAAACAACAGACCAGCTCTTCCCTCCCACGAGGATCCTGGATGGATCCTAGGAGTACGCCCATCTGGTCTACATGTGTGTTGTGGATCTGGAGAAGGCGTATGACTGGGTCCCCCAGGACATACTGTGGGAGGTGTCCGTGGACCCTCTCACATTGTCTTTTCAATTCAGAAAAGTTAACATTTTGCCTAAAAATGTCTTGTTCTGCCAACCTAGCTAGCTAGCTACAGCTAGCGTTAGCTGGTAACTTAAGGACTGCGGATTTCCTGTTCTGCTGTACATGCAGACGAATGTCTCCAGCACCCGGGGGGTCTATGGTTACCTGCTGGTAATTCTCTGCTGGATGACTCGGCAGAGTAAGATAAAATAAATGAAATGTCTGCAAGAAAGTAAATAGTATCCATACATCACTCTGGATAACAAAAACTGAGAATGTGAAGAAATGTGACTGCACAGTGTAGAAAGGGTCGTATTTGTATGAGTGGGTGTTGATGTGGGTGGCATGTGGCTCAGATTGTAGACCGGATTGACCCTCAACCACGACATTGGTGGTTCGATCCCGGCCACCCCAAGACACTAAACCCAAAGTTGCTGTATGTGTCCACTGCACCTATCCCTTAGGATGGGTTAAATGCATTTGTATGTGACCAATAAGAATACTGTGTGTGTGTGTGTGTGTCAGGACGAGGACATGTCTGCAGATGGTCCCTGTAGGACGGCGGTGATGGCCCACCCGGTGGCTGACAGGCTGGACTCTCTCATGGCGGTTCTAATGGCTTATATCAAGGACTTCTGCCATGTTAATGGTAGCTGAATAACAAAATGACTTTTACACTGAAGAGCAGAGTTCAGCCCACATTTCCCATAACGGGGCTGACCACTAACTGAGTGAAATATGTTTTCAAAGCATTTCACACCACACATTTTTGTATCCAAGAACATGTCAAATGTACTTTGTGCATCTTTGTGGAGTGAAAGTTTTTGGCTGTTAGGTGTGTCATGCTCTTCTGTTCTTCTTTGTTTTCTCTCTCTCAGGCTCTCTTAGTGTGGAAAGGACTAAGGATCTGTACAGAGATTTGTTAAGCGTGTTTGACAAGCTCATTCTACCAACACATGCTTCCTGCCATGTCCAGTACACACTCTTTTACCTCTGCAGCTTCAGAGTGGTCAGTACTTCCCACATTGTGCATGGTGTATGTGTAATGATAGGAAACAGCAGTATGTAGCATTCAGGTGACTTGACTTGGACCAACAGACACAGTTAGAGACTGGCTTGTGAACAGAGTGGTGCATCAAGCAGCTAAAGAGTCAGATATTTCATAGAGGAGTGGGTGGAGACCAAACTTGAGCTTATAGAATAGAGGACGGGAGGTGCGTGGTCACGTAAGGCTTGTATCATGTGGAGGCGCCAACAGTTAGTTGTCATTACTTAGAATTCCTTAAACTTTCTCAAGCCACTGTATATACCCACTAATTGTAATTTTCCCTTTTGGAATTAATAAAATATACATTACTTTTATTATTATTATATCACACCAACCTACGATCAAGTGTAAACTGCCTAATTACCAATCTAGCTGCTGTTTCTGTACACTTAAGAAGATGACTGCTAATTTAGTTGTTTCATCTACATTGATGAATATAAAGAAGGTTTCCTCCTCGTCAATTCCAACAGAAAAATGCCTAAAAGCTGCTGTGTGGTTATAGTCAGTATCAACTATGTAAAGAACCCAGAACTTAGTTTTTACAAGCTGGCGACTTGAAAAACTGAGCTTTTATCAGGACAAAGGTGGCCACAGACGTAAGGAATCAGCAGGGGAAATGGGGGGGGATGGGATCCTGGCGCTAAGCAAACTGCTGATTCTTCACGTCTGTGTCCACTTTTGTCTTCATAAAATCTCTGTTTTAAGGTCAGCAGCTTATAAAAATAGAATAGAAAGCGTTTATTGTCATTATACACAAGTGCAGTACCTGTGCAACAAGACTGAAGCAAAACATGGAGTATAAAAATATATAAAGTATAGGTAGTGCAGAAAAAAAGAGAGGGGTGGACAGTCCTGACAGCAAAAATAGTTATGTATACACATTTTGCAAAAAATATGGTTTGGTTGTATCAAAAGTCCTGAGTGTTAAATATTACACAGTAATGAGATTAAATGGTTAAGTACTAAATAATAAATAAATGTTCTCAAAAAAAAAAGTTCTGGGTTATTTACCCTGTTAGTAGTGTATATCACCACACCGCAGCTTTAAAGAATGATGATTCTGTTGGTTGCTAGTAGACAAATTGGTGGGGGGGGGAGTGCAACGCAATGCGTTCTGTGTCTACGCTGCTTGTGAGATGAGTCCTCTGTGGAGTCCTGTATGTGCTGTATCTCCTGTGTCCCAGGCGTTGGCCGAGGCCTTCCTGGATCACCTGTGGAGGATCCTGCAGAGTCCCTCTCAGCCTGCTGTCCTCCGCCAGGCTGCTGCTGGGTACCTGGGGAGCTTCCTGGCCCGGGCCAAGTTCATCCCTCTGCTGTGAGTTCACAAAGGCAGCTCGGGGCCAAAGTGAGCAGTTTATTCCTCTGTGCCCATGTTGCTCCTGCAGCTGTTCTAATTCAACGTCCCCCCAAACAGCACTGTGCGGGGCTGTCTGGACCTGCTGCTCTCCTGGACCCATCGCTACATCGACAGCCAGGACAGCAGCGACAGGCAGGCCTGCTGCGACATCAGTCTGCACGGGCCCTTCTACACCGCCTGCCAGGCCATCTTCTACACCCTCATCTTCAGACACAGAGCCCTGCTGGAGGGCAACATGAAGAAAGGTACGGCGCCGTCACATCACCGTTTACCTTTCTCCAGCATCACTAGCCATGTTTCCATCCACCCGTTTTTATGCAAATTAAGTAATAGCGAATGAAAAATGACAATGAAAACAGTAATGTTCTATTGGATTTTATGAATATCGACACCAAGTTTGTACGTTCAGTCTCATCGGATTTTCTTTTAATTGGTTACCGGCTTGTGCAAAAACTAGGGTTGGGAAAAATAGTCGATTCTTAGATGCATCTCGATTCTCTCTAGAACGATTTGATGCTTGATTCTGATAAGTTGATAATCAATTATTAAAAATATATATAATTATAATATAATATAAATATATATCTAATTGAAATGTGTTAATCATTATTTAACAGTTACTGTGTCCAGACATGTACAAATCAGAGAACAGAGTGACTGAAAGAGGACGGGATAATGGACAACAACTTTTTTTTTATATATATACACACATGATCTTATAAGACATACGTAAAATAATTAGGCAAAACACATATATGCTCTACTTTATCACATTAACCCTCATGTTGTCCTCATGTTGCCCTCATGTTGCCCTCATGTTGCCCTCATGTTGCCCTCATGTTGTCCTCATGTTGCCCTCATGTTGCCCTCATGTTGCCCTCATGTTGTCCCCATGTTGTCCTCATGTTGCCCTCATGTTGTCCCCATGTTGTCCTCATGTTGTCCTCATGTTGTCCTCATGTTGTCCTCATGTTGCCCTCATGTTGTCCCCATGTTGTCCCCATGTTGCCCTCATGTTGCCCTCATGTTGCCCTCATGTTGCCCTCATGTTGCCCTCATGTTGTCCCCATGTTGTCCTCATGTTGTCCTCATGTTGTCCTCATGTTGTCCTCATGTTGCCCTCATGTTGTCCCCATGTTGTCCCCATGTTGCCCTCATGTTGCCCTCATGTTGCCCTCATGTTGCCCTCATGTTGTCCCCATGTTGTCCCCATGTTGTCCTCATGTTGTCCTCATGTTGTCTTCATGTTGTCCTCATGTTGTCCTCATGTTGTCCTCATGTTGTCCCCATGTTGTCCCCATGTTGCCCTCATGTTGCCCTCATGTTGCCTTCATGTTGTCCTCATGTTGTCTTCATGTTGTCTTCATGTTGTCCTCATGTTGCCCTCATGTTGTCCCCATGTTGTCCCCATGTTGTCCTCATGTTGTCTTCATGTTGTCCTCATGTTGCCCTCATGTTGTCCCCATGTTGTCCCCATGTTGTCCTCATGTTGTCTTCATGTTGTCCTCATGGTGTCCTCATGTTGCCTTCATGTTGTCCTCATGTTGTCTTCATGTTGTCCTCATGTTGTCCTCATGTTGTCTTCATGTTGTCCTCATGTTGTCCTCATGTTGTCCTCATGTTGTCCTCATGTGGTCCTCATGTTGTCCTATATCAATGTTCTTTTTAATTCCCCAAAATAACATGATTGATTCCACCCAACGCTCTTTGCCAAGTACAAATCTCTACTTTCATTAATTTTGGGGCGTCTTATTCAATTTTATAACATTTGAAAACAAATTGAAGTGTTTTGAAATAGTATTGAGAGTAAAAGTTGACATATTCCAGTCTGTGATTATCATCAACATCCATTCCTTTAATTTTAGTCTCAATAATTCCTAATTTCTGCTTTTCTAACTCAAACATTAGGTATACTTTCCTATAAATGAGGTTTATTGACCATAAATTCCAAAACTGTAAAACTAAAGTTAATAAGTTAGTGTTACGTAGTGTTGAAAACGTCAAAAAAACTGACATTGAAAAAAAGCATCAAAAGTGTTGAAAAAAGGGATAAAAACTTAAGAAAAAGTTAAAAACATCGATAAAAAGCGTCAAAGGATTTTCAATTTTGACAGGAAGACAACACAAGGGTTAAATCTGACCACCTAATTTCATTTGCGTGTGTGTGTGTGTGTGTGTCTGTGTGTGTCTGTGTCTGTGTCTCAGGTCTGGAGTACCTGCAGAGTCTGAACCTGGAGCGGCTGGTCATGTGTCAGCTGAACCCCCTCAAAGTGTGCCTGCCTGCAGTCACCAGCACGTTCGCCGCCATCACCAGGTACCCCTCCACTCCCTGCCTCCCTTCATCCTAAGAGAACCAGGCTAGGAGAATAACGCTCAAAGGAGAGAGAGAGAGAGAGAGAGAGAGAGAGAGAGAGAGAGACGGCAGCAGCCCTCACCCTGTCGTGTTCTCTGCGTGCTGCTCTTAGTTCCCGCTGAAATCCAACAAATTGCTTGTTGACTTTAAAAGAAATGAAAGGAAATCCTTTCCAACATGCTTTTATTGAACAAATTGAACCCTCAAAAAAAAGATTACCATTATGTTCCATTATGAAGTGTTCTACAGGTATTTTCTTACAACTAACACAAGTGTCTGGTGTAATATGTCGCAGCATTTCCTGCTGTTTATGGCGCCCGTTGATGTTGTAATGATGATAAGAAAATAATATGTTGGAAACTAGAGTGTGAGGGACTGAAAGAGGACAGCATAATGGACGACAACTTAGGCAAGAGGGCAGAAAAAACACACAAAAAAGGCCAAAAGGGGGAAAAAAAAAAAGTTTTGCATATTTTGAACATTTAATAATACATAAAATAACTAGGCAAAACACAAAAAGGCTGTTTCTGTCCAGCTGAGTCCCAGCAGCGGTGGTTGACGGTGTTGTTCTGTTGCAGGACGTATCAGGTGGTGTTCTGCTACACCATCATAGAGAGGAACAACCGCCACGTGCTGCCGGTGGTCCGCAGCTCCGCCGGGGGGGACAGTGTGACCACCAACACCAACCCTCTGGACAGCTTCTTCCCCTTCGACCCCTACCTGCTCAGGAGGTACCCCCTTCATCACCAAGGAACCGATACTTTAACCCTCGTGTTGTCCTCTGCTCAAACTGACCCGTTTCAAAGTGTTTTATATCAGAAATATTAGATTTCTTTCAAGCATATTGTCCAAAAATAACACGGATGATTCCATACAACATTCTTCAGGTGACATTAATGATTTCTTTCATTGATTTTTTTATTTAATCTTATAGTATTTGATTTCTTTTTTTTAATGGTTTTAAAACAGCATCCGGACTAAACTTTGACATCTACCCATCTGAGATCCACTCAACATCCTCTGATCTTAACTCTCAGTTAAAATAATTCAGAATTTCTGCCTTGTTAACTAAAAACTTTGATATAAATGAGGTTTTGTTGACCATGAATTCCAAGAATAAGTGTAAAACCTGTTATTAAACCAGCTCAGGTTTTTTTTTTAAAGCGCCAAAAGCTGGAAAAAGTGAGAAATAAATCAGAAAAAGCGACAAAAACATCAGAAAAGCACAAAAAAAATATTCATTTTCAATTCTGACCTGGAAGGACAAGTTGATGCTTAACGCTGCACTTTGTCAAACACACGTCACACGGTGGAAACGGTCGCTTCCCACCGCGTCTCTGCAGATACACACACCACCGAAGTGATGATGGAGAGGGAGTGCTTTTGTATTGTCAGCTAATATTAGACATATCCCAAACTATCGGTATCGCCATTTATAATGGCTGATAAATAAATATTCATTCATCAAAATCATTTATAATTGGTGTTGCATAGTCTGTCCACCAGAGGACGCTCTACAACGTCCCTGTTAGTGATGGCGTTGCATAGTCTGTCCACCAGAGGACGCTCTACAACGTCCCTGTTAGTGATGGCGTTGCATAGTCTGTCCACCAGAGGACGCTCTACAACGTCCCTGTTAGTGATGGCGTTGCATAGTCTGTCCACCAGAGGACGCTCTACAACGTCCCTGTTAGTGATGGAGTTGCATAGTCTGTCCACCAGAGGACGCCCTACAACGTCCCTGTTAGTGATGGCGTTGCATAGTCTGTCCACCAGAGGACGCTCTACAACGTCCTGTTAGTGATGGCGTTGCATAGTCTGTCCACCAGAGGGCTCTACGTCCCTGTTAGTGATGGCGTTGCATAGTCTGTCCACCAGAGGACGCTCTACAACGTCCCTGTTAGTGATGGCGTTGCATAGTCTGTCCACCAGAGGACGCTCTCGACGTCCTGTTAGTGATGGCGTTGCATAGTCTGTCCACCAGAGGACGCTCTACGACGTCCCTGTTAGTGATGGCGTTGCATAGTCTGTCCACCAGAGGACGCTCTACAACGTCCCTGTTAGTAATGTTTTTGTTCAAAGGGCTTTAAGTGTCATATTTGTAGTTTATATTTTATACATTTTATTTATCAGAACTTTATATTTTGATGTTTTGTATATATTATATTGAGAACTCATAAATAACTACAAATATCTAACGTGTGTGTGTGTGTGTGTGCGTGCGTGCGTGCGTGTGTGTGCGTGCGCGCCTGCAGGTCCGGTCACCTGATTGAGCCTCTGTACCAGGTCTGGGAGGAAGTGTCGGATGCAGAGCTGCTTCCCACCAAAACGGGACAACAGGTGAGATGACAGAAGGGTGAGCAAGGTTCGAGCAGTACCTTTAGCGTTTTCCTAATGCACCCCCAATGACGTTATGTTGGGGGACTTACCAAAGCTTAAGCTAACCGGTATTTTTAATATTGATTATTTTCTTGCTAAATCGTAGTCTATTTGTAGTCTCAGAGGCCGAGCTGACATGATCCTGTTCCAGCGAGTAGACTCAGCCGGGAGGTGTTCTGTAGCTCTGGAGGAGCTTTGTCTGACGGGGACATAGACATGTGGACTGGTGTAAAACAGCTTACGTGTCCCCCTCTCAGCCCTATGGGGGGGGAATGCAACGCTACCAAGCCACAGCTGAGACGTGTAGTTAAATTTTTCGAGAGGTGACGGCTAAGGCGTGCGTTCCTTATCTACACGGAGCTACGTACGTAGCGCCGGCGTAGATTTAACGCAGAAGCATGAATTGGCTTAAACATACGTGATCATATAGGTAAAACTACGAGGAAATGTATATGTATTAGGTAAAAAATGAGAGAATATAATATATAAGTGATTTTCAGGTTTTCAAACTGTGCTGTGTGTGTGTGTGTGTGTGTGTGTGTGTGTGTGTGTGTGTGTGTGTGTGTGTGTGTGTGTGTGTGTGTGTGTGTGTGTGTGTGTGTGTGTGTGTGTGTGTGTGTGTGTGTGTGTGTGTCAGGGTCCACGGGAGGACGAGGACGACTTCCTGTGTGGGGAGACGCCCCAGGCCGAGGGCATTGTGGGAATGACACCCAGCTCCTACGACTCAAGCCTGCGCAGCCCGAGCAGCGTGGGTTCCCCCCCCATCGGCTTCCAGAGACCCTGATCACACGCGTTACGTTTAAGTTCTACACACGAACGGAAGGACACGTGAGCCGGTCTCTCCTGAAGAGACGGATCTGTTCAGCCAACAGCCGTCATCTGTGGTCATAACGAATAGAAAAGTTCAGTGTTTTATTTTCGGAGAATTTTAGCTCCACGCAATCAAGACTGAACTTTAAAGTTATGATCAGTCACCGTTCAGGCCACGTTGGCATGTGCTAAATCTCTGCAGAAACTCCGATGGGAGCAACAGTACGAGTGAGAGACTCCAGACTAGGACCAGAGGACTCTACATAGACTGGTGCAGCATTAGTCTCTTTGACTCAGCTCGCTGTGAATTGAGTTTGTTAATTTAATGTTATTTAGTGTATTTAGCAGTAAAATACTGTTTGGAGGCAATTGTATTTGTTTCTTTGTGAAAGCTCATCATACTGAAGCCTGGTGCCGAGAGAAAGGTGAGATCCGAGAGCTTTGACTCATGTGGGCTGCATCTCAAAACCCTTAAATTACCTCCTCGACTCCTCCACTTGCCTCCTTTCCTTGCGTCTTAGTCCCTCCCGCCGAGAAGGCACGGGAGGGACGGGAGGAAATCATAGAGGCAACGAGCAAATGGCTTTTAGAGCAGTGTTTCTCAAACGGGGTACGCGTACCCTGAGGGGTACTTTGGAGGACTGCAGGGCGTACGTGACATTTTTAGCAAAAATGCTAATAAGATTTATCATTATTTATCATTCAATCATTAAAAAAATGTCATGCATAATTCCTAAGATAATTATACTGTAATAATGAATGAGTTATGTGATGAATTATTTACATTTGAAATATAAAATTTAAAGTTTAAGTTTCTGTTAAAAATGTACTGTTTAGTACTGCCGGCGCTGTATCGTACCTCTTTATCTTTATTGAGATTGAGACGTCCTTTCCTCTGAAGCATCACATGACTTTGTCAGCTGTTTGGGCGGAGCTAGCAACTCCATCCAGGAAGGCTCCTCTCTGGATCCTCGCTCATAGCTCCCCAGTGACCCCTCCTCGATCCTGAAGTGAGAGCTTTGAGACGGCCTTCACCGCGGAGGGACAGAGGACCGAGAGAAGGATGGGGGGGTTCTGAGATGCAGCCAGTCTTCAATGAATGCACCCTCATCACGAAGAGTCCTTTGGTTCAATATTTCTCAAAGAAGGGTCCCCCCCGCCAGCGACCACTGGTGGCCCGCTTGTAGATTTGGTAAAATATGTTTTTAAAGCAACACTAACTTTTCCCGCTTTGGTCCCCCTACAGGTTGGAAGTGGAATTGTCCCATTATGTCTCACTGGAACCACAGATCCACTACCTGACCCAGCAGACTTGCATAGTTCGGTTATAGAGTGCAGAAGTGAAGGTCACCCTGTTACCAGTTGATGAACCACTGAAACGGTTTAGGAAACATTATTTTATTTATTATTTTGGTGCAGGGTTGCCAGATCTGGTACCAGATCCGTAGTTCCAATGAGACTTAATGAGACATTCCGACAGCCAACCTGTAGTGGGACCGAAGAGGTGAAGTTCTTTAGGGTTTCATATAAAGTTTGATGTTCATCAGCCTGTCTGCCAGCAACTCGGAAGCCTAATCGGGAGGTGCATATGTGTTGTTTTCAATATTAAATAAACTCTTATTTAAATTCAAACATTATTTGTATTGGCCTTTTTTTTTTCTGTTGTCGGACTTTAGCAACGAAGACGACTGTTTTGCGATAATGTAACGATAACGATGCTTCAGACAGACGACCTTCAGACAGACGATGCTTCAGACAGACACATTATGCATAAATGTGCAAATGATGTGTGTATATATATATATGTATGTATGTGTATATATATGTGTATATATATGTATGTATGTATGTATATATGTATATATATATATATATGTATGTGTGTGTGTGTATATATAATATATATATATATATATATATATATATATACCACGACCCCCACCCCACCCCGAGTGAAAGTCCTGTGTTTATGTGCCAGCTTTACCTGAGCTGCATTATTGACTGTCGCAACTTCTTCACCTGATCCATTTCAGCCAGTTCTCATTAAGGTCTCTAGTGTTGTCTTTAGACAAAAAGGTGAACTTATTCTTCAAGACATTGCGTTCCATCAAAACAGTTTTTAACAGAGTATTATTGTTTGTTTCTATATATCTGTGTGGTCTGATGTCATTGAGATTTTTGTAGATTAAAGTTAATCCCTCATGGAAATACCTTGTGTGCTTTTCTTAGGCCTGCTCTCTTGTTTAACAGTCTAACACCACCAGTGTCTGGGACAGAATGCATCCCATCTGCACCTGAAACACTCACCAGTTATAGTACTGTTAGTATTGGAAATAAGTTCTAGGTAACTGGAATAAACACAACACCAAATCCATTCAGCACTTAGTCCTTTAATATAAAACTGTAACAGAAAGACATGAGGCCACACCAGAGATGCAATCTTGTTAAAGTACAGGACATGTCAGGATTTTGAAAAGCTGTCCATATGAATCAAATGACAGTTCCACCTGTAACCTCTGACTGACGTCTGCCTAGACTCCGTGACTACCACACACAGGTTTACACAGCAGGAGCTACAGCAACATTAAAGCCACTGGCCAACATGAAGCATGCAGTATGAAGCCAGTCAGCCAGTCCAACAGCTCGGAATACTTCAGGCTTTGCCTTTCATGAATGAAGAAGGGCACGAGGAGTTATCGAGATGGACAAAAGGGACACTGTCTTACTTTTTGCTCAACAGTTCATAACCCAAAGCGATGTGTGATGGAGGCAGATGGCAGCCGGTTATTATGACACAGAGGAAGACTCAGCAGAACAGACCAGCTCGGGATTGTCCTTTCCAAGCTAACAAGTCCTCCGATAACATGCAATCCACAGAGTCAATCTGGAGGGAGAGGGGGGGTCAGGGAGTATGAACATGGTTTACAGCAGTGTGTGTGTGTGTGTGTGAGTCTGTGTGTATGTTAGGGATGGAGAAATTACCGGTGTAATGGTAAACCCCGGTGAAATAATGACGGTAACAATAACCCTTTTCATTTCTAATATCCGTATTATGGTGGTGCTGTGTTTGATCCTTCCCAGCTTCATCCGAGGCTCCTGAAGTAGCCGCGCAGGGGACAGAATGTAGCAGCTGTCTCTTTCTCTTTTTTCTTTTCTTTCCTGTTTTCGGACTTGCCAGACGGTAAGTTAAAGCTATTCTGTAGCTTTACAGCCTCGTTATCTTCACAATCACGATAAACGTGCTTAACTATTAAAGGTGTATTACACTGTTTGCTCCGTTATGGCTATATGTGCTGTAATACATGTGGCTTATTCTCAGTTTGTGTTACTGAGCAGTATGTTACATTTATGTTAATTATTACAGAGAAACAAATGTAATTCTTAGTATTGTTTCGTGTTATATGCTGGTGGCTTTAATATTTAGTTTTGGTAAATAATGTTCATAGTAAGTCAGATGCTTATTAATGTGCATTATTATTTGCTTATATTTCAGAACCACATCCAAGTTCACATGCGACGCTTCATGGTTATGTTCAAGTCATAAACAAATCTTCCTGATCTCAGAGTCAGAGATCTCTGGTTCTAGTCCCCCGTTACATTTTGAAACAATTTCAGCTTGTTTTGGCCTACCAGGGCTTTCTGAACATTTCAGTTCATATTGATGATTACAATTATTATTTTACAGTACAGTAGTTATTTGTAAAAAAAACGTTTATACAGTACTTTTATTTGTTAAACAAATGCTTGGGCCTGTAAAAAGGTTTTGTTCTTTGGTTTCAATGTATTATGGAGCATTTCATCGTATAATAATTGTTAAAAAAAATAAAGGTTACTACTTCACGAATTTCGCCTATCACGGGTTCTTCTTGGAACGTAACCCCCGTGATAAACGAGGGTTCACTGTACCGCGATAATACAGAAAACTGATCATTTTGGTCGCTATAACCATGGGGTTACATTTTAATACCGTCACATCCCTATGTCTGTGTGTGTGTGTGTGTATGTATGTCTGTCTGTATGGCCTTTGTGCGAGTGTTTGTGTGTGTGTGTGTGTGTGTGTGCATGCAGCGCCTCCAACACCACCTGCTGTCAGAGTAACACAACATAGGATTCCAGCAGCCTTTTGATTTGGCAGAGCACTTCTCCCAAAGACATGTGTACTGATGGGTGACCGGCGAGAGTCCTCAGGTCCGGACTGAGTGCAACACCCCCCCCCCCGCTGAGCCCTCCATAAAGACTGTGGAATATTTCAAAAGAAGACACTAATTTGATGCGTGTAAGCAAGCTTTGGCATTAAAACATCGGCTGTGTTGTGTTCAAGCTGTCACTGAACTGACGATGTGAATGTATGGAAGTTATTATTTTGAGGAGGTGTATTGGATGGGGTCCAGTCTGTATTGTGGTGTGGTCCATGGTGGGCTCAGCTGCTCATCCAGCCTGCCCCGGTCCTCTCTCGGCCCTCTCTGGCTCTCTGCTCACATATGATGAGGCTCAACATCTGGGGCCAGCGCTGCCTCCAACGCACTCACTGACACTGCAGGTCCATCACAAGAGGAAAGAAAAAGACTTTCAGTACATACAGTGACATCACCATGTAACTTATTAATTAAAGAGCCCCTATTATGCTTTTTTGGAATTCCCCCATCTTTTACTGTGTTATATAGTTGTTTGTGTACAGTATGTAATAGCTGTATAAAGAATAAAAAAACACATTTCACTCCAAATGGAGCTTTCTTTCACACAGACAGCACTTTTCTTCTCTGTCTGTGCACAGCTCGACCACACTCCTGTTTGAACCCCCCCCCCTTCCTAGTGATGTCACTGATTAAGAAAGCCAGCCCAGTTTTTCATGTAAGCATGTCAACCTATTCTGCTCGAGTCCAAGAGGAGAACTCGGATGCTGAAAAGGAGTATAACAGGGTCTCTTTAAGTACATTAATCTAATGATATGATGGTTATTTGACGCTTAAATGTTATTAAGTTTAGAATGATAGTGTGTTGCAGTGTGTACCGTTGTCATCAGCGGGGGGGGAGCAGGCTCCTGCCACCAGCTCTTTGGCCTCCACAGCCAGCTGGAAGGCGGGGTCAGGGAGGGGGGACGGGGTGTCGGGGCTGTCGGTGGCCGGGGACGACCTGCTGCTCCTGACACACACACACACACACCCAGAGTGTTATAGCAGGACTCCAAAGGCACCGCTGTGGCTAACTAATAATAAATATGAAAGATTTAGATATTAAGAGTCTCTTACCCGCCGTCAAACAGGCTGGGTGTCGTCAGCACTTTGTGGACATTCTGAGGACAGACATAATAGAGGGAGAGAGTTATGGGAGCTTCTGTGACAATATGTATAATATATATTTTTTAATAACACTAAGTTAGGAGGAGGCCTCGGGGAAGACCCAGGACTAGGTGGAGGGATTATATCTCGCTATTATATCTAGCCCCCGTTACCTGACTCTGGATAAGAGGACGAAGATGGATAAATGAGGACAGACGTCAGGTCTTCACATGTGCGGTCTGAAAACGTCTGAACTGCCTGTCTTAAAATCTATAAATGGACTTTCAGAGCAGGGGTCAGGGTGTAAGTGTTGCAGAGAGCTGCAGTGTCTCTCAGCCACCAGGGGGCAGACTGCCTCCATGACAGTTTAGGGGACATTTGGGGATCTTTGGGACTGTGGTGGTGTTTCAGATCTGCGTGCTGAATCCGGTGTATGCAGTGTCCCAGGCTGTGGCTGTGAAAGGGCTTCATTTCCTATAAGTTCTTCACAATAAAAGTCCTATGTTATTTTGATATTTGAATGCTTTTATTATGAAGCAGCAACATCAGAAAATGTCAAGGCTTCATCAGCAGTAACTTATTGGGACTCCTAGGTGAACATGAAACGTAAAATAAAGCAGGACTAAACTTCAACCTGCAGAGATTAGTCACAGAGACTTTGAAAAACACATTTTTTCTCCTGACAAAGGCCCATCCCCCCATCAGAACATCTCCTTATGTTGGCACCCTTTTATATACAGTTTGTTTGGCCCACAGACGGACCGTGGGCAGCGCTTTTAATTTTTTACTTTATTAATGTGAAAGTAACAATTGACCTTATAAAAACACACCAGCTTATGTGTGTTCATTTGCATATAGAGCGAGGAAGTGAGATCCCATCACAGGTGGTCACCCAGGACGCATTTGGAGACGCACTGTCAGAGCTACAAGAAGGCCCTGCAGACTCTAACCCCGGTTCCATCCCCAGTCTGGGCTGGGCCCTGTTGGGTGGAGTTTGCATGCTCTTCCAGACTTTCTTTGACATACTATACTATGACTTTTTTCAACATACTATGCCATGACAAAAAAAAAAAAAGAGAACTCACCCTTTAATGTGAGGGTGTCCACTTAAAGCCTTACCTGTGCAAAGCCCAGCAGCTTCCTGTTGGAGATCACCAGGTGTCTCCTGCTCTGCTCCGACTTCCTCAGCTGGCAGTCGACAGTCGTCAGCCTTCTGTTCAGATCCAGCACCTCCTCCTGATCGACACACACCCACACACACACACACACACACAGTGTGTGAACAGACACTAACAGCCATTTTACAATCACTGAGTGATTTACATTTGACCTGGCACTCATCCTGTAAAACCCGTTGGAAAGAAAAATTGCCCTGTTTGAAGGTCTGTGAATATATATTTAGTTGAGTTGTGTAATTTCCTTATCCCATATGTCCAAAAACCCCAGATCTGTCATGTTGTTCAAGGTAACTCCGTTACTGTCAGCGAGCATGCGTCAGCGTTGTGGTTGTCTGCCAGAAGCTGTCAGAAATGGCCTCTTTATCTAGTTATAAGCCACATTTTCATGAAACATTTTTTACATTTTGGGGTCTTTAAATGTGTTCTAAGCGATGTCACGTGTTTAAAAAATCCTTACTGTCTGCTAGCTGCCTGTCCCAGAACACACTGTAAAAAACATCTCATCTTGACATATGAAGGCATCACTTTGTTAAATTGAAATTAATCAGTATATGTAGTTAGTAAGTTACTAAATTAGTTATTAAGTTTCTATCCACTACTGAAAGTAAAGACTTGGTTTATTGAGGTCAACAGTTGGTGGAGCTAATTCTCTGGTTTGGTGCAAATACACCGCTGTAGAAGAAGAGGACAGAACAATATGACATAAATAAAGTCAAAACCATGTGAAATATTGTGATGGAAATGTGACATTCCTGTTGGTTTCCTGTTCTAATGTGAGGAAGATTACAGTCTCTTTACTAAGGTTTTACAATTAAAGGAACGCAGATATACAACAGCAGAGATGGTCTTGAACAAAGACTGGTCTGTAAAGACAAGCAACCGGGTAACAAAGACAAAAAAATGAAGTAGGGAAGAAAAGAATAAAAGATAGAAAGAAGAAAGGGTAGGATGAAGGTTACGGTCGATCAAACTATGCATTTAAACTCCTGAACTCAGAAGCTGTCACACATGTAATTGAAGCGGTTTCAACCCTTCCTCATTTCTATAATTCTATATGCCAGAGTGCAGCCGGAGGACTTACTATCTGAGATAATAAGCCACAGGTAGTGAGGCAGTAAGCCTGAAAGCCAGAGGAAATAAATACAAAGCCGTCTCTTCATCAAAGCAGGCTGCTGGAGAGAACAGAGGCAGCCTGATGTGTTCTCACAGAGAAAAGCTGCGGCACGCTGATGCTGCTGCAGCGCCCGCAGCTCTAACGGAGGATGGAGGGCGGGTACAGCACAAGAAAGGCAAAATCTTGGCTCAGTGCTTTTTAAATCCCACACAACATCATCTGCAGGGAGAGAGGGTTCATGGCCCTGTGTTAACGTGAAGCGCCTGGCGCAGCTGCGTTTAGGACGTGTACAAATCCACTTTTGCTAGTTTGACGGCAGTCCTAAAGGGTCCTAAGTGTCTTCATTAATCAGAGGTGTGTTCTGGGGGTAACATGCAATCAACCAATCACAGAGGTCCTCTCCCATTCCCTTTAACAGCCTTGAAGCATTGCTGTTAAGATGGAAGATTTACACCCTCATATTTTATATGTAATCTTCTGCATGTGTGTGTAACAAGCATAGTGTGTGTCCCTGTGTTTGTAACAAGCATAGTGTGCGCACGCTGTGCATAAGCCTTACTAATAATAATAATAATAATAAGCTTTACTAATGCACCGTTAAAATAACAATGAAATGCTGGGTTATTGACTTCAGACCAGGTTTTTATTGGTCAATGGTGTGATCACTTTCAGCTGCCTCAAGATAGCAACACGCCCAACACACCTCCCTGTAAGACCAGCATGCCCATGGGCGCAGGTTCATTTGCTATTTAAACTATGTGGGCGCTGGAAGGGAAATTAACAACAGTGTTGGTGATACAGGGGCAACAGAATCACGCTCAGACAGATTTTAACCAACACACATATCCGCTGTAACGTTTCACAACATGTAACTAGACTCTGTTGCTACAGAGATACTGCGTGGGGACAACAAGAGCGTTGATTGGCTGGCTTGTGTTTCTGGTGGTGGGAAAGATTGTTGAGCGTGAAGACAACATGAAGAAAATAACAAAATCTGCTGCTTTTCAGTAACACGTGTAACAAAGACATCACTGAGAAGTTCCCGCTCACCGCACAAAAAAAAACAAAAATGTTTTGATAGCTGGATTATAATAATTTTAAAACTCAGTATGAAAACATTTTGTACAGTGTGACCACATTCTCAAGAAAAAAATCAGTAAACAAGTAAAAGGCTAACCCTAACCCTAACTTTCTCCATCTCTTCCTCCACGGCGTTGTGGAGGAAGGTCTAGCTAGTTCACACAGCATTCCTGGATGGGAGAAAAACATGCTCTGGTTCATTGGCATTTCTTTAAACCAATCACAATCATCGTGGGCGGGGCTAAGCTCCGGACAGAGCCATGGTGCCTCTGCTAAATAGTCTCAGGAATTAACTTGTTTTGGTGGAACATGTGGACGTTCAGAAGTAGTTTTAGTCGTCAACAGAAAACTCAGATTGGACAGATAGTCTAGCTAGCTGTCTGGATTTACCCTGCAGAGATCTGAGGACCAGGTAACCATAGTCCTCAGATTGGACAGATAGTCTAG
Source organism: Percina caprodes (assembly GCA_013375575.1). Classification (NCBI taxonomy): domain Eukaryota; kingdom Metazoa; phylum Chordata; class Actinopteri; order Perciformes; family Percidae; genus Percina; species Percina caprodes. The sequence goes on from JABXJD010000227.1 coordinate 765,724, forward strand.
CTAGCTGTCTGGATTTACCCTGCAGAGATCTGAGGACCAGGTAACCATAGTCCTCAGATTGGACAGATAGTCTAGCTAGCTGTCTGGATTTACCCTGCAGAGATCTGAGGACCAGGTAACCATAGTCCTCAGATTGGACAGATAGTCTAGCTAGCTGTCTGGATTTACCCTGCAGAGATCTGAGGACCAGGTAACCATAGTCCTCAGATTGGACAGATAGTCTAGCTAGCTGTTTGGATTTACCCTGCAGAGATCTGAGGACCAGGTAACCATAGTCCTCAGATTGGACAGATAGTCTAGCTAGCTGTCTGGATTTACCCTGCAGAGATCTGAGGACCAGGTAACCATAGTCCTCAGATTGGACAGATAGTCTAGCTAGCTGTCTGGATTTACCCTGCAGAGATCTGAGGACCAGGTAACCATAGTCCTCAGATTGGACACATAGTCTAGCTAGCTGTCTGGATTTACCCTGCAGAGATCTGAGGACCAGGTAACCATAGTTCTCAGAAATCAGAGGTTAGAACGCTAACACAGAGACCGAGGAAGGGACGGACATCTGACTGACAAATCCGGTGAAATTTCCCAAAAAATTAAACGTTGTGGCCTGGTCCAAAAGCTACAGACGAGCACTACTTATTAAAATAAAAACTACGTCCTCAAGATGCCAAACATCAGTGCCATTTCCTTGGACCTGAGCTCAGCAGATTTGTCTGGATCCTAGTCTAACTAGCTAGGGTCTCCGCCACTAGGATCTCCACCACTAAGACGGCCCTCTTGTCCAAATATGGTCACTCCTGGTCTTATTCAGAGTGCTGAATTATTATAGGTATCTTTATTGAATTATTATTATTATATAAATTATTAATAAAAAATACATTATTATAAAAATTGTATTTGGTGCAGCTGGTCAATGCATCGTAAATGTTATAGAGCTTTGAATATTGATTGGTATTCCCGAGAAAACAATGTCAACTAGACGTATTGTCTTGAGACTCACCCTGGTGGCCTCTAGTCCTCGTGCTTGCCTCTTGCTGGCCAGCTGGTTCTTCAGGTCCCTGATCTCAGCCTCCAGCAGCTGGATCACCTCCTCGTAGTCCTGCTCTGCACTGCTGGCCAGCCGCTGCCCGGCCCCGGCCACCGCAACCCCAGTCCCAGCCCCAGCCACCCCAGCCCCGGCCCCAGACACCCCAGCCCCGGCCTCCGCCCCGGCCCCAGACACCCCAGCCCCGGCCCCGGCCCCAGACACCCCAGCCCCGGCCTCCGCCCCGGCTGCCTGCAGACGACTCTTCAGAAGGGCGTTCTCCTCCACAGTCAGACATGCTTTCTGGAAAAGACAACAGAATGTTCAGCAGTAAATATTTGCATATGTGACATGTTGGATATATATAATTTAGACCCCCTTTTTTCATTTTAGGCCTTTATTTGTTAGAAAAGCTTAGACATTAAAGGGGAGAGAGAGAGAGAGGGAATGACATGAGTCAGAGTCAAGAGCTGTGCAATGAGGACCGGGGCACTGTACATGGGGCGCACACGCTACCAGTTGAGCTACCCAGGCATGCCATAATTTATTTCCATAGCTGACTGTCAATAACACAGCCATGCAGCATGTCTCCACACACCTCGGAGGTCCTCTGCAGCTCCTCCTCCAGGCTTTTCTTGCTGTGCTCCATGTCCTTCAGCATCACCTGCCGAGAAAGGCAGCAGATGAAGCACGGGAGGTGTTTACAGCTGAAACCATCAGGCCAGAGCCTTCTGCGGCCCAGTGAAACCAGGCTACATAAGAGAGAAATTAATTCCTCCTGCCTTCATGTCATTTGAATAGAATATGTAAAGTGCCACCTTATGTTTTTGTGCCGGAGTGTCAGAGGCTTCTTTGACTCTGACAAACACTAAAGTTGTAATCCTTAATGTCAAACTCAGCTTTGTCCAACAAGGTATTTGGAAGGTAAAGTAATCTGTAAATACTTTGCTACTTATGAGTTTTCATTGGTAGTGGAGGAGTCCAACTTTCCCCCCTGGGAGTCAAATAGTGTACTCTAGTACAGAGGGATACTAAGGAAAAGATGCACGCACACACATAAGTCTTACAGTTTATGTCATGAATTGTCTTGCTCTTAAGTGATGGCTCTGTTACACAGCTGTATCAGAGCTATATGTGCAAACCAAGCTTTCCTACAGCTGCTGCTTAACAATTAATGGCATTCAACTGGATAACTATGGGTTGGCTTTTACTATGAAGCAGCCACAGGAAGACTTAGCGATTGCTTTTCACCATAAACTGGTCAATAACATTTTTGGTGGCTTTTGTCAGTGAACGTTTTTTGTTTTGTTTTGTATTGTAGGGAGTGTAGGACTGACATCTGAAGGACTGCAACAGAAATGTTCAAACATACAGCTTGTTCTAGAGCTGTGTGCTGGTGGTGCATGGAAACAAAGTAAAACTCCGCGCCCTCCTGGCTCAGTAGTGTAACTCGAAAGTACTTCGCTGAAATGCCCCAAGAGCATCTTTGACAAATACTTGAGTAAATGACAGTGGTTTTGATATAACGTTTTGTTATTGTCACATAAGCTTTATCATTCACCTTGAGCTGCTTCATCTGGGTTTGCAGCTGCTTCACCTCCGTCTGGAACTGCTCCATCTCCTCACTGCTGTAGCTGCACTCCGACTCATATGTCTGCACACACACACACACACACACACACACACACACACACACACACACACACACACACACACACAGTTATGTTTATGACTTTGTGTCTATGCATTTACAGAAGAGTTGTATATGTGTTTTATATTTCTCCTTTCTTTAGGAATAGTTAGAGGAGTATTGGTATATTCTTCACTGTTTCATGTTACTAGATATAACAATGATAACTCCGACTATGACAGAATATTAACCCTTCACTAGCCCAACAGCATGTCTTTACACCAACAATAGAAGCTAAAGATACCCACAATACATCAGGTGTATCTCAACTATGGATCCCACAGTAGCCCAAAACACACACCATCTGTTACCAGTAGCAACACATGAGTGTGTGTAAAGTTGACCATTTGGGTTGTTGGGAGTATGTGACAGGTTAGGCTGGAAGTTATCTGTTTACTGGAATCTGTCTAGTGCTGGCATGTGAGAGGCTGTAAGGACTGCTCACGGGGGAGTGGAAGGCGGACGTGTCCATCAAACTAGCTGCTTCGTGATAGGAAAACATGAAGGGACCCGCCCCTAAACCCAGCTCCTCCAGGTTCTCCTGGAAAATGTTCCGGGTGGCCTCCACCAAGTCTAAGAGGCGACAGACAAGCACAGACACAAAATGCTATTGAATGCTATTAAGTTATTGAGTTACCATGGCTACCAGAACACCAAATAATAAAATGCTTTCACATAAATAAAATAAATTTTCATTTATGCTATTAATAATGGATATTATACATTTAATTTGTTATATATATATATATATACACACACACACACACACACACACACACACTCACATTCAAGTCGTAAAATACAAAAAATTCATGTGAATGAAGCATTGTGTTGCTGCAGAGAATCCCCAGCCTACACACTGTATCCTACAATAGTACAGATCCTCGCAAAAATCACACTATAATCATTATCATTTTTTTATTTAAATATTTTTCAATGAAAATGAGAGTAATTATGCAAAAAGGACACAGAGCTGCTTCATACACACCACAGCCAGGTGAAACAAGCTGTCAGTGACACACAGAGTCTGTGATTTGACAAGATTTCAATATTGATATTTCACCTTGCTGTTGACACAACTGAAAGTGTGTGTGTTTGTGTGTGTGTGTGTGCTTCACCTCCATAGGCCACAGTGCCTTGTGGGTCTATTGTCAGACTCTGTCTCAACTTCTTCCTCTTCTCTTCTGTGACATCCAATCCGAGATAGGACAAAGCCTGAGAGACAGGGACACAAACAGAGAGTGGGATATTTTGACTGTGGTGCCATTGCATTGAAAGGTGTAGAACTTAGAGGGTGACAATTTCAAAATGAAATCAACGGGAACGGGACAGAGAAAAATGATGCTGCAATCAGCGACAGAAGACACAACGGCTAGAAAGTAAGATACTAATCAGTCTCTCTCCAGACTTAATTACGTTGTACGCTGTACTCCACAGACGTTAGGCCTACTACGTAGTCTAACTGAGTCATAGGTTAGGCCTACTACGTAGTCTACCTGGGTTGTAGGTTAGGTTTACTACATAGTCTACCTGGGTCATAGATTAGGCCTACTACGTAGTCTACCTATTAGCTTAGGCTACTTAGAATGCGGAAGGCAGCGATTCTCTCGGGATGTTACAGGACATGAGGGCAGTCATGTGATCGGGATATGACGAAAGTATTTTTGTGGGCTCGGGATGGGATGGGAGCGATTCCCTGTCACCCTCTAGTGGAACTCCCTGCCCCTTTTAAAGCTCTACTTAAAACTCAGCTTTATCATTTGGCTTTTTCAGCTTTTTTTGTAGCCTACGTAAGTGGACTGGGGTATACTGGTGTGTTGGTGTGTGCGTCAATCTGGATCGGCATGTGTGTGTGTGGGGAGTGAGAAAACTGGTTTTGGGGAGAGTACTGTATGGAGAACTGTTGTGTGGACTGTGGACTATACCTAGAACTACATTCCTGTAACCACTTGGTTGGAGAGAGGCTATGGTGAGTCTCCCCTGTTCTTTCTGACCACGGCTGGAAAAGCAGGAAAAGTTAACCCTCTCCTTGATTTTATGTTGTTTATGGAGAAGGAGAACCAGGAACCTACTGCAGACCTACAGCTAAATTAATATCAAAGCTGAACAGAACTAAAAAACAGAACAGAGAGCAGCGACAGAACGAGGAAGATGAAAATAGAGATAATCAGCAGAAAGATAGGAAGCTGGAGGCCGGGGAGAGGGGGAGCAGTGGGCGAATGTGCTGAGAGGGTAGAAATAATGTACAGATGAAGAGCGCAAGTGTGATAAAGCCAGCAGAGAGAGATCAATAATTAGATGAAGAGAGAGCTTGGGGTGAAAAAGCAAGTTAATCAGAAAGAGAAGAACCCTCAGCGTAAGGCGGCTTCGTGGAGTCTCTTTAAAAACCTAAATGAACAAGTGGAGGAACATTCTCAATGCAAAGTCTTCCATACAGGTCCCGAGGGCTCGCTGAATGTTTTGATGAGTATGAAAAAAGGTTGTGGATCATAAGCTACGTTCTGGGTTTCTACTAGAGCATGTTTACATGCTTTAATGTAAAACAAATATTATTTTTCTCATACTGTCCGTCTGAATATACCTGTATTCCCCCTCTGTCTGAGCGCCTGTCTCTTTAAGCCGCCCTCCAGAAAAAACTCAGTCTGCTCTGATTGGTCAGCATTTCTGTGCTCTGCATCTCTGCACCGGCACTGCAGCCGGGGAATAACTGTAACGGCTCTGCAGCAACACTTTCTACCTTTCTATAGTATAGTTGTGACATTGCAACGCATGGAAGTCCTAAGGACTGAGCGTTTTGATACTTTTGCAGTATTTATGTCACCCTCACTTACTTTATAATAATAAAAACTGGCATGAAATCTCACCTTTAAATTGAATATTAAGCAGTTTTGAGATTGTGTGTGACGGCTGCTGTCATTTCTCCAATTAAGTATCAACATACAGTATTTACCGCAGCTGTTATTGCCACCATGAACCTCATGACATCACAGCTGTCACAGTTTACCAGAACACACACATCAGGATCACACAGTTTAGCAGTGTTGACCTTGTCCTTCAATTAGCACTGTAAAACTAGAGGCCTTAGTGTTGTAATATCAGAATGTTTGTTTAAATCAACTGACATTAAATACAATCTGCCCTCAACCTAATACTAACAAACAGTTTTTATTATTAAAGTCTCCAACAGCCCTTATCAGGCAAACCAAAATGACCCACAACCAGCGGTGGAGGAAGTATTCACATCCATTACTTAAGCAAAAGTACTAATACCACACTGTAAAAATAATAAGTCCTGCATTGAAAATGTTACCTAAGTTAAAGTGTGTAAGTATCATCAGGAAAATGTGGTTAAAGTACACTCACCGGCCACTTTATTAGGTACCCCATGCTAGTAACGGGTTGGACCCCCTTTTGCCTTCAGAACTGCCTCAATTCTTCGTGGCATAGATTCAACAAGGTGCTGGAAGCATTCCTCAGGGAGTTTGGTCCATATTGACATGATGGCATCACACAGTTGCCGCAGATTTGTCGGCTGCACATCCATGATGCGAATCTCCCGTTCCACCACATCCCAAAGATGCTCTATTGGATTGAGATCTGGTGACTGTGGAGGCCATTTGAGTACAGCGAACTCATTGTCATGTTCAAGAAACCAGTCTGTGATGATTCCAGCTTTATGACATGGCGCATTATCCTGCTGAAAGTAGCCATCAGAAGTTGGGTACATTATGGTCATAAAGGGATGGACATGGTCAGCAACAATACTCAGGTAGGCTGTGGCGTTGCAACGATGCTCAATTGGTACCAAGGGGCCCAAAGAGTGCCAAGAAAATATTCCCCACACCATGACACCACCACCACCAGCCTGAACCGTTGATACAAGGCAGGATGGATCCATGCTTTCATGTTGTAGACGCCAAATTCTGACCCTACCATCCGACTGTCGCAGCAGAAATCGAGACTCATCAGACCAGGCAACGTTTTCCAATCTTCTATTGTCCAATTTCGATGAGCTTGTGCAAATTGTAGTCTCAGTTTCCTGTTCTTAGCTGAAAGGAGTGGCACCCGATGTGGTCTTCTGCTGCTGTAGCCCATCTGCCTCAAAGTTCGACGTACTGTGCGTTCAGAGATGCTCTTCTGCCCACCTTGGTTGTAACGGGTGGTTATTTGAGTCACTGTTGCCCTTCTATCAGCTCGAACCAGTCTGGCCATTCTCCTCTGACCTCTGGCATCAACAAGGCATTTCCGCCTACAGAACTGCCGCTCACTGGATGTTTTTTCTTTTTCGGACCATTCTCTGTAAACCCTAGAGATGGTTGTGCGTGAAAATCCCAGTAGATTAGCAGTTTCTGAAATACTCAGACCAGCCCTTCTGGCACCAACAATCATGCCACGTTCAAAGTCACTCAAATCATCTTTCTTCCCCATACTGATGCTCGGTTTGAACTGCAGGAGATTCTCTTGACCATGTCTACATGCCTAAATGCACTGAGTTGCCGCCATGTGATTGGCTGCTTAGAAATTAAGTGTTAACGAGCAGTTGGACAGGTGTACCTAATAAAGTGGCCGGTGAGTGTATTAAAACATTGTAGAAAGCGTAAAGGATCCAAGCAGCTGTGTGTTTAATGGTCTCATCATCTCAGCTGGACCTGGAGGATGTTATATTGTTGCTATGGTTACTTTATAATAACACATCAGATTTTATTCTTTGCGAGCAATTATTTAATTTTGTGCTTTGAAAAGCACTTAACAAGCCATTGGGTCCGTTGTGGTAACGCTGCTGGATATCCAGAAGTTAAAACCCGAGCAGGAACAATCTTTGCTGAGTTGTGTTGGGGGCCATGATGTTGTGGCCCTCCTCCCCACGGGGTTTGGGAAAGTTTGATTGTCCAGCTCGCTCCGTTAGCGGTGACGGAGTTAGCTAAGGCTAACGCTAGCGATTGGTTATAGCAGATCCAGAGTGGCTCTGGGCAGATCCAATAGTTTTAAACTTCAACAGAGTACCCCCTTCAAGGAAGTTAATACTAGGACTGCAGGACCAGGCTAATGGACCAGAGTCTGGTAGGACCAGGCTAACGTACCAGAGTCTGGTAGGACCAGGCTAACGTACCAGAGTCTGGTAGGACCAGGCTAATGGACCAGAGTCTGGTAGGACCGGGCTAATGTACCAGAGTCTGGTAGGACCAGGCTAATGTACCAGAGTCTGGTAGGACCAGGCTAATGGACCAGAGTCTGGTAGGACCGGGCTAATGTACCAGAGTCTGGTAGGACCAGGCTAATGTACCAGAGTCTGGTAGGACCGGGCTAATGGACCAGAGTCTGGTAGGACCAGGCTAATGGACCAGAGTCTGGTAGGACCGGGCTAATGGACCAGAGTCTGGTAGGACCGGGCTAATGTACCAGAGTCTGGTAGGACCAGGCTAATGGACCAGAGTCTGGTAGGACCAGGGTAATGGATACTTTGCATCAACATCCGCATGGCTCCAGAGTAACTTCTCTGACCGTCTGACCGGAGGACAAGACTCACCAAGTCTAACTTGTCTGATTTGAGACGTATGTAGGGGTCCAGCGTTATCTTAGGTTTGGCCCCCGTTGGCGACCTCTGGCTGGCTGAACCTAGAAAAAGGAGAAAAGAAAAAGAAAAGGAGGGTGGAAACAAAAAGGAAGAAGAAGACAAATGAAAAGATATGGTTGATTTTGTGTAAAACAAAGAGGAAAAGCAGTGACCAGGAATCAGGAGTTGTAAGAACCTCAAATTACTGAACGCCTTGAACGCCTCTGCCAACAGGTTAAGTTGCAGTTTACATCCATGTATCTCTGGGTGTCGTTCATCGGCATCAAAGTGATACAGGTTCCTATCAATACTTTTTTCAATACAAATTTTATGAAACAAAACTTACATTACATTACAGCACAATGTCATTTATCATCTACTACTACGTATGTGTGTAACGTAGAGTTTTTCCTGCGTGTCTCTACGACGGCAATTACAGACATTATCAGATCTTGGCAGAAGCATGCTGCATGCTGATTGGCTCACTGATGAGATTCACTCATCAGACGTTTTCTGATACGTGAAACTTTAGAGGTAATTTGGTCGGTGCCTACAAACTATTGAATTTGGTACCCATCCCTACATGTATGTCTGTCCAGACTCATATAATATGTGCACTGAAGACTAAAAAGAAGGGATTTAATGATATCTGAAATATATTAAATGTGTTTCTTGGCGAAAAATTAATAGGTAAATAGATAAACCAATCAGCAGTTTCAGGATGCGTGTCACCAAATGGCTCCCTTTTGCTCCTGAGTTAAGGTATTCAATAATGGCATTAGACTTCTCTTTATTGATCCTTTTGGGATGACTCCCACAAGGAAATTGAATTTCCAGCAGCTTACAAGACATTTGAATAGAGAAGAAGAAAATAAAATACAGTATAAAAAAAAAACAGTATAAATATAACAATAACCTTTCAGCTATAAAAACATATTTCGAATGAATAAAACAAAATAAATCAAACAGTTAAGAGCAGGTTGTGTCCAGGTATGTATGTACGTAGGTTATTAATTAAGTAATTGCACATTGAAAGAGTGGCGACCACTCCTTCCCTTCCTTCCTTTTCTGTTCTGTCCTCTTTACCCTATTTTCTCCTCCCCCCGAGTAAGGAGTTGTTGGCATGAGGGACAAAGGATGTTATGAATTCTGATGTCACAGTGAAGTTAACCTTTGACCTTTTGGGTATAAAATGCCATCACTTCACCCTTGTATCCTATTACACATTTGTGTGACATGTCCTAATTAGTGTAGGAATGATTGGGTTATGTCCAAAAACACACTTTGAGAGATCAGTGACCTTTGTCGTCCAAAATCGAATCAGTTCATCCTCGAGTACATGTGGATGTTTGTGCCAAATTTGAAGACATTCCTCCAAGGCGTTCCTGAGATATTACGCACGGATGGACAAGCCAAAAAAATAATGCCTCTGGCACAAAATATCCCAATGTATAAAATACAGCATCTGTATGAGATATTGGCCTTCAAACAGGATTAGGAGAGAGTATGCGAGGCCACGGAACACTTTGTAAACAACAGGAGGAGAATATCATTGGATAATCTGTAATATCAGAGTGGATGGACAGATATTCTCTGTGGCTTGTGGTTGTGGTGAAGGGGAAGTGTGTGTGAATGGGTTTGGGTGGGGGGGATGAAAAGCAGATGATTAAAAAGAGAGGAGTGGAGGAAAGGTGGATGATAATATAGAGTGAGGGAAAACGAGAGAGGGGAGGGCAGGCAGCCAATGCCTAATATTAATTTGATGAGTTTGTCTGTCCCAGATTTGTGTGTCTGCTTGCTATGGCACTAGGAACCTTTCCTCTGAGTGTCTGTGTCTGCTCATGAACTCATTTCAGTGACTACCCTCCTCCTCGTCCTACCCAAAGGATTTGCCCCAGACTGGCGCTGATGATTGACAGATCTGCTGTCATAACAACAGCCGTGCTTTTCAAACCCTGTTTACACCCACATACTACTCCACATTATTTGTTTTCATCATTTGTTGCCACTCTAGTGTAAAGTTCCCAGTTTATAAATGTGTACAAGAGAACAAATCATATCAATGGTGAAGTTACACAAAGACGGGAGAAGAAAGAGAAGACGGGATTGTTACGGTTAAGGAGTACAAAGTTTGGCAAAAACGTGGAACTTCAGTATCACACACACATACCTTAAAGGTCCCATGGCATGAAAATGTCACTTTATGAGGTTTTTTAACATTATTATGAGTCCCCCCCCCCACTAAACTTTGAGATATACCACTCTGTGATGAGTCAAATAGTCTAAATAATATTCAAAAATAATTCATAGTTTCATTTTATTTTTACTCAAAAGATAACTCAAGGTCTATTGGCTCTAAGTTCCAAAAAGAAGGGAAAAATGTGTAGTAGTGGGTTGAACTGAAGAAAGACTAAAGGTGTAACACAGAATTGATTGACAATTTATACTGTATGCTTTAAATAACAGTCAAATTTGGACATTACGAGGGTTAGATTTGCACAGATGCCCTCTGCAATCATTACAATAGGAGCCCCAGGTGATAAGAGTTGCCTGCAAATAGGGTTTTACACATATGGGCAGCTCATTTATCTCCCTAACAGGATTGAACGCCTACGATGACCGCTCCCCATGCAGGGCTTTAGAACAGGTCAGGGGAAAGAGGAAGGTCAGGCTGTCAAAGAGTCAAAGCCATGAGTGGGTGTAAGTAATGGAAGTATTCACAGGGGTTACAGGGACCGGAAAGATCCGAAACAGCTTTGGTTAATAAGCAGTGAATGTAGCACTGGTGTGGAGTGACTGTGTTTTACTGTCTTTATATACAGTCTATGATCTAACACCTCCCACCCCTGCCTACCAGATCCCTCTTTAACCTCTAAGTGTAGGTGTGCATGACCTAATGTCATCAGTGGTGTGAGGAGGCTTAAGTTGAAGCACAGGAAGCACAGACATGATTTATTGTCAGGAGTCAATATCACTCTTTTATATAAAAAAGAAAAAGATAACCGGCCAGTATTTCACCTCACCACAAACTGCTGACATCTGTCATGGCTAGCAACTGGCTTAGCCAATAAGAGCCTGGAGGGGAGCTGAGTGCTCACATCACCTAGGAAATAACCTTGGCTGGGCTAATTCAGGTCAACAGGATTGGGCCGGGCAGCCAGGACGCTTCAGCGGCAGGGACCCGCCGTCTTACCCTAACAATTTAAAAGCTGTTTGTAATCTTTGATCATCAAGCACTTTCTCCAAACTGACTTGAAAGTTCTAAATTGTTTTCAATCTTTATCTTCTTCAGCAAAAATGTTTTTTTTGCACGCAAAAGTATCTTGACCCAAATGTGCCGATTTATGTTTTCCTCCGCGTGGTTTTCCACGCACCCTTTAAAAAAAGTAGTCAAAAAATGTCTGCATTTCAGAACCTTAAGAAATGGACAGCGACCAACACGAACACACAGCCTATTAACTCGATAATAAAGCCGTAAAGTAGTAGTATCTTTCAACTCAGGACAGCGCCACGTCTCACAAATACACATAGGAATGGAGATGTGGGAAATAAGAATCAATGGAGCAGGGGACTGACAGCGACATAATCACACTATGACAGACGCTCCACTTAGCACGTGGCAAACTCCACGACTCATACCAGACCTCCACAAACCGATGGGTGACGTCACACATGGTCGGCACCTGCTTATTACTGATATCCTCCTTCCATTGCTCTTATACAATTCCAGTTTGAATATCCCTATAGCAGGAATGTTTCTATATCCCAGCTAAAGATCATTTTGGTCAATTTCATATCCTCAATATTTCATATCTCTGCTTGGCTCAGATTTGAACTGTTAATATTGTTTCCCCTGGTTTCAGTCAGCGTTGGCATATTTACTGGGGTTAGGGTTAGGGGCTGGATCCAAATATCAGACTATACAGATATTCATTTGTTGGTTAGGTGTTTGATATTCAATTTCGGGATTCAAATAAAAAAAAATTTCTTCAGTACTGTAATGAAGAGGAGACACATTCAACTTTTGGAGAAACACAACCCTAAGAAGCAGCCCTAATAAGACAGATATAACCTGATTTCAGCCCCCTGAACAGTTAGTTTGACCTCTTTTGGGGAGTGGGTTGTCTTTCATATTTTTTGAGGAGGACAAATCTACGCCTTCTAAAACATGGGGGGGTGCTTCTGTATCGGCATGGACTACATGTCTTTAGGTATCAGATCACTAGAAGCAAAGCAGAGCATCTTAAAAATATTCAGATTAATCATCATCCATGAGCTAGGCTCAAAGTAGAGAGATTTCCATTTGTGTCTGAAACAGCAGCTGCTATGCAGATACACTGAGGATAAGAGGGAGGATGAAACAATAATGAACTGCACCCTCTATTATCAAGATGGTACTTTTTTATGATCCCTCACATTCCTGTGTACTCTGAGGTCCCCTACTGCGCTGTGGCTTCTAGTTAATCCCATTGTCTTCTCGCCACTTAATCCCCAATCTCTGTGAGGGAGCAAATGTTCCCCGTTTTTCATTCCCGGATCAGCTGGGTTTATCTAATATGTGTCTGAATTCAGAGACTTTGTGGACAAGTCACTGAAAATCTCAACTCTGATTTTTTAAGGCATAGCTGCTTTGTTAAACTGCATTGTACGAGTTAACAGGAATATAGTGAAAAGGGTGGACGCCCCATTACTTGTGCCTTTAAAAAAATGTTTTGTAGATCAACTGATTTGCAATTTAATAGTGAAAGGAATGAAATGGGTGTTAGGGTTATAATCAAGAACAGTGATCATCACAGGACAAAAAAAAACATACAGAAAGTAATTATATAAGCATGCATATTTGAGTGTTGTCTAAGAGCAGAAGGCTGGCATATTCTATAATTCTCTTACTGTCATTAAACCCTATGAAAAGATCAAAACCAAACGTTATTCTGGGCTCTATCATGCACCCGCCTGAGTGTCTTTGCAGTTGACGAAGTTGTTAATTTCCTGTCCAGCACCCGTCGTTAAAATAGCAAATGCACAGGGAGGTGTGTTCAGGGACATTCTGGTCTTACAGGGAGTTGTGTTCAGGGGCATTCTGGGCGTGCTGGTCTTGCATGGAGGTGTGTTCAGGTGCATTCTGGGTGTATGTCTATCTTGAGGCAGTAGGAAGTGATTGTGCCATTGACCAACAAAAACCTGGTCTAAAGTCAGTAGCAGCATTTTATTGATATTTTATCAGCGCAAATATTTTACGCTCATGCACAGCGCGCACACTATGCTTAAACAGTTTCAGTCAGGTTTTAGGTCTCGTCACAGTACGGAGACTGCTCTATTAAAAGTCTTTAATGATCTGTTCGTACACCTTGATGCTGGCAATTGTGCCATTTTAATTCTGCTTGATTTGACTGCAGCCTTTGACACAGTTGATCATAAAATTCTTCTGTGGCGTTTAGAGCACTGTGTTGGCTTAAAAGGCACTGTTCTTAAGTGGTTTGAGTCGTATTTAACAGACAGATCAATTTTAGTACAAATGGGACAGTTTTCATCCTCAGTGGCCCCCCTGACCTGTGGGGTACCGCAGGGTCAGTTTTGGGTCCACTGCTATTCTCCCTGTATATGCTACCATTGGGATCTATTTTCAGGAAACATGGCATCTCCTTCCACTGCTTCGCTGATGATGTGCAGGTGTATCTACCGCTAAAGGTTCCAGCTAAAGAATCTTTGCAGGCCGTGATAAACTGCATGACCGATATTAAGACTTGGATGGACCTAAACTTTTTAAAACTTAATGAGAATAAAACGGAGGTTGTCTTGTTTGGGCGTCCAGAGTTGGTTCAGGTTCTTACCAGTTCCCTTGGCCAACTAGCACCACACTTAAGATCCCATGCCAGGGATCTTGGAGTGATTGTTGATAGTGCTTTTAAACTAGATAAGCAGGTCAGTGCTGTGGTTAAGGCTAGCTTTTTTCAGCTTAGACTGATAGCTAAAGTCAAACCGTATCTGACACAGGCTGACCTAGAAAAAGTCATTCATGTTTTAATTACCTCTCGCCTGGATTACTGTAATTCCTTGTATACGGGCATTGGGAAGTCTGAGTTTTATCGTCTGCAGCTCGTCTTTTAAGTGGCAGGAAGAAGCGGGAGTACATTACTCCAGCGCTCTCATTGCTTCACTGGCTTCCGGTAAAATATCGGATTGATTTTAAGGTTATTCTATTTGCTTTTAAATGTATCAATGGGCTCGCCCCAGAGTACCTTACGGACATTGTCAGGCTGCATAGGCCCTCCGGAGACCTCCGTTCAGCCAGTCTGATGGTCCTAGAGGTTCCGAGATCGAAAATGAGATCCAGAGGTGATCGAGCCTTTTCAGTGGCTGCTCCAACTCTGTGGAACTCATTGCCTGGAGCTGTGCGGACTGCTAGAAGCTGGAAGCTGGAAGCTGGAAGCATGTCCACTTTTAAATCATTGCTGAAGACTTATTTATTTGAAATAGCGTTTGGCTCAGGGGAGTCACCTTGATTAATGTTGTATTTTATCCTTCTGGTATTTGTTATTTGTTGTGTCTTTTATTGTATTTGTTTTTATATATTTTATTTTATTTTTTTTTGTTCTTTTACTGTGAAGTACTTTGGTAGGCCTCGGCCTTGGAAATGTGCTATACAGATAAAGTTGACATTGACATTGACAACAGAAAGAAACAAGTTTGCCCATTTGTAGATATATTTTCACAATTACAATTAACTACATAGTCTATTGTCTACCCAGAAGTGATTTTTGAGTTGGTGCGACATTTATATTGTTATACACTGACACAAGTCTCTCAATGTGAAATGGTACTTCCAATCCCGTTGTGAACCAACTGCCCACTCTGCTTAGCAGCTCTTGGATTATAAAAAGGAGAAGAACTGGAAGAGAACCACAGAGTGTGTATAGCAGGGGCGGAGCCAGAAGTTGAAGATATTAAGTGCTATTTTCCAAGCCATTTGGGGTAATAGAATGCCTAAAAATCTGTACATCCATTGGGAAAAACATGACAGTTGCCAATGAAAAAATCATTCTGTAGATTCTAGTTCTTATTGTGTATCTAATTGTTCTCCAACCGTCTTTATGGTTCTAAAACCAGAAGGATTTGAGTATGTTGAGTTGAGGATGACTCCTTTTCACTCCTACCACCTAAAAACAGGCTAGAATTTGTTACTACTTTAAGTTACATAACAGGTAGGGTCGGAATTTGGTGTAAACAGCATTACTAATCTTGAAACCTATTTTTGTTATATTATGCTGGAGTAGAGTTCACAGAATGACAAATATGCTACAGGTGAATCCCATAATAATCTGGACTGCTCCGATTGTAAATTGTTAGTAATAGTAGTAGCAGACAACAGTTGAAGGTATTTGAAAAAAAAAAGAGACTGTCCCCCACCCGCCCCCATCCTGGTGTATAGTGGTGTTTTACCTGAAATATGGATATCTGGTGGGCAGATGTCAGGAGAAGGTGAGGACACTGGGGCTGGCTCCTCTGCACAAATCTGCAAAGAAACACGGATGTAAAACTGATGACACACAAGAGATGTTTTTATATTAGTTGTTGGGGTTTCCAAAGGTGAGGCTTTGAAACTGATTTTATAGGACAGGTCTGACTTGCCAGATGTCAACGCCTGCTTTTCTACTGGACATCACAGAGGCATTCATTAAATTCTGCATAGAATCACTGTGGAGGCTGGAGTGTGCCACCAGAATAGCTTTCGACATTGTAAAATCAGAACTAGTTCATAAATTGGTAAGTTAAGCAAACCTTATGACTAGATTAATTACATTTGCATTGAAACGATTCATTAATAAATGTCAAGTAAAATGAATTTGTCTAATTTGCCAGTTATCAATTCTTTTTCCTATAAATTGTGAATTATTACTTATATGTTGTCTAAGGCAAGCTGACATGGGAGCCTAACCCAGGCCTAATCACTTCTGGTTCACTTTGAAATACTTCTTCTGCTGTTTATAATTACTTCTGTAGCTAGAGGAATAAAATTTGCAAAATCTGAATGTCCCCTGACAGAATGTCCAAAACTTTGACATATTCTGAAACCCAGCAGACCTCAGGTGATCTGATGTGGACTTTTAAGCGTCCGGAGCTGTTGCCTGTGGCTCGCTGGACCCCGTTGTGGAGAGATGTGCTGCTTGGGAAAAGTCCTTTCCCTGGGATGAAGGCTATCTCCACAGCACTGTCTTGGCTGGAAAAACAATCCATAAAAATGGCAAAGTCATAAGCATGTACACACTGATATGAGCAGAAAAAAGAGACGGCCATTGCAGTGTGCATATCTTACTAATCCCCACTGTGGTCCCCGTATTCACTTTGAGTTACTGAATGAACTATGTCAAGCACCACCCACCTGATTTTGACTTTGTTCAGCATGCTTTTGGCCTCCTCGTGGGTCACACCTATCAAGGACTCCTTGTTAATGGCAATGAGCTGATCTCCGGGCCTCAGACGTCCATCCTACACATCAAAGAGACAGTCTTTAGTCATGCTGGGCTTTGTCCCCGACTAAGAATTTTCACAGTCATCTAGTCAAGTCTTGCCTATTGTCAACTGATCATCAAATCGTGTGGGTTTGGGGGGGGGTCGGGTCGGTCGAGCGACCTAGAGAGTGACCATAGACTGTTAACATTAATGGACAGAGCATGTGTGACATCACCCATCGGTTTGAGGAGGTCTGCTATCCGTTGTCGAGTTTGCAGTTACGGGCGCAGGCAGCCATCCTGGCTGAGGATGTTACGATTTCAGACGAGAGGGGGGTGAGGGAGGAGTCACGTTATGTTACACACTTTCACTGGCAATCACGTCATAAAACACCCCCTGCTTTATCGCCGATTTTAAACTCAACAAGACCATAATTGACAAAATGAACATCAATCTGTGTTGCAGAAGACTTCAAGCTAGTGATTGAGACCATAAACTCATTATTAAAATGTTTACTGAGGTAATAAATCAAGTGAGAAGTTCTTTTGCAACCGCATGTGTCCACCCCCCCGCTGGAATTCAGATAGAATGCAGGTTTAAGGAGTCCCTCCCAGCTGGAGTTCAGATAGAATGCAGGTTTAAGGAGTCCCCCCCTGCAGGCGATCAGATAGAATGCAGGTTTAAGGAGTCCCCCCCTGCAGGAGATCAGGTAGAATGCAGGTTTAAGGAGTCCCCCCCCTGCAGTAATCCAGATAGAATGCAGGTTTAAGGAGTCTCCCCCTGCAGGAGATCAGATAGAATGCAGGTTTAAGGACTCCCCCCTGCTGGAGATCAGATAGAATGCAGGTTTAAGGAGTCCCCCCCTGCAGGCGATCAGATAGAATGCAGGTTTAAGGACTCCCCCCTGCTGGAGATCAGATAGAATGCAGGTTTAAGGAGTCCCCCCCTGCAGGAGATCAGGTAGAATGCAGGTTTAAGGAGTCCCCCTGCAGTAATCCAGATAGAATGCAGGTTTAAGGAGTCTCCCCCTGCAGGAGATCAGGTAGAATGCAGGTTTAAGGAGTCCCCCCCTGCAGGAGACCCCAGTAAGCAGGGTTTTGCCACCTCAGGTAACAGTTATGATAAATGCATGGCTGCATAATTCCCCCAGATGACTCATCCCACACAGCATATTTACAGTGCAGGAAATGCTAGCTTGCTTCCTATATGACACAGGGGATTAAGAGCTGGGATTTAGAGGAAATAGACAACCTGCTTCCATAAGCAGAGGAGCGAGTGTCAGTAGCTGTAGAGCCAGGCATTGGTGTACAGTGCCGAGGGAGTCAAAGAGTGTGGACATACAGCGCTGCTTTGTCATGGTTACTTTGTACCATTCACCATCTCTTATTGTGGATTTGGAGTAGGTCAGTCGAAAACAAACCAAAAGAAATATAATGCATACATGCTGTATACACTGCAGCTTCATTACTGAGAAAATCTGGATTCATGCAGTCAGTGAGTGTGCAGGCTATAAAGTTTAAATGATTAGTTTTTTTGTCCAAACTTTAGAAATGCATGTGGAAAAAGGTTTATGTGTACATGTTATGCTTATTTGTTGGTTTTATTGAATTAAAGCTGCATTACCTGCTTTTTAGCCACTTTGGGGCAGTGAACCAGCTGAGAATATAATGTAGTATCACCTTATTGAGTCGTCATGGCGAACATGTCAGCAAACAGTTCCACATCCATCAGCCACAGATCAACTTTAACATTCCACCTGATCAATGTAAGACTAAGAATACTTTAGCTCTGATTTGGTCTCCACAAACTTCTGAGAAAAAAAAAACATTCGCATTAACCAAGATTGTCTCTAGGTAGGATGTTCCCAAGTTTGGGAAATCTGTGGCTAAATTTTTTTAAATTAAAATTTACATTAGATTTGATTAGAGTTTATAGAATACCAAATGTCTGAGTTTTTAGTCTTGCTGAAAGAATTTCCATCAGGGTTGTCATGGTAAACTAAAACGTAAAATTAAGAATCATCTGCAGAGATGTCTAGTCATTCTGAGAATAACACAAGAAATTGATCTGCATATCAAGCTGATGCTTTCCCTTTATAATTTTTTCTATTATTAAAGGCCTTTTCAGATCTAATGCATATAATCTATGCGGATAAATTGTACCAGATTGGTGAATCCTCGATTATAGCTTATTATATTATTATTATATTTTAGGAATTGGGATGTCCCTAAGATGACAAGCTAACATTTCTAGGTCTGAAGTCAAAGGAAATCAAGGAGGGAACCGAGGAGGGTACCTCTACACTAGGAGCCTGTCTCCAGTGTGTAGAGTTGAGTGTAGGTTTATTACAGTATACACAATGATGAGTCAATGATTGTGTGACATGGAATGCACAGAGAGTGAATATTTGTATTGGCCTTGCTGTGAAAGGTTTGAACTCAAAAAGTGTTTTTCATAATATATTGGCATTTTTATTCTGTTTTTTGCTTAGTTGTCAGTGTGAAAAGGCGTGTACTGTTAGAGGTCTGTCGGTAATAATGTGGAGCTTGTTACACCAAACAAAGCTTTCATTTCAGCCATTTAAAGAATCCAAATTTTAGAGGCTACATATTTGCAGCACTGAGAATGGTCATAAGAAAATGCAAATGATCTGATTTTTTTTAAAGCTACAGTGGCTTGAATAAGTTTACACCCCCATGCTAAAGTTAATTAAAAAGAGGAAAAAAACATCTTTGGGAAATTGATTTTAATTCCTTAATAAAAAACATTTATGACTTTGAGAATGAATAATGTATTATAAATAAATAAATGTTCTTCCTTAAAATACAGGGGGCATAAGTATACACCCCTATGTTAAAATACAGGGGCATAAGTATACACCCCTATGTTAAAATACAGGGGCATAAGTATACACCCCCTATGTTAAAATACAGGGGCATAAGTATACACCCCCTATGTTAAAATACAGGGGCATAAGTATACACCCCCCTATGTTAAAATACAGGGGCATAAGTATACACCCCCCTATGTTAAAATACAGGGGCATAAGTATACACCCCCCTATGTTAAAATACAGGGGCATAAGTATACACCCCCTATGTTAAATTCCCATAGAAGCAGGCAGAGTAAAATAACCCCCCCCCCACCACACACACACACACATCATCACATCCCCTTCACCATACATAGAGATTGGCGTGGTGTTATTTCAGTTACCTTAATAGCTGGTTTGATTTGCATTGAGAGATGATCTTATGGAATCTTATCTTATTTTTTTTAATTAAGGCATTAAGATGAATTTCCAAAAGATGTTTTTTTTATTTCTCTTTCTAATCAACTTTAGCATGGGTGGGTAAACTTATTATTGTTAATATATGGGTTTAACTAAACACGCACCACAGCCATAGCACGTAAGTTAGCAAAATCCAACTTTAATTTGCAACAAAAAGTCACTCTTAGAAACCCTCTTTTCCTAAAAGGTACAAACCAGCGTTCAAACTACTTCCAACAGGGATCATGGGGTATATTCTTAGCCCTGACCTCACTGTGATTTACTGTCACTCACTGGCATCTTGACTAAAAATAATGTAAAACCTTGCAGAACATATGCAACAAGAAACATGTACTTAGAAACAGCCTCAAGCACACATACACGTACACATTCCTGTATGCTCCGTAGTCTCTCCCCTTCATTCTCCTCCCCTTCTTCCTTGGCAAACTGCCCACGGTTGACAGTGAGTGGGTGGACAGAGAGGCGAGGAGGATGGGATTGGGGAGAGAGAAGCAGAGGAAGCTGGAGAAAAGGAAGAAGACAGGAATATGTGCGAACAGAGGGGTGTGAAGGTTCGTTTCAGTGGATCATGCTAAGTTGGGAATGTTGGTGCTAATTCAACATCATCATTCTAATTCCCTTTCTTCTACTTCCTGGCAGATGGGAGGCCATCTGAGTGAGTTACTGCTTTGAAAGTGATAATCGGTTTTCAGACATTTCTTCTCTGTTACTCTCCGTGTGTATTTTTGGCAATCCCAAACATACAAGCATTGTCGTCCTATACCACCTCATTTGCCAGTTCCATTGAAAAAAATGTCTCTACAATGGCTTAACTAAGGGATGATTGCAGTTTACTACAATGTATCTAATCTTTGTAAATCTTTGTTTTGGAATAAACTCTAAAATTCCATTGGTAACCATGGCAACATTGCAGCAACACAGTCCAACGAGGTAAGTAACAAAGCAATAGGAACAGTTCTCTGATAGGTGATTTGATGTAGTAGCTGAAGTCAGCATGTAAGGTAATGCTATATAAACATGTCTGTAAAGTGATGGATCTCTTTATCATCTCACAGGAAGTGGGGGCTGTACCTCAGTTCCCTCATCCAAAAAGCCCAGCAGAGGATGTACTTCCTGCTCCATCTCCATCTAATAGGCTGTTATTGCTTAAGGACCATGCCAGTGTTTCTGCACATTTTAGCCAATTTAATTCAAATCTCATGTAAAATTTTCATTTCTGCTGACATGCTGTTGTTGTCATGTTCCTGGAAACATGACTTCTGTCTTATATTGCAGAAGCGTCAAATTTGTACGTAAATCCCAGGACACTGTGCTGAGTCAGTACAAGGTTATCATATCTGATAGTAGTGAAAATCGTTATAAAAGATTTTGGGGAAAAGAGACTGCTCTTTGAGGGTGCTCTGAAAGCGTGATCCCCCTTAAAAAAACATATACATGAACATCTTGGATAAATCAACAATTTCAAAAATGAATACATAGTGGCGGGAGTTGTGGCATGAGTATGTACGCAGAACAGCCAGTGAGAAGTATCAGGTATCTGCATGCATATACAGTATCTGCACACCACTAGTCTGCTGGTAGCCCAGCAGCTGACTGTTGTAGCCATTAGGGCTTAGGGGTAATTAATCATGAATGTGTGATGGTGTAGCATGGAAGGAACAGCTGATGCCGATCAGATAATGCAAAAGCAACTTGAGTGCTCTGCCAGAATTAACCCTACGCTTCATGATTGACAACAAAAAAGTTACAGAAAATTAGATATGATCCTGTGACCAGAGGTTATTTCAGAATACATGACTCAAGTAAAAGTAAAAGTAGTCATCCAAATAATTACTTGAGTAAGAGTAAAAAGGCAGTTGGTGAAAAAACTATTGAAGTACTGAGTACCTGTTGAGTAACGTCTGATTTATACACAGAAGACACCGCGTAATAGCTGCTGTTTGGCACTGTTACTAAGGTAACATGCTTTCAATATGAGGCCGGGGGGGGTTATTTCTGTATTTACTGTCATATCTATAATGTTACAATGTTGAATGTTCATGTTCCAAGAGGCCAAACCTGAGGTAAACGTATTTGAAGAGACCCTATTATGCTTTTTTTGATTGTTTTCCCGTCTTTTAGTGTGTTATATAGTTTTGTTGTTTTTCTCGCTCCAAATCAAGCTTTCTCCCCCACAGACAGCACTTCCTCCATTAGTGATGTCACTGATTGAGAAATCCAGCTCAGTTTTTAATTCTGGCTTGTTTCAATTTGGTTGACCAATCACAACAGAGTAGGCCAGCTGACCAATCCAAGCAGACTTTACCTAACCTGCTACATGTAGCCACATGCTAAGAGTCAGCGCTCCGCCTCAGACAGAGGTATGAGAAAAATAAAAGTAGAATGTTTTTACCATTAAAGCATGTAAACATGTTCAGTAGAAACACAAAATATAAGTATAAACCTGAAAACTGTCTATAACAGGACTCCTTTAATCTATAAGCCGGACCATATTCTCTCCTTTTCTTTTTGTCAAGAAATCCAATTAAAAAGAACAATACCACGCGTGCACACACACACACACAAAAAACTATATATTTGTCATTGGGTAGGTGTGCGTGTGTGTGTGTGTGTGTGTGTGATGCCCTAACAGATTCCTAGCATGATGCCTGACCTTCCCACTTTGTGTAGTGTGTCTGTAAGGAGGCTCCTCTGATACAGCCACACTGACACTGAAACAACAAAAAACAGTGTTTAATCCAGCATGACCTCCTAAATATTCAGTAGGGTTTAATGAACAGACCGGAGCGTAATGTTGGTTGTTTTATGGTAATTTCCTTCAGTCAAGGTGACATTGCAATAAGCAGAGAAATACTCAGTGTTCTGTCTTTTAGGACAAAATTCTGGGCCCTGTAGAAAGACATTTTCTATGGGCCCCTCCCCACAGCCACAGCTATTCATTCTGGAACCTTTTTGGGCCCTCCTCACATGAGGGCCCAGGGTACTCAGTCCCCCCCAGGTTAGTGATTGAAGTGACGATGACGTTGTCAGTAGCCTATGGGCTCGGCAGTGAACGGATTTGATGATTCTGTGAATATTGAGAGAGAATATTCAGTTAAACAGATCAGTTTGATGGAAGTGATGTGTGGTGTTTAATGTTTGAAAAAAACTTTTAAAGGTCCCATGACATAGTGCTCTTTGGATGCTTTTATATAGACCTTAGTGGTCCCTAATACTGTATCTGAAGTCTCTTTTATATAGACCTTAGTGGTCCCTAATACTGTATCTGAAGTCTCTTTTATATAGACCTTAGTGGTCCCCTAATACTGTATCTGAAGTCTCTTTTATATAGACCTTAGTGGTCCCTAATACTGTATCTGAAGTCTCTTTTATATAGACCTTAGTGGTCCCCTAATACTGTATCTGAAGTCTCTTTTATATAGACCTTAGTGGTCCCCTAATACTGTATCTGAAGTCTCTTTATATAGACCTTAGTGGTCCCTAATACTGTATCTGAAGTCTCTTTTATAAAGACCTTAGTGGTCACCTTATACTGTATCTGAAGTCTCTTTTATATAGACCTTAGTGGTCCCCTAATACTGTATCTGAAGTCTCTTTTATATAGACCTTAGTGGTCCCCTAATACTGTATCTGAAGTCTCTTTTATATAGACCTTAGTGGTCCCTAATACTGTATCTGAAGTCTCTTTTATATACCCCTTAGTGGTCCCTAATACTGTATCTGAAGTCTCTTTTATATAGACCTTAGTGGTCCCTAATACTGTATCTGAAGTATCTTTATATAGACCTTAGTGGTCACCTAATACTGTATCTGAAGTCTCTTTTATATAGACCTTAGTGGTCACCTAATACTGTATCTGAAGTCTCTTTTATATAGACCTTAGTGGTGCCCTAATACTGTATCTGAAGTCTCTTTTATATAGACCTTAGTGGTCCCTAATACTGTATCTGAAGTCTCTTTTATATACCCCTTAGTGGTCCCTAATACTGTATCTGAAGTCTCTTTTATATAGACCTTAGTGGTCCCTAATACTGTATCTGAAGTCTCTTTATATAGACCTTAGTGGTCCCCTAATACTGTATCTGAATTCTCTTTTATATAGACCTTAGTGGTCCCCTAATACTGTATCTGAAGTCTCTTTTATATAGACCTTAGTGGTCCCTAATACTGTATCTGAAGTCTCTTTATATAGACCTTAGTGGTCCCCTAATACTGTATCTGAAGTCTCTTTATATAGACCTTAGTGGTCCCTAATACTGTATCTGAAGTCTCTTTTATATAGACCTTAGTGGTCCCCAATACTGTATCTGAAGGGACATTTTCATGCCATGGGACCTTTAAATGCTCTGTTTGTCAGCACTGCAACCGGTCATATTAAGAGGCAATTTGATTAATTTGGCATGCAGTTAACACAGTAATTTCTTTAATCCTGGCATTTCTCGTGTTTTGCAACACTTTGGAAGAAGGAAACAGGCGAACCACTTTAATAATTGGGACGCATGTTTTACAGCATGACGTCTAGAAGGTCATAGCTATGTTTGTGACCACTATGTGGGAGGAGAGGACTGTCTGATCGGGACAGCTACTCACAGAAACGGCACATCAGCCTGTGACCTGAGGCATGACTGAGCCCTATTTTACACTTACCTAAGGGCAAAGCTGCAGAGGTCTGCACATGCACTCTGTACTTCCTGCTCCACCCCCGCTGTCTCTCCTCTACCTCCCTCCATGTTGTTCACTTTATTTCCATACAAGTAAGTCATGTTTTATACAGAAATCCCCGTGGTCCTCCACTCAGTGCTCAAGGGATACAGGATGCAGTGAGCACACCCCACCAATGTGTCAGCTTCCTCAAGCAACAACGTGATTTATACTGTTGTTTCCATACAACCATGTAGGGAATTTGGTGGTAGGCTACAGACATCGATCTGATTTAGTTTTATGCCATCATGTTTTTTTCCGAATCCCTGCTGAAGCACTACGCTCTTCAGGCGCTTCATCCAATCAGAAACATGGCTGCTACCATGGGAACATCATCAAAACAAAAGGCTTTGCTAACATGTGAAGATGTATAATCAGGGCATGAAGTTCAGTTTCTTGACTGCCTGCTACAGTGGCAGTCTGGAGGTCACTGTAATTTTTTACCAGCCACTTTTTTTTGCCTCATAAAGGTGAAAAACAGGAATTGCTGTGTTTCTATGAGCCTGCTTGTGGACATTGTGCCGTCATAACATGCTGTAGTGGGGGGGCGGGCTGGAACACACAATCATACGGTTTGACTTTAACTTATCATTGCACCTTCAATAATGAAGCGGTCCTCGATTTAGGTCATCCTGTACATCACATCCACCGTGTGTGATTGTGTGTTTGTGTGTCAGGGAACGCAGCAGCCCCACCCGCAGAATTGAAACAGCAACTTTCAGCGACTTTATAGTGAAAACACGTTCATTGCGTACATCGATGTTAAAATGCGACCATGTTGGCAAGACGTCTTTCACTGCATGTTTTGTTGGTGAGATGTTCACACACGTCTCGTCTTCATATCAGAAACAAGGAAATGAATTTGACCCGTTCTCACTCCTGATTGGTCAGTGGCTGCATGTGGGACTGCTGGGATTGTTGCGAGTAAGGAAAATGCGATAGGGGCCCCCGGCTGTCAATAAATGTCTTCCTGTGATGCATTTGGCAGGTGGGCGGGTGTTAATTTCATGCTCTGTGTATAATGTACGTATATATGCCAGAGATGGCTGTGTGTCAAAAATAGTGTGCTACAATACAGTTTTTATAGTGGCCAAAAAGTATGAATGCAGGTAGTGTGGTACACAGAAGGGTAGCTTGTTTCACTGCCTCTGGGAATGCACCCTCATTCAAGAATTTTGGAAAGAGATCATTACAATTTTATCTATGTTTATCAATAAACAACTTCCACTATGTCCCAAACGTTGTATTTTTGGATGTCTCCCAGCAAGCTGTACACTAAACAACAGCAGGAAGAATATGGTAATATTTTGTCTTCTTGTAGCTAAACATAAAATTGCACTGTCATGGAAATCTGTTCACACGCCAACCAAGCAAAGCTGGGTCCAAGCGCTACTGCAATGCCTTGCCCTAGAGACACTTACATATGTTGTTAAGGGGAAACATAACACTTTTCATTTATTCATTCATTTATGCAGTTTCTGTAGTCTACCGGTTTCCTTTTTTTCCTTTTCATCTACTTTCAATAAAATCACTGATCATAATTTGGAAGGTGGGAGCATTCTGCACGCAGTGTATCCATCTGTGCATGTACTTATTTGTCACTCCTTAATATTATTCTTTTTTTTCTTAAACGCCACAATGGGAGTCAGTGTGTTACCATAGCAGTAAAACATACCACTAACATATATTTGGAATATTTTCAAATGCCTATTTGTACTTATTGATGTGCCTTGTTTTGTATCGAAAAATTGAAAAACTCAAAAACATTTGTCAATATGTGCAGTGTATTCCAGGCTGGTGAGTTCATTTCTTACCCGGTGACAGTCTCCTCCAGACAGCACTTCCTGGATGAAGACCGCGGGGCCGTCGGGCCTGTTGGAGCCTCCTCCTAAGGTGATGCCCAGACCGCTGGATCTCGGCACTGAAATGAGCTGAATCACTCCTTCCCCTGGATGACTGAGATCACACAGACACAGAAACACATCAGCCTCTGACGGAAAGATAGGGGGCTGTATTTCTGTGAATGAAGGCGCAGTCAGGTGCATCGTGCCCGCTGTGTCCAGGGATTTTTGCCTGTGGTAAACATGAACCTTAATCAGGCCTCTATGGCATTACTGTCATATTGTGCACAGCCACAGGCAGAATAAAAGCTATATATCATCCGATATTATTGATATTATTATCACTGATGTATCTGTATTGGTGTATATATTGACTTCAAAGTAGGAAGACATTGCAGTTTAGATATACCCAATATAAATGTCTCCATTACATTCCCATGGACACTGCTTAGCACGCATCTTGGACAAAATTCTTCAAAAATGTTTATGTAAGAAATATAATTCAGCTCAAATATTATACTTTTTTTTTTATCAGATGAATTTCTGGCTGTCTAACACAAATATGGTCTCAACCCCTCAAAGTCTCGGTCTTGTCTCGGTCTCAATCCCTCAAAGTCTCGGTCTTGTCTCGGTCTTAACCCCTCAAAGTCTCGGTCTTGTCTCGGTCTTAACCCCTCAAAGTCTCGGTCTTGTCTCAGTCTCAACCCCTCAAAGTCTTGGTCTTGTCTTAGTCTCAACCCCTCAAAGTCTTGGTCTTGTCTTAGTCTCAACCCTTTAAAAGCTCAGTCTTGTCTCGGTCTCAACCCCTTAAAGTCTTGGTCTTGTCTCGGTCTAAACCCCTCAGTCTTGGTCTTGTCTTGGTCTCAACCCCTCAAAGGCTCAGTCTTGTCTCGGTCTCAACCCCTCAAAGTCTTGGTCTTATCTAGGTCTCGAACACTGGTCTTGGTGATGACTTGGTCTTGGTTTAGGTGGTCTCAACTAGCTGACCATGTTTTGGAGAGCGACCAATTTGAATTCGGAATGATTTGGATTTGAATTTAAGATAAAAATATCTAATTGTAAAACATACAGAACTAAAATATAAAAATTTTGAAATTGCCATTATTGAATTATAATTAATAATCGTAATTCGATTAACTTGATTGTTACTATTATTGTCACTGCTACTGGTAGCATCAGATGGCCTCCCACCAAAAGTCCGGTTCTGTCCAAGGTTTCTGCATGCTGAAGGGTTTTCGTCACCATTGTCACACCAAATGCTTGCTCTCGGGGGGGAATTGTTGGGTCTTGTATGTGAAATGAAACTGAATTAAATAAATCAGGTGTTAGTTTAGACAGGCTGGAGATTCGGCCGACCTTAGCTTTCATGGCTTCCCAAAGAGCAATCCTGTACTGAAGAATCTCACCTGAGGGAGCGCAGCATGGGCCCACTATTGTTGTACATGTTCTGAGAGCCCGCTGGGCTCAACAGCAAAGGACTCTGGGAGCGAGACGAGGAACCAGATGATGTACTTTCCAGGTAGCGGCCTCCTTTGAAATGGCAAGAAAGAACAAAAACACACAATAGACAGACTGTCATTTAACCTGTGCTTTGCTACGAGGTGTAAAATCAACATGACAACATGGTCTAAGAGATGGCCTTAGATACATATTTAAATAATTACTTATACCGGATAAGTTGTGATTTAGATGAAGGGTAGTAAGCAAACATGATGTTCTCTTGATATGTGTTCTATAAGGAAATAAGGGAAGGGAATATAAATGTTATACAATTCAGAAATACTGTACGGTAAGTCTTCAACAATTTGCTGCTGGCTCTGAGGCTCTGCACTGAAAAAATGTTCCTGTTAAACCTTTCTTAAGCCTGAGTGACTCTAAGCACTGATTAATACCCAATATGCTGATCAAACCAACTGCAGAGCAGCCAAAATATGCCCCAGAATTGTTTTTTTTAACCTCTGCTTCTCTCCTGCCATTTGCACTGGGATTTGTTAAATCTGAAAATTGTAGCACTTGTTTTGGTGGAGGACGTGTGCCATTTCAGTTCATAACATGCTGTGTGTGATTAGGATTGTGTACCAAAACCCGGTGCAAACGACAATGACAATGCAGATTCAGTCCACTCCATCTCGCCCCACAGCTTTCTGACGACGGATTAGAGGAGGGTGTGGCTGACAATTACTCTAACTTTCCCAAACCTAGAATCAGACATTCACAACTACTTTAAGATTGGGCAGCTGGGTGTGAATGTCTCCCTTAGCTCTCTTTGTCACAACCATGTCTCTCACTTTTCATGTCCCCTCCAGGGCAGACTGCCTGAAAGGTGTGCCGTTATCTCTATGTTTCAACGATTATTGCCTCTTCCCCATCTCCACGGCGACTGACTCTTCTCCACTTTCATCTTTATATCAACATGATAAATCCATGTAACCTCATTCTGGAGCTGATGTATATGGAGTCATATCACTCTCAATATTAATGATTGCCCACAGAAGGATGATCAAAAACTAACTTTATTCTTTACTGTCACATACACACAGAACAATGTAGTAAAATTTGATTTCTGCAGCACAACCATCCTAGTATCAGGAGCAGGGGACAGCTATATATACACAGCATCTGGGGAGCATCTGGGGGTTCAGTGTCTTGCTCAAGGATACTTTGACATGTGACATTTTTTATTTATTTATTTAAAGACTTCTGTAAATTTCACCAGTGTTAGTCAATCGGCTATTTTTCAACTGTCGTCCTACCTAGCATGCATGTCTTTATGTTTGAAGGAAACCAGAGCACCTGGAGGAAACCCACGCACGCGGGGATAACATGCAAGCAGAACGACCTGGATTTGAATCAAGACCCTTCTTGCTGTGAGGCAGAAGTGGTAACTTAGACACCGTGCTGCCATATGTGGCGACCACTCTACCTCCGAGCCACAACAAGTCTCTCCACAACTTTTGTCAACGCGCACAAAAATAGTTGCGAATCCTTCTGTCAATAATACTGAGATGGCTCCGACTCCATAGATGCACCCTGATGCATGGACACCCTGCACAGAGCACACAAGGCTGCTCATGTGCCGAAGCCGTGTTTTAACAACCAGATGTACCAGATGGCTGCCTTCCTCCCCACTGAAACAGATGTTGGCCGTTGTGTAATGGACAACTGCACTTGTCATAAGCCATTCTTAAAGGCAGACTTACTCCATCTACCCTACAGGCTTAGTACTTAGTCAGATATACCGTAGAAAGGTCCTGTTTTTGTTTTACAATAAACTGCATGATGATGCCATTTAGACACTGTTTGGCATAAAAGACGTGTTGTATGCCCACATTAGATTACAGTTACTGCTTAAGGGGAAAAGAAACAGAATGTGTAATGTATCATATTAGGGGACTAAGTAGGGATTTGCCTACCTTGCTGTATGGGAGAGTTGCGCGTTGATCCTGTGCTACCATTAGATCCATACTTCTCCAGCAACTCTGCAAATTCTTTCCTAGTCGGGGAAACCACAAGAGAAACATTATTGGGATGAGAGTTTAGGATTTAACGTAATATACTGTACTTGTTTTAGTGGTTATACTAAGATGTATAACATTCATTAGATCATTACAGTGGTTACATTTCAAATTGCGGCAGCTATGAAGCAGCAAGGTATTTATATATGTAAAATAATATGTTAATATTTACAGTTGTTTAAGCATACATTAAAGGTGCTGTAGGTAGGATTGGGAAGATCCAGGACTTAACCAAAACATTTGAACATCGACAACTTCTCAGTCCCTCCCGCCTTTCTGCTAAAGCCCAAACGGTCTCCTAAGCCCCTCCCCCCACAAGGGATAGCTGTGCACGACAGAGCACGTGTGAAGAGGGGGCAAGGGGAGGAAACCTATCTGCAGCTCGTGCGCAGGGAAGGGGGAGGGGAAACCGCTGTGAAATGCGTGTGCATGAGCAGTGATTGACACGCAGTTAGACACCCCCCAGCCGTGATTGGTGCATCCCAACAAGGAGCGGTGGATTCTTGCAAAACGTACTACAGGCTGTAGGTGGAGCCAGATTTTTTTTTCAAATATGACAGAAAGATAGTTTTATAAGTCTTTTCTACTGCACCTTTAAACTGACATAGGTAGGTATTATGCTAGACAGCCAAAATGAATAGACACAGTTCATTTGGATCTTTGGAATCGGCCATATTATGTCAGATACTCTGAATCTGTGAAAAGTTTTCAAAAACCCGATGTGACGGGACAAGGAAAGGGCAGAGATGAATAAATAAACTGAATGGACACACCCTGTTTTTTTTCGCATAATACCTACAATATGTCACACATGTGAAGTAGAAGGCGAACAGTCTTTTTTATTATCATGGTTTTGGGCAGGCCATGAAAGC
This sequence comes from Percina caprodes, assembly GCA_013375575.1. NCBI lineage: Eukaryota > Metazoa > Chordata > Actinopteri > Perciformes > Percidae > Percina > Percina caprodes. Next base: position 796,661 of record JABXJD010000227.1, read on the forward strand.
AATAAAAAAAAATCATATGCTATCCCCTGTGGATGATGATTTGAATATGCCGTTTCTAAGCAGATTATGATAAACCATTACATTGGCTGCGTTGAAAATAGGGACACAAATTGTTCCTGGTCAGCACAAACTGACTAGACAACCTCAGGGTGCAACTCTTTCATAACAGCAGCAGCAGATGATTGGTCCATTCATGACTGGACATCATCGGGGGTATTACACCGCGTCGGAGAAAGATCAACAACATACAGCGCTAAGAAAGGGATATAGATCCCCGCAGACAGCACCAACAGTACAGGGATTATTAACAAGATGACAGAGTTCATCACATTCAGCCATTTCAGATTTAGAGATACTTTATTGACCATGCATGGGGAAATTACATTTTTCACTCCGTTGTTACAAGTGGTGGAACGTAATTAAGTACATTTACTCAAGTTCTGTACTTAAGTCCAAGGGCCCGCTTCTATCTGAGGGCACGCCGTGAAACGCCTGGCACAGGTGTGTATAGCGTGTGTCCAAATCCACTTTTGCTATTTTGACACCGAACAAAAGGGTCCGTGCACCAGAATGTGTGTGCACTAGATGTAGCCTGTTTTTCTATATTTTAAATGGGTTCCACCACTTGAGCCATTCTGAAACGTTGCTTCCTGTTTATGGTTGAAATGACAATAAAACACATTTGAGTTGACTTGACTGTCTATTATGTCTGATTTTGGTAGGCGTGGCTTGGGAGTGGACTCGTAGGGAAGCGAAGCAAGTGCATTCTGGGAGTTGTTGTCTTTCATCCACATAAGCCAAAAATACATTTTCTGGCTTTTCTCAGTCTAGAAGGCACTAACTTCTAAAACAAAATTCACATTTCTACTACATAAATGACCCAATTTAATACTTATTCATCTTTCCAGCGGTTCACTATCCCTTTAAGAATACTTCTACACACATGCCCAGGACCTTTACATGCACTAATGGAGAGATGTCAGAGTGGGTGGGCTGGCAGTGAAAGGCACCCGGAGCAGGTTCAAGGGAGGTCAGCTGGCACCAGTCCACACGCCATACGTTGGTCTATATGTGGACTTGAACCAGTAACCCCCCCGGTTCCCAAGCCAAGTCCGTACGAAATGAACACATTGTGTAAATAGCAAATGCACCTGCGCTCATCTTTGCGCCCATGGGCGTGCTGGTCTTACAGGGAGGTGTGTTCAGGTGCATTTTGGGAGTATTGCTACTATGAGGCAGCGGGAATTGATCGCACCTTTGACCAACAAAAACCTCTGAAGTCAATAACGCAGCATTTTATGGTTATTTTAACAGGGAATTAGTAAAATGCTCCTAGGTTCGTACACAGCACACGCACACTATGCTTGTTACACACACACAGGGACACACACTATGCATGTTACACACATGGGATGGGAGAGAACACTGGCGATTGTCCCGCGCGCACGTAATAAAGGTTTTTAATTCAACACTCCGAGCAACTCTGCACTTTTTAAGAGAACAATAACGAGAATTTCTAATTCAACATAACGTGATCAGATTTCTGTGCTAGTGCTAAGCTAGTTTTGACTTGTTTTTAAAAGAAGTAGAGGAAATCTATGCGAACCGGGGGTGGGGGGGTTGCAGACAGACAGCCAGACAGGCATAATCCCCCCCCCTTCCCTCTACTCTCCTCCTGTAGTTAAAGCAGAGCACAGATTAACACACAAGGCTGATCTCGTCAGGAGCACATATAGGTTAAGCTCTCCCAACCCCCCCCCCCCTTGGTGCTGACACCACTCTGGGAGAATCCAGCAATGCAAAGGCTCACAGGAGTGCAACGTGCAATACCTTTTTATTGTTGTTTATGTATCTTGTTTGTATTAATTATTTACTGCTGCTGCTGCACAGATTGCCACCAACGTTATTTCGCTGTGTTCACAAAGTATCTCAATAAGGCAAGACGTTATGGTTTTATTACTGTAAATGTAATGGTCTTATATAGCGCTTTTCTAGTCTTAATGACTACTCAAGCTCTTCTACATAGTCCAGGAACCATTCACACACTGTGGCCGGGGCTGCCGTACAAGGTGCCACCTGCTCATCAGATACACACTCATACGGCGTAGCATCGGGGGAAACTCTGGGTTCAGTGTCTTGCCCCTGGACACTTGGACATGGGACTCGCTTCCTGTCTCCCAAGTGAACTCCTCTCTTCCTGCAGGGCATAACAACAGCCCAGTGATTCACTCAACATCAGGGATGCGCCGAATCCAGGGTTGGGCTTCAGATCCGGCTGCATATTGGGCTTTTTGACGGGGTTGAGTTTCTGCTGAACCTTCAATTTTTGCCCACCGAACCGAACTCTTCACTTGCACTAGGCGCGCTACGCTGGTTGACGTGATGACGCCGCCGTTGATTACGGGAAGATGTATACGTAGGGGGAGCGGTCAATGCAGTAGGCTGAGACAAAATGAAAATGGAACTCGTGAGCAGAAAAAGTGATGTTCGGCAGGACTTTAAATCAAAAGAAGGCCATTCAAGTCCAGCTAAATGTTCAATCTGCAACGCCGATTTGTCTTGTGAAAAAAAAAAAAAAGAAAGATTGCTGGAAATGATTTCCTTTCATTTCTCTTAAATTCAACAAGCAGTTATTACATGTGGCATTTACGCTAGCAGCCCATGCTTTCCTCATGTCCTGTATCCCTAGTTCTCACTTTCAAGTTCTACATATTGATACTAGGATCTGGCCAATGAGTCCTCAGCGTGCTGCTGGTGTTTGTGTCACAGAGCTATTTCCACCTTTAGCTCTTGCATCCGCTCTACCAGCTGAGTCAAGTCCTGCCCATGTCGGTCTCGTCACCGAGGATTACACTTCCAGGCAGAAAATACCACGCGCTTTCGGAAATATCAGGGCTGACATGTTCCTGTGCAATAAACGCTCTTGCTCCTTTAAATATGCAAATCCACTGCTACCTTTGTCAACTTCCAACTGAGAATCATGTTGTCTAAAGTGGATTGGAGGGAAATGAGGCCTGTGACGCTGACAGCTGGCACTGACCTTGTTTTTACCCAAACTGGTTACGCTCAGATTAGAAAGCTGGTTGGACACTAATACTACTGGCCTCTGCCATCAGTAATATCAGTGTTGCCATGGCAATACTGCTGTTCATGTCTTATATATATTGAATACACATTTTTGACCGGATATATTTGCCTTGATATTTATTTGTTATGTGAATAATTTATAATTAATCAGAAAACTGGCTACCTGTGTGGCAGCAGGTGAGAAAAGCCTCCGGGGCATTTGATCCAAATTATTAAATAACCAGATTAAGTAAGTTTATCTGCACACTAAGGCAACATTCACATCGCTAAATTCCCCCTGCTCTGGTGTTTCCCAACTCTCATTCTAATAACATATTCTATTTGGACATTTGGAATAAGGCCTTTTTCCAACTGTATTATTTTCCGATTAAGATGTGTAGTATGTGCTGACGTTTTCGAGGCATTCTTTGGATATGTATACAGCACATTCTGAATATACATCTCAATCAGGGTTTTTACTGCAGTTTGCAACAGTTTATGGGCTGTTTAGCGCTTACAGTCAGCCCTGTGTGTTGCTATGGTGATTGTACACAAACCCACCCAGCTGACAGTCCAAGTGAGTCCGGCTGCGGTAGAGCTGCATTATCAAAAGAAAAGAAACACAGCTACTTCTAGACATTATCAAAGACTTGGACATCAACAGGCTTTTGGATATGAGCTTTTCAAGAAGCTGGTTGAAGGAATGAAAGAGGGATGCCACCTGTGGAAAACTTTTAACAAATCCTATTTTGCACGGCTGCATGTAAACAGGAATATTAGTGGACTAATTACTTTCATTTACCATGTAAACAGCTTAGATTAATGTGTTTTCTTTTGGTATAAGGGCCAAAATTCAGAATATTATGTGCATGTAAACAGTGACTAATCAATTGTTGCCTTTCAGTTCTTCTCTGTTTGTGGTTCCCACTGACTTATTAGGCAGGTAATTCATTACCTCCCTATTGGACAGCTTTGGTGATGTCATCCTGCATCATTAATTAAATTTCAACCAAATTCAGTTTAATTTTATTTATAGCATCAATTCATAACAAGAGTTATCTCAAGACACTTTATAGACAACTCTATAATTTGCAGATGGAGCAGGTCTAGACCACTCTATAATTTACAGATAGAGCAAGTCTAGACTGCTCTATAATTTACAGATAGAGCAGGTCTAGACCGCTCTATAATTTACAGATAGAGCAGATCTAGACCACACTCTATAATTTACAAGGACCCAACAGTTCTAGTAGTTCCCCCCAGAGCAAGCAACAGTGCGACAGTGGAGAGGAAAAACTCCTTTTAGGAAGAAACCTGGGACAGACCCAGGCTCTTGGTAGGTGGTGTCTGACGCGGCCGGTTACACGGACCAGCAGGAGATGATTCAGGTAATTGACACAACGATACTAAACCTGACGTGGTTATTCTCAGAGAACTGCTAATGAGTACAGACATGTGCTTACTTTGCCTCCTCGTCTCTAGCTATGAGAAGGCGCATCAGATTGGTGGCAGAGGCGGCTCTCAGGATGTCCACAGCTCTGTGAAACCAAAACACATTCACATTCTTGTTACAATGTCACCTCAGTCAGCCGTGTGGCTAAAGCAATGACTCTTAACTGGACTACCTTTCACTTGTGACTCCCACTAGACTGTCTCCGTTCACCTCCAGGATCTGGTCCCCTGGCATCAGGTTTCCTGTCGCAGGGCAGAGAAAGTTCTTTAGTACACAGTGAAGGTATTGTTATGGGATTTCTATGTAAGTAGTCTATATCAACAACGTTCTCGCTTTGTGTTGCCGTTCTAACCTCTGGTGGATTTCTGAGGACTATGGTTACCTGGTCCTCAGATCTCTGCAGGGTAAATCCAGACAGCTAGCTAGACTATCTGTCCGAGTTTTCTGTTGACGACTAAAACTACTTCTGAACGTACACATGTTTCACCAAAACTACTTCCTTCCTGAGACTATTTAGCAGAGGCACCATGGCTCTGTCCAATTGTGATTGGTTTAAAGAAATGCCAATAAATCAGAGCAGGTTTTTCTCCCATCCTGGAATGCTGTTTGGACTAGCAAGACCTTCCTTCGCAGGAACCTTCCTTGTGGAGGAGGGTCATGTCTAGTCATGAATGAACAGGAAATATCATCTGCTATTGAGGAGTGGTGATGTGTACAGATCTATAAAGGGTGACATTTCTTCGGGACTCGTCCCGCGGTACGGTCTCACTGTTGGTAATGTGACAGGGACGGATAGAGCACTGAAATCAAGAGACAAATGACACCTTTGGTGCTGCCTACACCGAGTTATCCTCTTGCTAGTGTTAGCACCCCACAGGCTTCAACAGGGCAAGTTTTAAAGGTGTTTTTAGCCTCTAAACATGTTCAAAATGTCATTACCAGTGCCTGCTTGTAGCTCCAGTGCTCTCCAGACAGCCTCGACACATGGCGTCAGATTTTATTTAGCAACGCTTCATGCCGATCTGGTGAACCATGGCTGAGCCCATTTACATCTTGTATTTGGTCAAAACTATTATTGTGGTATCAGATTTTCTCCATATCACCCAGCCCTATGCTCAGGTTTTAAATTTGAACTTGTCAGAAACACCTTACTGAAATTTTACGAAAATATCTGGCAATATCTGGCAACTCTAGCCATAGGAACCGGTTTCCTAGGCTCTTTATTGTCATCGCGATATCAACTGGCCCAATGAACACATCGCGAAAGGCTGCGACATATCAAAATAAACACAAAACTTTCTTTTTTTTAAAGAAAATATCAGTAGAAAACGGCATTTTACAATCTTCTTCTGTCACTATATTACCTTTCTTTCAGGGACATATTAGAAGTTTGGGTTTGTTGCTGCACGCGACCGCCTCCGTTACACAAATGTCCGGCGCATCTACTGACGCAAGCACATTACCAGTGTAGTGCCCGAATTCTCGTCCTGTCTCTCGAGACATAACAGTACATGATCTGCTAGTCTCGAAAGCAGTATCGATAAGTTCGGTACTTATTGAATTTCACATTTTGAGAAATTTGGAACCGAGTTCTTAATAAAAGCGGTATTTGTTATTTATGGAAGATGGGTGGTTGTGGAGTAAGCTAATATAATAGGACACAGCACGTTATCAAAACTCCAGCATTTTACTGCCTGTTTGTATTCTTTGCACTTCTTCCTTCTTTAGATAATAGTTACCATTGAAGTCATGGGACATGATGAGAAGAACACGTCCCCTCGGAGGAGCCAGGACTTACCATCACTTGATGCAAGGCCACCTGGTAAAATCCGTTTGACGTAGACTCCAAACTCCTCTCCGGTTAGCTCCTTCACTCCACCAATCACTTTAATCCCTGCAGGGAGGAGAAGGACAATCACTTTTAACTTTGTCATTTTCCATTTTGCAGTCACTCGTTCTGTAGATATCAACGACAGTGACTATAGTCCAGTCATTTCAATCTTGAACAAATTGCAACAGAAGTAAACTCAACTGATCTTGTATCCTCAATATGTCCTGAGTAAAAAAGTCCCCAAGAATCCCATTAGGGGAAAGTTTCTAAAAATGCCCAAATATAGCTTATTCATACGCCTATTAATTCTTTTCTCACCTGAACAGGGTAACAATTATAACCTTTAAATATGACTATGAGAATTACTGAATTGATTATTTACATCAAGACAAACAAAAATGTATTACAAGTTTTGTGAAATAGGTTAAAATGGACAATCGGTGCATAATCTAATTACGTATATGCTAATTTACATAAATACCACAACAGATCTAAACCACAACATAATCTCCCATTATAAAGTGTTATTGTCTGTGACAAGATGGCTGGTAAAACTACAAAGAGCCTAAAATCTCACAGTGTCAAAATCTCATCTCAAATCTCATCTCAAATCTCATCCGTTGTCTTGATCTCGCGTGGCTTAGCTACCCACGTGACCTCCCACTTTCTCTCTCTCTCTCACACACACACACACACACACACACACACACTTTGCTTGTCTTGCCTTTGTTGTAGTACAAGTATTGATTGAAGAACTATTGATTGACAATTTATAATTTGGAAGTTAAATGAGTTCTATTATACATTAAAGAGCAGTTGTTTGTGATAATTTGCGTATGTGTTGTAGTAACAGCTGTTTGAACAGCTCAGAGCTCGAATGCCACCCTTCTCGTTCACTTTATAAATATGAGATAAATGAATCAAATGAATTCAGCTCTGTGTTTTCAAAGAGAACACCGTCTATGAGACTGTTTTCACAGTTCAGTTATTGGTCCCTGATTCCAAGGTGGTGCCCGGGTTTTTGATTCTTTGTCAATTTGATAAAGGTTTAAATACACAAATTCATAACTTTATTAATACTGATAAACCATCTTTGATAAATTGCTAATTATTGAATCTGTACCTTCCTAATTCCCAACACGCTACAGAGCCAACAGGTGACTGTGAGCCGGGTACGGCTCCTGTCAGGGGCCGTGGTGGTGGAGTTAGAGAGAAAAAGTGAGCGTCATGGTTGATGATGGTTAAGTCTAGGCAACAAAATGACTTGTTAAGTTTAGGAAAAAGATCGTGGCTAAAACACTCCAGTGGAACCAACAAGCGTTCCCTGGGAGGAAGTATTTTGTTTTCTCCTCTCTCTTTTTATGTTGACAGTTGACACCACGTTGTGCTATTCCATTTGAAGATAATTTTCTATTGGATATTGACGTTCATAAATACGTATTGTGGCATGGCTGGCTGAGTGTAACTATATCAGGGGGATTTAATTCTTGCATATTCTGTTTGATTGTACAATATTTTTTTTTTATAGATTATTTCTTGGGCACTTTGGCCTCTTATTTATATAGGACAGCTGAAGACATGAAGGATGCTGCATTGAGGAGGAAACCTCTATATATGGTCACCTGCTCTGCCCCCCCCCCCACTTTGCAACGCTCTCTGACTTTTTACCCTTCTACTAACACGCATTCCATAACTTGTTAATGAAGTGAGTACATTGAACGGACTCAAGCAAAAACAACAAAATGGAAACACTAATTGGGTCTGGAGCAAAGTGGTGCATGGTAATTATCGCCTGATGGAAAAATGGGGTTATAAAGTCCTCCCTCCCTTCTTACTCTTCTCAGAGGAAAACAGTCTCTTGTTCTTTTGTCCAGCCTCAAAGTACTCCCCCTCACCCCCCGCCTATCATCAGATAAGAAAAACATCATACTAATGCATACGCAGCTGGAACAAATAGAAAAGACATGCCTTTGTCCCTCCTGTTCAGCTTCACATTTTGTCTTCCAAATTGTTATTTCCTGCTCAGGATGCATCAAGGGCTTGTTTCAAGACCTTGGAAATATCACTTCAAGGCAATGAAAAAGGCACAGTTGAATCTAAAATGGGTTCTAATACCCCAGATGATACAGGGCCATAAAACATAACAGGTTTATTCAACCACACAGTCATTTCTGGACATCAGGAAACTGAAAAGTACTTCTTTAAAGCCCACTCTGCAAAGAACACGTGCAGCGATGGAGTTGGTGTTCACCGTGAACACACGAGAAGGTGCAGCTTTCAGCTGCATTAAAGAGATTAGCATGGGCTGTCCACAGCGTAATACAGTGTGCTACAGAGTCACACACACTCCCATGTACAGTAGGGGGGTCTTTACACTTTATGTACTGTATATGAACAGTGTGTAGACTTGCACATGCTCAAGTTGGGTGACTGTAAGCTGCTTTGCTTCTCGCCTGTCTACTGCTTTAAGCACGCACACAAACACACACACACACACACACACACACACACACACACACACACACACACTTCTGTGAGACATGCAACGCGTCTAATGATAACAATTTGTAAATGTGCACAGAAGCAGCAGCCGCCAGCAGCTCTGTTCACAGTCATAATTTTCTCATTATCTATACGACCATTATACAACCCATTCATTATTAATCATAATGTTCATTTTCATGAATCCATAGATAAACTGGTTGCTGGACGCTGAACCCACGGACGGAGCTCACATGTTGTTGGAAACGTGTGTTAACATGAGCATGGATATTGTGGTTTTGATCCCGTTTTTGATCATATGGGGATATGTTGTTTACACAAAGAAATCATGTTATTCATATCTCCAACAGGCTCGCTGACAGCTGTCTGCTCTGAGCCCATCCACCTTTCTCTCTCTCTCTCTCTCTCTCTCTCTCTCTCTCTCATCAGTAAAATATGTTCATGATCTGCTCATCATGATATTATAAAAGTATGCTATGAGCACACTCTCATACACATTAAATATTATAAGAACAGCTGATTTATGGTGCAGTAAAGCGCTTCAGCAGGCAGGTGGTTTCTTGTGCGCACTATGAAACAGAATCCTGCCGGCGCCACTGCATCATATTACATCTTTATCTCCATACATCGAGAGTTCATGTGGTTCATGCAGATGTAATATCCAGCTCTGCTGCAAGGGTAAGGTTAAAAAACAACATATCATGATTACTGACATTAAAGGTGCCCTGCCACACAAAACCGTTTTGACTTGCATTTTTTTAAATCTGTCAGGTCCATATGTGTGTGTGTGTGTGTGTGTGTGTGTGTGTGTGTGTGTGTGTTATGTGGTGAATGTGAAGATGAACTGCTACCTCCTCTGTCAGCTCTAGCCACTGAACAGAAATACGAGGAGAAATCAGACCAATCACAACAGCCGGTCAGTCTGATGTCATGTTGCCTGAGCTCATTACTATTCATGAGCTGGGTAAAGGATGCTGATACTCTCATTGGCTAGCTGTTAGCCAATCAGAGTCAAGCAGCTTAGCTGGTTGAATATTATGAGAACTGGCCCAAATGGAGCTGAGTCTTCCTGCAGGTTTGCTATACCACGCTATGGCTTGAAACAAGGTAACCACGGTAACCAAGTTACAGAGTCCATGGTAGGACATTAGATATTACCACAAAGTCATGAAATATATGTGGCAGGGCACCTTTAAGCGATGGCCAGATGACCCATGGCCACAAAAATGACTCTGTGGTCACCAAATATCCGCTGTAGCTCAATAGAACTCTAGGAACGGTGCTGCCGTTGTTTGAGGGAGGGAGGAGAGCGTGTATGAGGCCGAGGTATGAAGGGAAAGAAAAAGCCTGTGAATGCAGACTGTGAGAGAATATGTTTTTCAAAAAAATTGAGTTTTCAAGTGAAATAAATCTTTCTATTTTTCATTCTGTTAATGTATTTTCATTAAACAAAGTGTCAGTGTAAGGAAGGCTGTGAAGTTGCATTAAATGGCTGTTACTGTATTTTTTTTACAAGTTTCCATTTGGGCCACCCTAACATTTTTTTTTTTTATTTGATTTAAATGTATTTTTCAGCATTGGTGGTGAAAAGTATTTGTCCTGCATATGTAATGAGCTAAAAACATTTTTGAAAGACACCTATGAAGTGCATTTCCTCCTTTAATGCTGCTTGAATGCTCCTAAGACAACTGTGATATGTCAAATTGTGTGTAATTCTTGTTAAGGGTGCTATGTCTTCTATTTAAGAACGGTCATTCTAAGTTACTATAAGGCAATACAAAGGCCCCTGATATTTCCTAAATGCTCAGTATTGCATTCTGATGCATCGTACAGAGGCTCATTATGAAGATGTGTGTGTTAATTTGACTTTTCTAATGCATTTAAGTAGCCTGGGAAAACCCTGGCAATCTTCTGAAAATTTGAGATTTGCTCTGCAAGTCAGTCTGGCCAAGAGCCCATTTCCTTTTTTTTCCAAATCGAGGCACCAATCACAAGCGTTGAGGCGGGCTCTACACCAATCATAACTATTGAGGCGGGCTCTACACCAATCACAACCGTTGTTGAGGCGGGCTCTACACCAATCACAAGCGTTGAGGCGGGCTCTAAACCAGTCAAACACTAGCGCGGTGGTGTGGATAAAAACAACTGCAGCTCCCTGCACTCCTAACCCAGCCGAGGTAAGTGGGTTAGGGCTTTGCCTCATGACCTACTTCCTCAAGGCAAACACACTGATACTTAACAAGGATACCTAGTCTTCAGAGAAAATCCCTTTCAAAGTACGACTTAAATAGTAACGGACCTGAATATGACAAGGTGCTCTTTGGATGCTTTTATATAGACCTTAGTGGTCCCCTAATACTGTATCTGAAGTCTCTTTTATATAGACCTTAGTGGTCCCCTAATACTGTATCTGAAGTCTCTTTTATATAGACCTTAGTGGTCCCCTAATACTGTATCTGAAGTCTCTTTTATATAGACCTTAGTGGTCCCCTAATACTGTATCTGAAGTCTCTTTCCCAAAATTTAGCCTTGGTCCAGAATTTCAGCCCCTAGAGCCAGTTCCACAATGAGCCTTCCTTAGTATGTACCATTTCTATGTCTGATCGTTCAGGTGCCGGCAGAAATCCCCCCAGAGGTCCCTCATGTTCAGCTGGATGTCCGTCCCCGTCCTCTGTGTTGGCGTTCTAACCTCTAGTGGATCTCTGCAGGGTAAATCCAGACAGCTAGCTAGACTATCTGTCCAATCTGAGGACTATGGTTGCCTGGTCCTCAGATCGCTGCAGGGTAAATCCAGACAGCTAGCTAGACTATCTGTCCAATCTGAGGACTATGGTTACCTGGTCCTCAGATCTCTGCAGGGTAAATCCAGACAGCTAGCTAGACTATCTGTCCAATCTGAGGACTATGGTTACCTGGTCCTCAGATCTCTGCAGGGTAAATCCAGACAGCTAGCTAGACTATCTGTCCAATCTGAGGACTATGGTTGCCTGGTCCTCAGATCGCTGCAGGGTAAATCCAGACAGCTAGCTAGACTATCTGTCCAATCTGAGGACTATGGTTACCTGGTCCTCAGATCTCTGCAGGGTAAATCCAGACAGCTAGCTAGACTATCTGTCCAATCTGAGGACTATGGTTACCTGGTCCTCAGATCTCTGTAGGGTAAATCCAGACAGCTAGCTAGACTATCTGTCCAATCTGAGTTTTCTGTTGACGACTAAAACTACTTCTGAAAGTACACATGTTCCACCAAAACAACTTCCTTCCAGAGACTATTTAGCAGAGGCACCATGGCTCTGTCTGGCACCTAGCCCCGTCCAAGACGATTGTGACTGGTTTAAAGAAATGCCAATGAACCAGAGCCCGTTTTTCTCTAATCCAGGAATGCTGTTTGGACTAGTGAGACCTTCCTCTGCAGCACTGTGGAGGAAGGTCAGGCAATTAAAGACTAGCATGATGCCGACCAAGCTAGCTAGCTTGGTATTTGGGACAGCCCTAAACTTATAATTATATAACAAACTTATAAACTGACAAAAGAAGATATAAAAAAACAGAAGAAGAAATATACAGTATATACATATATCCTGGAAAAATAAAAGCCACCAGAATCAACAATGATCTATTTTCTCTAGCTACAACAACCTTATGTACTCCTGGCCTTCAGAATTACAGCGGAACATCTGAAAGAATCAGGATGGGATGAGGTCTGTTGTACAGTTTGAGTTAAAGCTGCACTAAATCATATTTATGCATTAACAATGGATTACATGACTAATGGATCACATGACTATGCGTAATGTGTGTCACTCATTGTAATGAACTTATACGTAAAAGCCTTTCAAGTCATTCTTTTGGGTTTTTTATTGTTTGGCTCAGTATACCTGCTGTTGTCGACCTGCTTTCTAGCAGCAACCATTTCCATTGAAAAATCTCTGATAAAGCCATAATGTTCTTGTTTGGACACCGTTCGCAGCTATTGGCCATATCCAGACACATCTGGTCTGACACAGTTTCCTGTCTTCTTGCAGTGTTTTTCCTTAGTGATAGCCCTTGAAGTGCAAATAGACTTAATTCACAAGGGGTGGGAATCACCAGCCGCCTCCCGATACGATATCATCACGATACTTATGCCACAATACATTATTATTGCAATTTTAAACATATTGCATTCTATATTCTGCAATTTCTTACCTTTTTTTCAAGGAGGCATGGCAAAGGAGACCTTTAGCGTCAATAACAATGACAAAAGACCTGACCAAGCGTCTATATTTTACGAGATGGGAGTGAGAATGTGTTGGCCTAAACAGCTTCGTAACCGCTTGATCTGCTGCTGCAAGCGCCATCTTCCGGGTCTGAAAAGTGAAGCCAATGTGGAAATGCCTGAAAGCTGCATTCTATCTCATTTCCAGCAGAGGGCGACTCCACTGGCTTCAAAAATAAATCAGCTTCTATAGAGGACTTTGGGGAAATGACTCCTCCAGAAGAATTTTAAAATCCAGACACGATGCCGTTTGGTTTTTCCGACACATGTAGGACTTCCACAACAGGTACAAAGCAGCAATAGTGGTTATTTTGGCCATATTAATGACGGACAGAACCGTTGTTGGTGTATACAGCTTAAGCCCTGGGGGTAAACACAAATGATCCTAATATCCTGCGATCAAATTCACGCGATTTAAGTAACACAAATATTTACTTACATAACATTACTGTCTGAGACCCCCACAGATTTGTTCAGTGTGAAGATGACATACAGGCCAACAGGAGTATTTCCTCATACATCTGTTCAGGTGTGGTGCTGAAGTTAAGATTAAGATGGATTTTCATGGTCTATGCTGTTTTCCGTGTGGAGTTACGGGTTCTACCTGCATCAGTGTGGGTTTCCTCTGAGTGCTCCAGTTTCCTCCCACAAGCAGTGTAGGTTTTGCATATCCTGTCCAGATACTGTATAATAAAAAATCCTTTAACTATGTTAATACCGTGCATATCCACACTCCTTATATATCTCTATTTATATTTCTACTCTGATATTTATATACTTTGTGCAACTGTAACACAGAATTTCCCTTCGGGGATCAATAAAGTATTTCTGATTCTGATTTCTGATATGCGTGTTGATGTGTAATAGACTGACAACCTGTCCAGGGTGTACACTGACCCTCACCCCGTGGATGCTGGTACAGCCCTCAGTCCCTGATAACCATGAACTGTATAAACAGTTACAGACCACACGAGTACCTGCAGTTCTACATGTTTACTTTGAGAAGTATTTCCTTCTAGCCATGGTTGCTAAAGAGAAAAAAACATACTTACCCAGGCCATTCTCACAATCTGTAAACTCCATGGAATGAACAGCTCTGTCTACTCCGTATGGACCCATTAGTGTCCTGGTAGAGATGGAGGGATGAGGAGGATTGAGAATAGAGGGAGCAAGAGACAGAAGAGAGGAGATATGAAGTACAAACTTTAGGAGCTAAATCTACTTTTGGACATGTTTTTCCATCACGGATTAGACATTTCAGTTGCAAAGTTACACAGTCAGCTTGTGACTACTCCATGTGAGAGAGTGCTTGAGTGGGTTTGACTTTGTGATGAAGACAGAGCCTTAAAGGAGAATTCCAGTCGATTCCAACACGTAGCTCTGTTGTGTGTAGACGTGGAGGTCTGTCAGTAGAAAGACAGATGACACCAATCGGTGCTGCCTACACGGTGTTATCCTCCTGCTAGAGTTAGCAGAAACCTGTATCTCACTCAAAACAGCATGGATGGGTTTTTCCAAGTGTGTATGCATGTAGAAGCACCAGAGACACAAAATAACACCCCAAATCCCAGAAAAAGCATTTTTTTCATAATATGGGCACTTTAAGTATTAAAAAATGTCCTGTTGTGGTGTATAACGTTTAGTATGTTGTGGCACAGATAGTCAGTGGTAGAAAAAGAATCAGAATATGCTTTAACCCTCGTGTTGTCTTCCTGCTGACCATGAACTTGTCCTTTCAAGATTGAAAATTAATATTTTTTTGGTGCTTTTCTGATGTTTTTGTCGTTTTTTTCTGATTTATTTCTCACTTTTTCCAGCTTTTGGCGCTTTTTTTTTTTAAAAACCTGAGCTGGTTTTAAACACTTATTCTTGGAATTCATGGTCAAAAAACCTCATTTATATCAAATTACACATACATTTTTAGCTAACAAGGCAGAAATTATTAATTATTTTAACTGATAGTTAAGATCAGAGGATGTTGAGTGGATCTCAGATGGGTAGATGTCAAAGTTTAGTCCGGATGCTGTTTTAAAACCATTAAAAAAAAAAAGAAATCAAATGCTATAAGATTAAATAAAACAACCAAAAAAATCAATGAAAGAAATCATTAATGTCACCTGAAGAATGTTGTATGGAATCATCCGTGTTATTTTTGAAAGATTTGGTTGAAAGAAATATATATTTCTGAGATAAAACACTTTGAAACGGGTCAGTTTGACCCGAGGACAACACAAGGGTTAGTAGCCATGCATGTGTAGAGTACATAGAAATAAAACTGATAGAAAGGACATATCCATTCAAATTTACATACATACAACTGTCAGAGGGGCGGCCATTTTGAAGTATACCCTTACTATGGCAAATGACTAACGTCCATACAAACGTCTGTAGTGGAGTAGTAACATTACGAGGCAGTTGATAAACTGGTCTAATTTAATAATCCAATAATAGAGTGTCCTATGTTCAGCACCTTTAAAACTCACTTAAAACAGTGGCTTCTAGAAAACCAGAGAGGCACTTTTAACTGTCACACACTTCATCACACATACACTTTTACTGTTAAATTGAATGCAGTATAGAGGTAGACGAATAATGTATTTTTCATCATGTAATTTTGTTTTGTTTTGTCAATGTCTATGTCACCATTATGTGTACCTTTTAATTTATAATGAATGAGTGCTGTATGACTGCTAGCAGTCTCTATGTCAGTCCTATGTCACCTGCCTAGGGACTAAAGATGAAAAGTAGTTATTATGACTAATTCTGGCATGTTTACATGGTGTTTTTCATACAACAAGGTTCATAAATATGCATGGAACCTATCAAATAAACCAATAAAATAAAAAATGTCACACTATCAGCTGGTTGGCTGGATGGTTCGGCTGAGGGATGCATTTGTTGTGGGTCCATCCCCAAGTTTTTGCATTCAAACATAGAACGTTCAAAAAAATATTTTTTTAGATTTATTATAAGTTATATTGTGCTTTGTTGGTATAATTTCTGCTAGAATGTTAAACACATTTGCAGTGTTAATTTAAATTGTAGTCGTAATTGATCTTTTCTTATGAAAAGCAAAACAAAATAGTAAAAAGCATGCTATTGACTGTTTAATTTATGCAATGATGAAAAAGATTTGCTAAATAAATGGGAAAAAACACGCAAACAAATGCCAAACTGCTACAGTCCCTCCTCCTCACTCCCCATTGCTCCAGGGGAACACCCCCACTAACAGCTTAGTGTCCCTTCTATCCATTTTATTTCTATGGTACACCCACAACAAATTAGAATCCGGTTTATTGTCCTTGTACATACACAGAATAGACATACAGCTAAAAGAGTAACAAAGATATAAAAAAGTTGATAGAAATATGCATATAGACAGTGTGTAGGCCTATACATGTACACACATAAAGATAATAGTGTAATGGTGCAGAGTGCAAATTATGTTGGAATAAAATATAGAATGATATACGTTGCTTCTATACATGAAGTAGGTGGATATGAAAGCCTATAAAGCATCTGTTTACGAGATATATGTTGACAGCACGTATTTACACTATAGTGTCTATAATAGGAATTCCTGGGTTTTAAATGTTCATCTACCTTTTTTTGTAATGGTCCCATTGATATTTGTGAACTGAATTTCACACAATATGGTTATGCTACATTTGAGGCAAATCCTTGTTGATGGTTCGCCCGATTCATTTTGAAAGATGGGTGGATTAAAATCACATGACTCCTCCATATGCACTGTTAACATAAGAGCCCCCCAACACTGAATGCTGGCTAGACAAATATATATTCAGCTTGCAGCAGTGTTGAATAAGAAGAGTCGTGTGTGTGTGTGTGTGTGTGTGTGTCTGCAGCCACTTCAGACACCACTGCATCAAAGAACCAAGCATCATACTTAAGAATAGTCTTATTCCAGAGGCTTTCTGACAGCCCCACCCCCCCCTACATATGTTCATTCAGATCTGTTCATCTAAAAAAAATATGCTCATCTATAAATCTTCTAACTGAACCGAACAGAGAAACAGTCTCTAGGCTTGAATCTTTTTTGTTTAATTCTTGGGAGTATATGGAGTATATGAAGTAAGTCTGTGCCAGTACTGAGCTAGCATTTACTTACTAGTATTATAGCATATATATATATATATATATATATATATATATATATATATATATATATATATATATATATATATATATATATATATATAACATATATGCATTATTTTCAAATATAATGTCTGCATATGACCTTATACTGTATTTGAAATACATATGGCACAACATTGAATACAGATAAAGGCCCGGGACGACCAGGGTTTGAACCCGATACCTTCTCACTGTGAGGCCACAGTGCTGACCATTGCCCCCCCTGCTGCTCTACTCCTCCAGGGCAAAGCCTTGCTTTAGTTCTTTATGTTTTATGGAATGTTCACACCGGCCCTGAAAAATCGCTTTGCGTCGCGTTACCTGTACGAGTTTGATCGTTCAAGTTAAAAATGTTCAACTCACATCACTAACATTGCATTCAAGTAGCAATTCAACATCAATTTGCTCAGACTGCACGCTACAAAAGATGGCGCAAAATAACAAGATAAACCAGTGCACACCTATGTTGTTTACCTGGAAATACTATTAGTATTTAGTTGGTAAAATCTTTTAGAAATTTTCATGTTCATATTTTGGAAATCTGAGTTGTCAATCAGGGTCTCCTGAGCTATAGGATTTACACTTCCCTGTCTGGTCGCCACCCCAAAAGACAAGGAGGAGTATCAATATTTCAGATGCAGAGAGTTCATCAGAAACAACATGAGGCTAATTGAGAACACACAGAACTTCAAATGAAAACACCATCCTTGCCAATGAAATCAGCAGCAGAAGTTTAGCCTCCTTTTCACAAAGTCGGAAGATAGGAAGACACTACTGCTGACCTAAACACATGCTGGAAACATTCTGTAGAGAGTAATACTCTCATAGTGAGACTGTGTGCAAACACAGCACGTATTAAAGAGCCCTGATTATGCTTTTTTTTGGATGTTCCCGTCTTTTAGTGTGTTGTATAGTTGTTTGTGTGTGTATTAGATATGTAAAGAATAAAAAACACATTTCACTCCAAATGGAGCTTTCTCTTCCACAGATTTTTTCTCAACTGGCGTTGAAAACGTCTCGCCCACATTCCTGTTTGACATTAGTGATGTCACTGATGGAGAAGCCCAGCCTAGTTTTTCATCTGTGCTGCCCATAGGTGCTGCCTGAACAAGCACAGCCCACCCGGTGGCTTTGGTCTGAATTTGGCTCACCAATCACAACAGAGTGGGCCAGCTGACCAATCAGATCAGACTGGGCTTTTCAGGAGCTCAGACAGTGTTTCAGATGGAGGAGCTGCAGCAATGGGCAGTATGAGAAATATAATATGTTTTTTGAACATCATGTTAACCTAATGTAGCTCAGTGTAAATTCTTTCAGGACGACCTAACTCTTCCTAAATCAAATCAGCTGTTTCGGCCACAAATTCCAAGGGCCAATCACAGCGTCACACTTGTGTTTCTCTCTCTGCTGCTGTCAGCTGTCATTTCAGGCAAAGCGTGCAAATGGCACACGTTGCTCTACTGTGGGACCAGCTCCCAGTCTGGGTCTAGGTTCAGGGGGCAGACACCGTCACCACATTTAAGAGTAAACTTAAAACTTTCCTCTTTGATAAAGCTTATAATGAGGGAGTGAGGAGTCGCAGCGTTCAGCTAGACCGGCGGGGGAGGGTGTATAGCTGCTGACACGGCAGCCCTTCTCTTCTCTGCTTCTCTTCATAGTCGTCAGATTCATCTACCAACCCTCATAGAACTGGCTCAGGTCTGCCTTGCAACAGCTCTTAGTTATGCAGTAATAGTTTTAGACAGCTGGGGGACTTCCTTTGACACACTGAGCTCCTCTCTCCACTATCTTTCTATCTTTCCATTTGTGTGCATCCATGTCCCAGAAATGCTTGTTACTAACCTAGTTACTAACCTAGATACTAACCTAGCTCTGGGGAGTCATTCCCCGGAGTCCTTATGTTCTTTTTCGCCCAGCATGTTTCCTTGGATCAGGGAGGCTCCAAAATCAGGGTAGCAGCTGTCACCATGGTCCTGCTAAACATCCTGCGGTGCCCTGTTACATCCTGCTACGCTCTGCGGTGCCATGCTACGTCCTGCTACGTTCAGCGGTGCCCTGCTACGTCCTGCTACACTCTGCGGTGCCGTGCTGCGTCCTGCTACGTTCTGCGGTGCCCTGCTGCGTCCTGCTACGCTCTGCGGTGCCCTGCTGCGTCCTGCTACGCTCTGCGGTGCCCTGCTGCGTCCTGCTACGCTCTGCGGTGCCCTGCTGCGTCCTGCTACACTCTGCGGTGCCCTGCTACGTCCTGCTACGTTCTGCGGTGCCCTGCTACGTCCTGCTACACTCTGCGGTGCCCTGCTACGTTCTGCGGTGCCCTGCTGCGTCCTGCTACGCTCTGCGGTGCCCTGCTGCGTCCTGCTACACTCTGCGGTGCCCTGCTGCGTCCTGCTACACTCTGCGGTGACCTGCTACGTCCTGCGGTGCCCTGCTACGTCCTGCTACGCTCTGCGGTGTCCTGCTACGCTCTGCGGTGCCCTGCTACGCTCTGCGGTGCCCTGCTACGTCCTGCTACGCTCTGCGGTGCCCTGCTACGTCCTGCTACGCTCTGCGGTGCCCTGCTACGCTCTGCGGTGCCCTGCTACGTCTTGCTGTGCCCTGTAATGCCCTGTAATGCCCTGCAATGCCATTAACTACTACACACTACTATTTTGAGTCACTGTTCCATTATCTTTTATTGTGACTGTTAGTGCAACTATTCCTCACCCCCCTCCAACCCGGCCCCGTCAGACACCGCCTACCAAGAGCCTGGGTCTGTCCCAGGTTTCTTCCTAAAAGGAGTTTTACCTTGCCACTGTCGCACTGCTTGCTCTTGGTGGCAATTACTAGAACTGTTGTGTCCTTGTAATTAGAGTGTGTTCTAGACCTACTCTATCTGTAAAGTGTCTCGAGATAACTCTTGTTATGAATGACCTCTTTGCAAAAGGGTTGTCTGTCTTCCTCTGCTTACTCATCGCATATTTGTCTAGATGTCAACGACGTTCTCACAAACAACGATCGCCAAAGATATAGTCTGGTAAGCTATCACTTAACCCACGGTGGTGTGTTGTGTGTGTCATCCACAGAGGCATCCTGTTCATTTCAATTAGAAAAGAAAATTCTTTATGTTTTGCAGAGTTGCTGTACCGCCGGAGATGCTGTGATATACCAAGATGTTGATGCCGGTCTGAGTTGCCGATGCCAGTCTGAGTTGCCAATGCCGGTCTGAGTTGCCAATGCCGGTCTGAGTTGCCGATGACCAAAATATGAGAAGTATTTTGCATGCTGTTTTTGGGACGGATCACTGCATTTGTTTTCTGTTTACAGATCCATGGAGATGCCATGTTATGCCGGCCAGAGTTGCCGATGACTGAAATACAGGAAGTATTTCGCAGGCTGCTTTGGGGACAGTTCACTACATATGCTTTCCCAATTATATTATCATTGTTGCAGGCAGGTAAGTATATTTTCTGCCTTTCTTCTATCACTAATTCTCGTAACGTTTTTGGGGATTGTCTGGCTTCCTTACTTCTTTTAAAAATGATTCTATAACGATGGAGTCTAAGCTCCAAAGACTGTACATTTTATTATGCTTATGCACAATAAACCTTTGCATATCTGCAAACAAGTCTCTCCTGATTGAATTCTAGTAGACCCCGAGAGTACAAATATGACGCTGAAAAGGAGTATAACCTTTCATAACATTCATGAAGCGTTCCACTTAGGGGAGCCCTACGACTCTGCATGGCTGAATGCCTAAAAGTCAAAGTGTCTGCTGTGAAAAAAGTCAAGAATGTACTTTCATGTTCAAAATTATGTTATATTTAACAACCTTAAAATTAAATACAGAGGATTTATTTTGAAGGTTATTAAAATGTATAAACTGTGAACTACATATAAAATATAAATCATTTCTTTCTGATGAGATCATTCTATGTTCACTCTATTTAGTCCATTTAGTTCCATAGAAGTCAGCCGTACACTTATTTAATGCTTATTTCATATTAATGTTTAATATGCTTGGGTGTTAATGTTTGCACTGCTCACCAGAGCAAATTCCACATAAGTGTAATGTATTGTGGCAATAAACCCTTTTCAGATTCAGATTTAATTATGATAATTTGGCACCAGGATAGTAAACACAAAGAATAGCCAAGATTTCCTCCAGCATTCTTCTTCTTCTTATTATTATTTTTTAAAGTTTGCGGTCTGGTTATGCTTCAGCTTACAAGTTACAGGGTGCCATCGTGTTATAGTGTCTGCTACATGTTGGCAAAAATTATTACATTTAGTAATATTTTTTAAGTATTATTATTATTATCATTTATACTTTAACTTTTCAATGTTTAAAGGTTGAATATCCTCATTTGACATCTATTACTTAACACTGCAGCCATGTGTTTTTTATTTAATTTTTTTTGCTGCCTGTCAAAACAATACCAAATTATTAATTAAAGGCAGGCAATCGATAATCAATATGAACAACAGTTGCAGCCCTGATACCAATAATAACCTTAAACAGATACATTACAGCCCATAAATCAGATGTAGTGTGCAGTTTAACCCTTGTGTTGTTCTCCAGGGTCAAAATTAGCACCCTATAAAACTCTTTTTACGTTTATGTTGCTTTTCCCAACATAATGCATGCTTATTTTTTCCTTTTTGTCACTTATTTCAACGTTTTTGCACTTTTTTTCCAATTACAGCAGTATATTCACAACTAGACCTACCTACTTCTTTGCACTAGTTTTGCAATTATTTTATGTAGTTCATGGTCAACAAACCTGATTTATATCAATTGTTTTTTTATTTTTGTGTAAGAAAAAAGCAGAAATTATGGATGATTTTGACTAATGGTTAAGATCAGAGGAATGAAGATAATGGATAATCACAGACCTGTCAAAGTTTAGTTATATATAGATAATGCTATACAATTGAACAGCCAAAATTCTATGAAAATGGAGACCAGACCCTTAATTTCCTTTGTGAAGAGCATCCTGTGGAACAAGTCATGTTATTTTGGAGCAATGTGGTTAAAAGAATCCCAAATGTATGACATAGAAACTTTAAAGGGGGGCCAAATTTGACCCGAGGACAACATGGGGGTTAAGCCACAGAAGTGCCATTATTTCAAAGGCAGATCAAACACAGCCGCTCTGGCTGCGCGCTGCGCACGAGTCTGTCCTATCTCTTTAACTGTCTATGGTCCTATTCAGTGGAATGGCTACCAAAATAACAGCGGGAAAACCCCGCTCACGCGCTTCAACCAGGTTGTTCCACCAACGTATTGTTGATAAAGAATGCGTTCCTCTGAACACATGTAGCACAAGACATGTCGACTCTAAGCACCTCCATTTTAAGCCCCATTACACGCAGCACCACGTCCACCGTTTACCGTATGACAGTCTGCTTAACCCGCGGAAAAAACGCAGCTCTTTCCCCACATAAAGCACTTTCTGTCCCACTTGTTCTTCCATAAAAGAAGCCGTAAACACCTCCAGCACCGCCGCGGCAACACTCACTTCAACAATTAGCAAAAGTAGGAAGACAGCAGCAGGGTTTCCACCACAGACAGCCAACACACCCCCCCGTTTGCGCTTTTTTTTTTTTTACCTGCTAATGATGACAGCTCCTTTATACATGACTGAAAAGGTTGGCATTTTGACATTGGAGCCAGCTTCTCCGGTAGGACGGACGTACGGTCGGTCGGTCGGTCGGAGCTTCCCCAGCCGTCAGCCTCCAGCCAGCAGCCACATGATGGGCTGTGTGTATGTGTGTGTGTGTGTGTGTGTGTGTGTGTGTGTGTGTGTGTGTGTGTGTGTGCAGGCACTGTCCGCTCCAAACATCTCCACCTTCACGAAGACATTTAATCTCTTACGTAACTAAAGTCGCCGAAAAATATAAAAGGGTTAGAATGCTGAGGCTGGAAATTATATTTTAGGCTTATCTCTCACACATCGACTCCCTGTTATTTCCACAGCGATATTTTGCTTTATTTGTTGCTAAAGTTGCATTAGCAGGAAAAAAGTATCCTCGGCAAAACCGAGATTATTGCTATTGGTTCTTGATAATTAGACTATGATTAGACATACTTTCCTCCAGTTGTGTGGTCTACGTGGTACGCAGGTATACACAGTATACCCACTAAGAAAGCTCCAGGATTTCCATATACAGTACCCACTTAAAAGTGTGCAATGGCACATATAACAACATACTTGCCATTATATTTTTTATATATATTTTTAATTTAATTAATTGTCATCTGTGTGTTTTTTTTCTCGAATAGGCTAAATAAAGGTATTTTCACATTAAATTAGTGTATAAAAGTGTGTCAAAATGCAGGTAATGAAGTCTTTAATGTAATAATTACAATGCAAAAAGTGCTGATGTATTTATTACACTTTGCCCTTTGTGCTAAGATTTACCATTGGAGTTCAGCAGCTTGATGGAGGTTGGGATAAAACCATAACTTGCAGGCCTTTCTTCTTTTTTTTTTTTTTTACATTTAAAAAAAGTGTTTATGTAAAAAAATTAGAGCAGAATGGGTTTAGATGCCTTTAAACACATGAATACATAAGTGCCCCGCTCTCCATTTAAAAAAGCAATTTTAATCCTCAGTTGACATCCATTATTTAGCATTGTCATCCGTCATTCCTCTGAACAGCCGTGTATTTTTTTTTATTTTTTGCTGCCTGTCAAAATAATACCAGCATCGCGATCACAGCTGGTAATAAAGATACACACTGCAAGTAGAGATGAGGGGTCACACTGTAGTACACACTCCTTTTAAAGGACCAGTGTGTAGGCTGTAGCGGAGCAGAAATGTAATATAATAATTATTTTATAATGAATTGCGTGAATATCTCGTCTTGGTTGGTTATACAGTTGTGTTTGGAAAACACCCATCACAGTCTTACATGATTGTTGAATCCAGTTTTATGTCAATACGAGACACGTTTCATGTCATACTCTGCTTCTGACTGGCTAGTAGTCCTTACCTAGGTACTGTCAGGGCACGCCCTCATACTCTGCTTCTGACTGGCTAGTAGTCCTTACCTAGGTACTGTCAGGGCACGCCCTCATACTCTGCTTCTGACTGGCTAGTAGTCCTTACCTAGGTACTGTCAGGGCCCTCATACTCTGCTTCTGACTGGCTAGTAGTCCTTACCTAGGTACTGTCAGGGCACGCCCTCATACTCTGCTTCTGACTGGCTAGTAGTCCTTACCTAGGTACTGAGCATGTGCGACTCCCAACAAAGATGGAACAGAAGTGAGATGTCTCACTCTGTAGCTAAAACAGAGAGCTCAACACACAGGGTGAAAAGAGGAGCTGCAACAATGTGCAGTACAACAAAAACATGGTGTTTTTTGTAAATTAAACCATGTAAACCTATTCTGATACAACCTCAAAATACAACTATGAACCTGAAAATGAGCAATATAATGAGCCTGTGTTAAGTGTTATATGATGGTCTAAATTAGGGGCATCAAATTCATTTTGACTAAGAGCCACACTGGAAAATAAGTATCACATCCAACGCCATACATGTACTGTTTATTGACATGCTCTTATTTCAAAGAAAAAGAAAAATATCTTTCTTTTTTTTTACATTTGTGGCTTTTTTGCCATTTTTCTTACTTTTTTAACACTTTTGCTGCTTTTGTTGACTATTGACACATTTTTGTCGACATAAAGCCTTACAAAAGTCAGCAAAAAAGTTCCTTAGCCATCATAGAGTTTAGCATATCAAGCAAAACAAAAGATTTTTTTTTTTATTAAAGAAGGCTACCACACAACCTGTTTCACATCATGAATATTAAAACTCTCTGCCTCGGGGGGAATTGTCTCAAAGTCTGCAAAATGTGCTTTGAGTGTTGAGTGTGAAAAACAGTTTCCCTTATTTTTGGTTTGGTGCACAACTAGAGGGAGCAAAATCTATTGCAAACCTAAAATGATCCAGAGCAACTGTACTTCTAAAGAACTTACTGAAGGACCCCAAAGCACACACATCCCAACTGACGGCCTGTACTACTGTGTACTTCAGAGGAAAACATACATTTACTTGACAGAGAACGTTGCAGATTCAGATTCTACTCATAAAATACCACCATTAAAATATGATGCATTAAACTATCTCCACCTTGAAGTACATTGTGCTGAATAATAATTCCCTTTCTTTTTACTTTAAATAAGCATTTGAAAGCAGACCTTTAACTGTGCGGTCACAGGCAGCTTTATATGGCATACCTAAAGCACCTCCTGTGTGCTTTATTTTTTTAATTTTTTTATAAAACTCAACCTGTAACAGATGTTGCAGGTTCAATCAGTCCTGGTTCAGCTGCTCATGTTGAGACTCAACCTGTCCGTATTTGTTTTCGTGACGCAGTCCCACATCTTGGCGATGTGGCCTGGACGGTAGAAGCAGGGAAGCCGGCTGAGCAGCGCGCAGAATGTCCGGAGAAATATGTCAACAAAGCAACGTGCTGGAGAGAGCCAACCTGTCAACACATGTTGAGAAGGATCTTGTTTTGGTGGCACATTCAAAAGTAGGATTAGTCGTGCAATAGGAGACTCAGATTGGACAGATAGTCTAGCTAGCTGTCTGGATTTACCCTGCAGAGATCTGAGGACCAGGTAACCATAGTCCTCAGATCGGACAGATAGTCTAGCTAGCTGTCTGGATTTACCCTGCAGAGATCTGAGGACCTGGTAACCATAGTCCTCAGAAATCCACCAGAGGTTAGAACACCAACACAGAGACAGAGGACGGAGACGGACATCCGTCTGAAAATAAGGAATATCTGGCGTAATTTTCTGCAGCACCGGAGCAATAGATAGACATTAGCGAGACTTGGTAGACAGTTTTTAGTTTTTGGCGGATGATCAGTTTTTGGTAAGACACCTGTAGCCGGTGAACCACAATCAATGAGCCTTGTAGGGATTCAGCAACTCCCCGCCCCCGCTGCTGTACCGTGCATGTGTGGAGATTAACAGAGATATCCCGATTCATAGATAGATACAAAGTCTGCAGACAGTTCAGTAGTGAGAAACAATAAAACATTTTAAAGCTACTTAATATGACAACAATATCACCTACTGGCAACTTTAATAAGTGTACTGTATAGCCATGCAGACTAACCATTCATATTTACTATCAAGCTAAATACATGTGAAAATTTCCTAGAATTTCACATCAGCTCAGCGTAGCCTCATAATCCCTGGCATGCAGGCACAACAACTACTTGACTACCGTGAAACAGATGAAAACATACCTGGCAAAACCTAGAGGCACTTTCAACCTTTGGAACATGCCTCGGTTTTTGTGGAACCGCCTGGATCTGATTCTTGGTAACATTGGCATTGCTTACTCCCTCTTATGATGCACTATGGCTGCCAAGCAGATAACGAAGAGTTCCCATTGATGAGGAGATGATAAGCTTATGGCAGAAGGCTAATACACACAAATCCTTATAGCACAACAATGTGCTAATTATAGGCGTTTATAAGAGGGCTACTCAGTTACTCCAAACCAGTAAGCACTGTCCCACCGCTATGGAGGTAAATATGGTGCAAAACATGTGAGTGCGTAGGTGCGATGTGAGCACTTGTAGAATATGATTTGAGAGCTTGTTGAACAAAAATCTGTGCTCGTATTTTATTTATTTTTCACTTCAGTCATTTTTCCAGTACCACAACTCAGTGATTACAACCTCTCGAGTCGCTGCAGCGTGCTCTCTCCATCACACAGCGGCAAGTCTGCGCCCTCGACTTTGACAACACTTCTTGCGATACATTTGGTGCAAAACTAATTTGTACCTGTGGACTTAGTCTGTGGAGCTCTGAGCCAACAGGACGGCCGGGGACAGCAGGGTTTCTATCGCCAGATAAGGGACAACTCTGTCTGGCTTATTTATGTAGCATGAAAGCTAGTGTTAGCTAACTAAACACTTTTAACAGTCCAACTGAAACACTGGCGGTGAGCTCCTGTCTTGCAGCCGCGGAAGGACCGCCATCCGTGGGGCTCAGCCAGCGTGGAAACATCGCTAGAAAGCTCCGCTGCCGACCTCGACCTGATCTGATCTCCAGCGGGACACGGAGAGCTCCGGACCCGGCAGCAGCGGCACATCCCCCCCGGAGCTCACCGCATGTTGGTGGAATAGAAAGCTAGCTCAGCGAACTAACCCCTCTTATAAATAAATACATTTTAGCTATCCTAACACTTTTAACACTTTAAACACTGGCGGTGGGCTCCAGGTCCTACAGCTGCGGACAGACCGCCATCGGTGGTTATAACGCGTGCTTTTTAAATTAAAATTTATTTTTTTAAAGGCTGCTGGTTGGTTGGTTCGCTACCCGTCTGACCTGTCAGAATGTGTTACCTGCCGCAAACTATTCTGTCTTCACGGGAAAAATCGGACCCGGGGAGAGGCATTTGTTGAACTATTTGTTTTGTGATAATTTTCTTTAGTTCAGATAAAGGGGTATACTTTGACTTTTGTAATTCATTCATTTATGGTTTTTATATACCAAACATGGCACATGAAAACCATTACTGTCTCCTCCTCCACACCAATGATTCCTCCAGAGCCAGGCCAAGGTTGTGATGTTACCCAGTGGGTGAGATTAGAAGGAGCTGGAGACGGTCCAGCCTCTTAACTAACCCGGCGGTCTGGTCCTGACCCAGACTCAGGCTTTAGGAGCACTGATGTCAGCTTGGCACTGCTGTCATTTCATTTGGTAAAAATGTCCTTGCATGTACCCCTATAAGGACATTACTGGTGGAATTGGAAGTAACTGAACACAAGTTTGAGAATAGTGAATAAAAATCGTATCCGTTTCATATCCATGCCATATCCATATCCATATCCATATCCATATCCATATCCATCCAATTCTAATTCATTCCACTACCTGTACAGCACCACTAGAGATTACTGAACACACTCATCAAAGGTGCAGAGTAGACCAACATGACCAACTAGTTGTGTGTGTGTGTGTGTGTGTGTGTGTGAGGGGAATCATTTCAAATTCACCATCTTGGTGACGTAATACATGCCGATCCTTCTCTGAAATAATAGCACCAGGATACACACACACACACACACACACACACACACACACACACACACACACACAGGCACACACACACACACACACACATTGTCACTCAGAACACACTGACACAAACACACACTGTCACTCAGAACACACACACACAGACACACACTGTCACTCAGAACACACTGACACAAACACACACTGTCACTCAGAACACACACACACACACACACACACACACACACACACACACATTCAGAACACACAGTACCAATACTAGCATCAAACCTTTAATCTTTACAGTTAGAATCATTATTATGAAATTATTTCACATGATTTAAAAAACAACGTAATACATAATATTTACGTAATAACTAGAACAATGGTACAATCTGAAGGTACGTAATAGGAACAAAGCATTGTGGGGCTAATCCTGCCTCTCTCCAGCACCAGACCACACGTTCCCATCATCATCACATTGGCTGCACCTGTATCATCTAGAATATAATAATTACTGCATATGGTGTTTGCACTGCCTTCACCTTGGCCATAACCTCCCTCCACTGGCTACCCACACAGGCTAGAGACGATTTTAAAACCTTTTTAACCTACAAATCGCTGAATGGTCTTGCACCCTCATACCTAGCCGAAATTGATTAACCCCTAATCAGTCCTTCCAGAAAAATGAGTTTTCTTTGTGATTATTGTGGGCAAAAATCCTTGGCACGTTTTCTTAAAAAATGCGATGGAATATGCCGGCTATTTATGCAATGATACTGCAGGAACTTGCAATGTTTTATGAAAAAGTGTTCGTCTTGTCTTGTGATTACGTCACTTCATAACTTCATTTAATATTAACAATATTAACTAACATTTATTATTATTAGTCCCACAAGGGGAAATATGTCAGGGAAGCCAGCTCTATTGCTACTTTTACATCAAAACATTTCTTTTTTCCAAACATTATAGACCATTATTATGACTCGTTTTTACCCTTGTACCACTTTTTTATTTATACTTTTATGTATGTATTTTTAATAATAAATAAATACACTTTTACTGAATTCCCTGTTGTACAGTGTTTTGAGACCATGTCTGATGGTCATATCACACTAAATTGAATCGATAACAAACTTTGCTGGACGATAAATTGTCCCACAAATTATTGCGATAAATGATAATATTGTCAAGAACATTTCCATCTACACTGGAACTGGAAAACATTTTAAATATCAAACAAAACAACCAAAAACAATGTTGTCAAATTTCCATTTAAAAATGATCAAGCCCATTTTTATTTATCATGCAATTAATGGATTTTTTTGCATATTACAACAGGCCTCTATGACTTTCTTAGAAACAGTAAGTGTGCAGTTTTAGCAGTGAAGTTAGTGTTTTCCACATGTTTGATAGCTGTTTATGTAACCTAGACATGCTGGCATCTGTTCCCTGGGTCTCTCCAACGGTACACTGAATATCATGCTTTTATTGAATCTGTTTTGTTTTTTTGCCTGGTGTTATTATGGTTTGGAAACTTGTCTCTTAAAAATAAGAATCATCTGAATCAAATTGGGAAGTGGTGCAGTAAGCTAATAGGAAAGCCAAAGCTCAACCCTAACCCCTGTATTCTAAGCAGTTACAAAGGATAGCTGCAACTGTTTGGAAGAACCACTTCCACCCTGAACGTCAGCTCCTGCCGTCGGGACTACCCCCCCTCTCTCTCTCCCTTGTTCATGTCCATCCACTGTCAATAAAGGCAAAAACCCCAAAAAATAATCTTTAAAACAATAATAATAAAGTACCAGCCTGTAAAACTAAGCAATACAGAAACAGCTTTGTCCCAGCGGCTATACCTATTATATTAAGTAAGTTAATATAATAGTAACAAATATTAAATAAGTAGTAGCAAAACAGGTGTGCTGCCTCATTTATTTTTTATTTTATTTATTTTGTGTCTGCAGGACTATTCATTTATTGTATTTTATTGGTAATAACCAATGATGCCTCCTTTGTCACATTACATCCTACCGTCTGCTGCTGATGTGTGTGTGTGTGTGTGTGTGTGTGTGTGTGTGTGTGTGTGTGTGTGTGTGTGTGTGTGTGTGTGTGTGTGAAGGGAGGCCGACCCCCTCAACACTGGGTATATATATACAGTTTATAGTATATATATATATATATATACTGTCCAGAAATATTTGTATTATTTTTATAACAAAGAGCCAAAGACAATCCTGTAACTCATTTAGGTCTTGAACAGTGTTTCTTGCAGCTGTGATCAGGGGACTACTTCATAATACATTCATTTCTGTTTGTCTAAACCTGAACTTTTTAATGGAACAAACAAGATTATGCACATATGCATGTATTTGTGAGAAAATCAAGGACAGTGTGTTCCTTTCCGAGAGACATGCCTCTCTCTCAGGACCTTAAGCCTTATCTATCAGCAGCTTCTTTTCTTTGCTATTGCAATAATTTGGTGCGTTTGCATATTTATCTTTTCAAAATGGCACGCCAATGTTCAGGGTAAGCCACCAGTATTCTTTAATGACCATCTGATTTGGGGGACTTGTGTTCACTTTGATCAGCTGCTGGATTACATAACATATGAAATCCTGCATTTTTAAATCTAATACCTAGAGCAGCTAAGCAGTTCTTCAAAGCATCTTTGTAAGAACTGAAAGAAAGGACTGAAGGGTGCTTTAAACCTGAAGGCTGCAGGGTGTTCTCATATATCCACTGACTGTCAATGTGAATGTTTTTGGCAATGTGTTTTGGGGTGCCCGGGTCTTAAAATATTTTAATATTTTTTATTAAACAGATGAACACAAAAAGAGTTTTTAGCTTCCATATTCACGCCGACTTATTGGGACTTTAGCTTATTCACCGTACCCCCCCAGAGTTAGATAAGTCCATACATTCCTTTCAAATCTCCGTGCGTGTCGTAACGCTGTCTGACACACCCACCGCTAGCCTAGCTTAGCACAGATCCTGGAGGTAACCAGCTCCATCTAGCCTACTGCTCCCAATAAGTGACAAAATAATGCTCATTTAATTATATTCCCACATGTTGTGCCTAGATATTCATTTATTTGTCCATGCAGTTGGTATGAATGAGAGATGAGGGAGACAGCTGGTGTAATTATTAGTGTGGTTGGGGTTATAACCTTTTTATGCCTGAGGACAACGGGTTTTAAGTGACCAATGTGCCATGAGACTAAGCTCTTAACAATGTAAAAGCATCAGCAGAGGAAAATAAATGTTAAAAGCAGTATCTGGCTAAGTGGGTAAGTAATTAACTGCCTCTTTAAGCTAATTGTTCCGATATGTTTTATTGTATTTAATACATAAGAGTGGAAGACAGCTCCTCCATCTGCCTGTTGGTGGGTTCATGGTCTAATATTCAAGATTTAAAGCCTTTTTGCGTAATGTTTTGATATTAATGAGTTGAGCCAAATGAGTTGCTACAAAGCTATTTTTGGATTTCTCAGTAGGACTATGTTCAGAAGATCGTGGCGTCTGGAGAAGTGGCGATAAGGACCTCTTCTGAAGAGTCCATCGTGTTTTGGTTTTTTTAATCCTCCATGTCCTCCATGGTTATAAACAACAGCGTGGAGAGGGAGAGCACTATCACGGAAGGCTTGCACCATGTGGATGCAACAACAGTTCTGTTGCCATTACTTAGAATTCCTTATGGGGGAGAAAGAAACTACACACTATAGCTTTAAGAGTTAGTTGCCTTTAAAGTAATGATCAGCCCTGGTTGATCTGGGGAAACAGCAAAGAGTATTTCAGGATCACATTAACATCAAGCAAACATATATAATAAATATATAAATAAATACTGACCATAATAGTGCCCTTGAATGAACAATGGTGCATTTGTCTGGAGAGGGCTTAGATCAGCTTCCTGGGCACCCTCAGGACACTGGAGCCCTCATGGAGCCGGACATCAGCCCATACCAAGAACGCCCAGCAGAGGATGTACTTCCTGTACGTGGTTCAACCTCCCAAAACCAATGATGATGCATTTCTACACTGCTACATCATCAACTCCTTCCCCCCCCCACCCCCAGGCAAGAGAGTTTCTTCCTACTTCCTGACTTCAGCTCGCCTCATCCACAAAGCCCGGGAGCCCTCACGGACACGCGACTCTTATTCCACCCCATGGACACAACGTAAAGTCTCCAAATCTATCTCAATGTGCTCCACTTACACACTTTTTGAATTGCACATATTCTTAATACTTCATACTGTGAACATTGATTGGTCAATATATTTGCACATTTCCATCCATTACGCACCAAAGTACCAAATCAAATGTTGTGATTGCACACACAGATGTCAGCACTACTTCGGCATTTGTCTCTCCCCCCCCCTACACACATATACACATGCACACACACAAAAGTTTGAAAATAGTGAATAAAAATCATGTCCATCCAGCAAATTCTAAGGTGCAGAGTAGACCAACATGACCAACTAGTCATGTGTGTGAGGGGAATCATTTCAAACTCATACAGACACACACACTCACACCCAAGCACACACAAACACACACACTTCTTCTTCTATTTTGCAGCCATGGCAACAACCATTTGCCTCAACTTTAATCACTAAATCTGCACAGTGGGTCGTTATCAGATTATGGGATTATCCAATCCACACCGAGAAATCCGACAAGCCCGGACCCAATCACAGAGAGACACATACACACATGCTCACACACACGCACACTGTGTGTGTGTACAATAGGGAGCAATACAAAAAAGGACAAAAACTAAAGTGATGGGTAATCAAGTGTTTCCAGTTACAAGGCTGCCCCCTATAGACAAGAAAGGGAGGCTGCAGGTCCAGGAAGACGTAGGGATCTGGGTTCCTGGGACAGTACTTGAATATCAAGGTACCCCATGGAAGTGTCTATTAAACAAACACAGTTATGGTACTGTGACAGGTGAACTTTAGGTGAACAGGTGTCACACACATGCATTCTATGTATGTTTTGCTGTTTCGCGATAGAGATGGGCATGCTGGTGCTGAGCTAAGCCGTGAGCAAAGAGGTTCCTCACAGGTCAGCAAAATGTTTTCCCCTTCTCTCTCCCTGTCTCACCTAGCAGTCCTATCAAATAAGCCCAAAAAATAAACTAAAAAATACAGTGTTGGAGGCGTGCTGGCTAAAATCTTTATCTAATTTTTGGGGGCCTTTTAAGGCCTTTATTTCCACAGGACAGATGAAGACATGAAAGGGGGGGGGGACATGCAGCAAAGGGCCGCAGGTCAGAGTTGAACATGCAGCCCCTGCGTCGAGGAGTAAATCCATATACATGTGCGCCTGCTCTACTAACTGAGCTATCCGGGCACCAGATAGTTATCTAGCACAGAGTACAGTGTTATCATAATCCAGACCTAAAGTTCTAATAAACCATAGTTTTCTTTCCAGGGTGGCACGCTGGCTCTGTGGCTACAGGCTGCATGATGCAGTATGAAAAACAATGAATAGGTTATCCTAGTTTTAACCCTCCCTTTGTCCTACATCAGAAATATGGCTTTCTTTCAAACAAATTGCCCCCGAAATAACATGGATGGTTCCATACAATGCTGTTCACAAGTAAAATGAATGATCTACTTTCATTGAATTTTGGGTGTTTTATACTGTAGAATTTAATAGCATTCGAAAAAAACAATGCAATGGTTTCTAAACAGTATCCTCACCTGGCACACGCCTGGTACACGCCTGGTACACACCTTTTACACACCTGGCACACGCCTGGTACACGCCTAGTACACACCTGTTACACACCTGGCACAGGCCTGGTACACGCCTGGTACACACCTGTTACACACCTGGTACACACCTGGTACATGCCTGGTACATGCCTGTTACACACCTGGTACATGCCTGGTACATGCCTGGTAAACACCTGGTACACGCCTGGTACATGCCTGGTACATGCCTGGTACATGCCTGGTACACACCTGGTACACGTCTGGTACATGCCTGGTACACACCTGGCACAGGCCTGGTACACGCCTGGTACACACCTGTTACACACCTGGTACATGCCTGGTACACACCTGGTACACGCCTGGTACACGCCTGGTACATGCCTGGTACATGCCTGGTACACACCTGTTACACACCTGGTACACGCCTGGTACACGCCTGGTACATGCCTG
The DNA here is from genome assembly GCA_013375575.1 of Percina caprodes. Classification (NCBI taxonomy): domain Eukaryota; kingdom Metazoa; phylum Chordata; class Actinopteri; order Perciformes; family Percidae; genus Percina; species Percina caprodes. The sequence goes on from JABXJD010000227.1 coordinate 831,138, forward strand.
GTACACACCTGTTACACACCTGGTACATGCCTGGTACACACCTGGTACATGCCTGGTACATGCCTGGTACACGCCTGTTACACGCCTGGTACATGCCTGGTACATGCATGCCTGGTACACACCTGGTACATGCCTGGTACATGCCTGGTACACGCCTGTTACACACCTGGTACACGCCCGGTACACGCCCGGTACACGCCCGGTACATGCCTGGTACATACCTGGCACACGCCTGGTACACGCCTGGTACATGCCTGGTACACACCTGGTACACGTCTGGTACACGCCTGGTACACACCTGGTACATGCCTGGTACACGCCTGGTACACGCCTGGTACACGCCTGGTACACGCCTGGTACATGCCTGGTACACGCCTGGTACACGCCTGGTACATGCCTGGTACACGCCTGGCTGCATCATATACCTCAGTCATCAGGTATCAATCTGTTTAATTTATGTCAGCGAGCACTTTGTACTATGAATTATTCAGGAAAAGTCATAAGCTCAACAATGGGAACATTTACATTTTATATTTTTAGTAGATCATAATTTTATCCTATAGTGTTTTGTTGCACTTGCTTTTTGATTATTACAATTAATAAAGCAACATTATCGTCTTAATAGAAGATATACTGTCTCTTACATCACATACATTGTGAACAGGTAAGTGGTCTTGAAGAGGATTTTTTTTTTCTGTCTCTGTATTGACTGTCTCTCATTGTCTCATTTGGACTCGGTCTTGACTTGGATTCGATTAGTCCTGGTCTTGGACTCAACAAAGGTGGACTTGACTGCAGCCCTGGCACACACACACTATGGGTTCTCATAGAAATTGTATGGGATATTATAAGACTATACTTGTGGGTTGCGGCTGCTTCGGCTGAAATAATGATGTCCACATCATAAAATTCATATTCCATAATCTTGGGGGGGAAAATAATGAAACCTGTGGCCTCTGGTGGGTTTGGTGATGCTGATGTCGGGGCTGTTTCATGATAAACTAAAAGGATCTTACTCTTTAACAAAAAGGCTACGTTTGTAGGGATCCATTACCTAATATAGTCAGACACTAAGACAGAATGGGACACAACTGCCCATTATCGTTACATTGCAGCTTGTTTTGCCAATGCCCACTGCAGTGGTCTTGCTTAATACTGGACCAATGTCACTTGCCATCAGCCTATTAGACACAAACACATGGGAAAATATAGTCCAAACTAAAAAATACAGAAGTTACCTCCAAATGATGCTAAGAATGAAGAGTTTATTAATAAAAAGTAAAAGCAAGTTGGATCGATACAGGTTGAGTAGAGATAACATGCATTAGAGATTGTGTCTGCTCTATTTTAATTTCCTGTGAGTACCTGCACATGTTCAGCTGCCACGTAAGCGGATCAAGTAGCAGCAATGTGATAGACGGGGAAACTACACCTTCAAGAGCTGTGACAAGAATTAATGATAGACAACTATTTCAGGTGAACACATACAGATAGAAATACTGTACATATATGTATGTTTGCATAAGGTAGATACAAACATACATTTACAATGTAACCACAGTGTTGTATTCAGTGAAAAGGCTCTAATTAACCCACTGTACACTTCCTGCTCAGCACCAAGCAGCAGGCAGACAAAGATAGAAAAGATGGTGGAGACCATGATCCGCTAGCTGCCCCCACCCCGCCCCGCCCCTGAATACACTGTGAAAAAGCCCGGTCTCGGGAGACAACACGGGGCGCGAAAACGTCAAGCAAACACTAGAGGCACAGGATAGGCACCAAAACACAACAAAACACTCCAGCCAATCACAGACAAGATGGTTGGAGGAGGGGGTGGGGGTTAGTGACAGTTAGTCCTGACAGTTACGGGGGGGGGGTCTAGACCACAATCTATAATTTACAAGGACCCAACAATTCCAGTAATTCCCCCAAGAGCAAGCAACTAGTGCGAAAAACTCCTTTTAGGAAGAAACCTGGGACAGACCCAGGCTCTTGGTAGGTGGAGTCTGACGGGGCCGGTTGGGGGCGTAATCAGTAGTGGCAATAACAGTCACAGTAAAAGATAATGGAACAGTGACTAGAAATAGTAGTTATAGTAGTTTATACCATAGCAGGGCACTGCAGGGCAAAATAGGATATAACAGGGCATCACAGGACGTGTAGCAGGACCACGGCCTCCCTAATCCAAGGAAACATGCTGGGGGGTAAAGAATATAAGGACTCCGGGGAATGACTCCCCAGAGCTAGGTTAGTAACAAACATTTCTGGGACATGGATGCACACAAATGGAAAGATAGAAAGATAGAGGAGAGAGGAACTCAGTGTGTCAAAGGAAGTCCCCCAGCTGTCTAAAACTATTACAGCATAACTAGGAGAGACAAGGTAAAGAGAGGAGCCTGGTCAGGCTGTACTGCCCTGCCTCCTTCTAGTTTTATTATATTATTGATTATATGGTAGATGAATCTGTTGACGAGAAGCAGGTGGACCGGGCTAGGCGGACTAGAAGCTTTATCAAAGAAGTCCCCCTAGACAGTCACCAAATCCTGCACACCAGAACAGCAAGCCACTTCAGTTGCATATCCCGATATAGTGTACTACTGGTTTTCTCTCCGAGCCCATACACAGCTGCAGACCTTAAATCCTACAAAGGTTAGGAGGCCTATAACCAGACGGTATGTGGATGGGGGGGGGGAGAGAGAGAGACACAGTACCAAGTCATTAACGACCGTTGTGTTGTGAAGTGATGCTATAACGTCTTTAATCAACCTAACCTTAACTATTTGACAATATTGCAGTACTCAAGGTGTTGCCAAGTGACTCTCAAACGTCTGTTTTTATCTCAAAGAGCCCCAGTTTGCTCTCTACACTATCTGAGTGAGTTTGAGCTTTGCCAACCACAAGCGCCTCCTTTCCTCTGATAACGTCTGGCATTCCTCTCCCTGGTTTTTACTAACTTTTGGAAGTTGAGAACGGAGAAATGTCTTTACCTTCCCTAACGTGTATGTTGTTATGCATCATGGGAAATTGCCCTCCCCAACTCGCCAAAGGTCGGATTTGCTTGAATTACATGAATCCATGTAAGACACAATGTCATCAGACACAAATAGATCATTAGAATCAATGGATCCAAGTCCAAGTTTATTTCATCCATAAAAATGGAAATTGCAGCGCTAATACCCGCCTTAATGCCCATAAAAACTAGAGCATAAATACCCCACAATAAATACAATACATAAATACAGTACAGGACTTATGAAAATGTACGTTTAAAGTGCTTGTTGTGCTGTCTGATAGTCTGAGGTATAAAAGAGAGAGCATACCGCTTAGTTGGTGTCACAGGAGGTCTTAGCCTACCACTACGCTCCATGACCCTACAGTCAGCTTACCATGAAGAGGGTGACCCGGGTCCCTCGTTATTTTCTGTCATTTTTACCAGACGATCGTCATATACCTGATCCACTGTATTTAACTCTCCCACCATTTTCCTGGCCCTTTTAGTCACTCTATCCATCCTGGTTTGAATAGTTACCCCTGCAATTTTCTACACTTAAATAATTACATATAACCTGTAGTATTGTGATTTCCAATAAGATCCAGAAAAAATGGTCCGACATCAAACTGGCCACAAAAAAAACGTGTTGCTTCTCTCTTCTCTCTGTCCTCTAACAGACCCAGATCTGCCGTCGCTTTGACTTCAGGACTGCCAATGCGTTTAAATAGGCGACTGAAGAAACATTTCACCAATCACAATTCGGGTGTTTATACCATGAAGCAGACCAGACGTGAGATTTGATCTCAGCCGACGCTTACGTTCAAATTGATAAATGCCGAGCTTTGCGTAGGAATCGGCGTACACCCGTCCTACACCTGTTTTAGGTCGTACGCACGTTTCAGATATGAGCCTTTGTTTAACAGAAAAGGTATCCACACGGTGAACACTGAATGACCACATAAGGAAAACCAGATGTATGGCAGCAGGTCTGGGCGTGGAAAAGGAAGACAACATGGACATCATCTTTCGTTCTCAAAAGACTTGTGAAGACGCCGCTACAATCAACTCACACTTCAGCTTTTCTGATGTAAAGACTGATAGCTAATTACAATGTTTAGGTCACATACCAGCAGCACGCTTACATCCTCTCACTTGAAATGAAGAAAGGGAACAGGACAAGCATCTGACACCTTTGACACTCCTAAACAGACACAACAGACCACTCAGCTTAGTAAGGAAACATCAATAGGTGGGGTGGGAGAGGAAAATAGCAGCAACAAGCAAACTCCCCTAGGGGCAAATCCAGTCAGCACTTTGCTTCAGGATCCACATCTTCTGTGGAGAGAAAATGAAACCCCAACTCATTCCTAACGAATCGATCGTCAGCAGAGGGAATGGGGATCAGAGTAGTCGATGAGAGAGGAATTGGAATCCCATTACACCACATTGATTTTACCTGACAAGAAGAATTGAGTTGATACCCAGTGTCTGCTAAAGGTCTGCAAAAAGTAAGAAACAACTACATTGGATGACAGTGAAGGCTGACATGGCCATTAATCTGCATTCTGCATATACAGACAAATACCGAATTACCCAGAGCCAAAATGTTATATCCAACCATACTTTATATAAAAAAACTTAAACCCTTAAACCTTAAACCCTACTATGACCCATACAGAAAGTTACGTATTATAAATCTCAGCATGACTCCTTCCAACTTAATCCAAATCTGATCTTTTACCTCTTTTACCTTATATCTGATCTTTTTGTTGCCTTAACATTATCGCATATATGCTCAGATTTTATCATTTTATGGCACTACAGACCAGTTTTATTAGTAGCACTGATCACTTTGAGATCATTAAAATATTAAGATTAAAAATAATTCAGCAGAGGTAGGGATATGGAGACTACTAGAAAGGGGGAAATCCTATCCATGTGTATATGTATATACACGTTTCATATACAAAGTTCTATCTGTACATAGTAGTAGTCAATAGTTTGTTTATACATTGTGCAGATTACTTGGCCATTAAAGCTGAGTCTCATTGTTTGTTAACAATAAAATACCTGCAAAACTTCTGACATTGATTATTAAGTCATCATAAAATAACAATTATAAACATGTCACAGTGTAAACTCAATAATTCAGTCAGTAATGAGTAATAGGTGACTGAAAAAGCTTAGGCTACAGCAACAGTGTATATATGCCTATAGTGAATATTCCCTATGTTATTCCATACTAAGATGGTATAGTAGTGAATATTCCCTATGTTATTCCATACTAAGATGGTATAGTAGTGAATATTCCCTATGTTATTCCATACTAAGATGGTATAGTAGTGAATATTCCCTATGTTATTCCATACTAAGATGGTATAGTAGTGAATATTCCCTATGTTATTCCATACTAAGATGGTATAGTAGTGAATATTCCCTATGTTATTCCATACTAAGATGGTATAGTAGTGAATATTCCCTATGTTATTCCATACTAAGATGGTATAGTAGTGTTGTGGTCTGCTGCATTCCCCCACCTGTGTCGTGTCTTTTTGTTCTGTGTGTCCTGTCTGTCTTGCCGTAGAGGGCGTACCTGAGGATCTTGTGGCGTGGCTTTCCTTCTACGTTCCGTCATTCACTCGGCTGTTCGTCATCACTCATCACCCACTACAATACTTGAACCCGGGCTGACCACCTCATCAGCGGCAGATCGTTACATGCATTCAGTGGTAACTTGGCTCCTAGTATTTGCGCTCGTCTTGTTGTTTCCCGTTGTCTTAGTTCTAACTCTGCCTCTCTTCATAGATCATCCGTTGTCCCTCCGAGCAGCCTTCCTATTTCACGCCGGCCGACCACCTGTCTACCAGCCACCTGTCCACACCTGTGTTTGTACCCCTCCGCACTCATTAAACTGCCTGAACATTTTTCTGTCTGCGTCCGTTTATATCTCTGTGGTTCTGGATCTTACTAACCGTAACAAGTAGTGAATATTCCCTGTGTTATTCCATACTGGGATGGTATAGTAGAGAATATTCCCTATGTTATTCCATACTGGGATGGTATAGTAGAGAATATTCCCTATGTTATTCCATACTGGGATGGTATTGTAGAGAATATTCCCTATGTTATTCCATACTGGGATGGTATAGTAGAGAATATTCCCTATGTTATTCCATACTGGGATGGTATTGTAGAGAATATTCCCTATGCTCTTGGGGGAATTACTGGAATTGTTGGGGCCTTGTAAATTATAGCGTGGTCTAGACCTACTTTATCTGTCTGGCCTATATGTAAAAAAACGCATTAAGTGTGCATTAACAGTGGACTTTTTAATGCTTACTGCTCAATTGTGGAAGTACCTTTTGCTACTGTTGTTGTTGTCAAACCAGTCCATTAAACAGGTAGATCGGCCCTTTGATTATTATCTAATCAACCGGCCAAATCATATCTTTGAACCCCTTTGGGCTCCATGCCTTCATTAAACAGCATCTGCAACAAAAAATTGCGGGCAACAAGGAGAGTTTTAACCCGGACTCTTTTAGGAGCCACTAAGGACCTTCAGTGCTTTCAACCTGATGATTTTTTGTGAATACAACCCCTGGTCACTCTCCTTTAAAAGATAAAAATGTACTGATCTCAGATTAGGGTAGTTTTTTTCTTCTTCTCTGGTCTCTTTGCATCAAGTCCACAAATTTAGACCATTGAAGACCTGTGCTGTGAGAAACTTTTACTCTGTTATTCTGTTACGGTTTCCTGAGTTACCAGAATGCCATTCAAGAGCCTAGAGAATTTGAATTAGGTGGAAACAGAAATTAAACGCAGCAGTGACGGGTTTTTTTAATAAACAAAATCATTGGACTGTCAGACTGTAATCTACAGAGGCCTCTATGAAATAATGATCTTGAATTAACAGGAGAGGATCAAAGGACCTATGTACATCATAAAGAAGAAAGATGCTAAGGACAGGTGACTTAATGAGAGCATGTTGTTTTTCTCTGTCACGGCACAAGTGAAGTGATGTTTGTTGTCTACCAGAGGCCTGAATTCCACAGGACAGGAGTCGAGTAGATCCGCTGTCAAAATGCATCCAGTCACACCTGCCCCCACCGCCACAGCCTGTGGTCACTTTCACAATAAAACGTAACGACACCCAGCTAAATAAAGAAAATAATTTAAATATCGAATAAACAGCTATCTGTGAGGTTTCTACCAGTGTTTCAAAGAAACACTGCCAATATTGTAGATCTACAGTATAAAATGGAATATTTTAATGAAATTTTTACATGTACAGTACATTGCTACATTTTTTTTTTTTTTTAAAGTGTTTTTGTCTTCAGTAGGAGAACTAATCCTCTTTTTAAACTAACACGCCCTAACCTCATATGTCAACATCCTGGTATACGGGACATAAACAGGAGGCAGGGTGGAGACTCCGCCCGCTGCTGGTTGTTGCCATGGTAACGTTAGTAGTTTTAGTCTCAGAGAACGAGACTGTGACCCAATCATGGGGGAGAAATGTTGGCGTCAGTGTTGTTGTTGCCAAAGAAGAAGGAGAACGCCAGAGCAGGGGGAATGAGAGGAGGAACGCCAGAGCAGGGGGAATGAGAGGAGGAACGCCAGAGCAGGGGGAATGAGAGGAAGAACGCCAGAGCAGGGGGAATGAAAGGGGGAAAAACCAGAGTAGGTGGAATACCAGCACAGATTACAAAACCTCTGTAATGAAACCAAACGGAAGGATGGATGGAGTGATGGATGAATTCTTCATTACAGCGGCTAATTATCTACTTTATATTTAAACCTACACTAGTTCAGTCAAGCACTCATAGCTCTCTCCTGCTTTCAGCAACTTTATCGTCACCCTGCGGTTGTTCGCCCACTATTCAGTTCTGTTAGCTACTTTAGCTTAGCAGTTGGCAATGGCTTCTCTGTCATTCTCCTGCTCTCTGGGGATCAACATGTCAAATGTTTAGCCACTTCTCTGCCTCTTAACGTGATAATTCAACATGTAATAACTATAGTTTATAGGTTGTGTTGGAAACTTGGGCTGACCCCAACTTAGGCTGACCCAATGTCGATGTAGCTATTGCCCCCAGGCAGCCAGGGAGGCTGGGTGTCGGAAAGAAGCATAGCCCATCCGCTCCCACATCCATTTTGTAATTAGGATTTAAAAAATCACTTGGGTATCAGTGGGAGGAACATCGCTGAACTACCAGGTCCCTAAGGTCTTTGGCTCTGCGTCTGCCCTGCCACCAGGGCACCCACCTGGGCTCTTCAGCTCTGTCTGTCCTCTTGTGTCTCATTAAGTTAGGACAGCTTGTTCAGTTCACATGCTGTTTTGTTATTGATATTTTGAGTACAGTTATGCACAGGGTGGGATTTCCCCCTTCCTGGTCTACATATCCCTGCCTCTGCTTAATTATTCCCAGTGGGGAAAACATGTATCCCCCCATCAAAGTGATCAATGCTACTTTACCAAAAGACCATACAGTATATTATTTACCTAAAATAGAAGTAGTCTATAGTCTATAGTGCTATAGAACAATAAAATCAGAGCAGTGCTGATTGTATTTAGTCTCTACAGAGCTCCAGGACGCCGGCTACCAGCAGCAGTTGCTTACCCACCAACAGGTGACTGTGAGGCGGGTACAGGCACCGCCAGATGGAGCTCCTTTCAGGGGCCGTGGTGGTGGAGTTTAGACAGAAAAAGTGAGCGTCATGTGGCGATGAATAAAAAAACTCCCGGGGAATAAACAAGCGTTTCTTGGGAGAAAGTATTTTGTTTCATGCACGCTTACTCCGCTCTACTGCTTGAATATTACATTGAAGTTCATAAATAAGTGTCTTGGCATTGCTGGCTGAGTGGACCCTATGTTTTTGTGTCTACTGTGGCTTGAGTAAGTGTACACACCCATGCTAAAGTTGATTAAAATGAGGAATAAAAAAACATCTTTAGGAATTTGAACTTAATGCCTTAATTCAAAAATGTAGGAAAATCCAACCTTTTGATGTGAATTTGTGCCTCGTTTGAAAAAAACAAGAACTCACTTCTAGGTCACCTGTTATTCTAAATATTTCCTTCTTCCAAAACAGCAAGTTGAGTTTTCCTTCAAACCAAATTATGACTGGTGTGATAACTGCATGACGTATTAATCAGAGCACACAAGGCCAAATTTCCTCCTAAGTTACCACACTGCAAAGGCCAGTTTAAAATGGAGTCTGACGCAGTCAGTCCACATTAAACACTAAACGTCCAGCCAACTTTACGGAGAACAGCATCAACAATCTATTTTTATTATTAAAATATTATTATTATTATTATTATATCTATTATTTTATTATTTATTCACCGAATATTCTCCGTCCAGCTCAGCTAAAAACACTGGATTTGCAGAATGGTACTCCGTTGATCACTACCAAGCAGGGCCGGTTCTAGCCTTCTATAATTTATACTGGAAATGTCTTTATTTGTGTAAAGGAAAACACACGGGGACAATGGAAATATAAAAACCTAATGGAATATAATTAAGTAAGGCTTTCATTCTGTATTTCTTTTCAAATATTTATTTTGCTGTAGATCAACTTTTCTCATTTAATGTTTTCTCTGCTGAGTCAACACACATGTAGGCCTAGGCATGATCTACATGATCTAAAAGTGCTTTGGAGCCTACTGTAAAGGTGCTGGTTGACAAGTAGCGAATGCTAATGCTTGCTCTATAACGTTAGCTAATTTTTGGTGGGTACCATAAAATTACGACATTGTAGTTATTTTTAGTATGATTGTTTTGACCACGGTTAACAACTCTGGGCTACCCTACGAATTCATCAATAACGTTAACTGTATAGATAGACGACTAATCTAATGGTAATTTAGCTAATTTAGCTGCAAGGATTTAGTCGGGATGACAGCTGACAACAGCCCCAGCCCCGGGGACACATTCACAGTCGGCCCCCAGCCAGCTAGCAACCATCCACTATCATTACAGCCCCGGGGACACATCCACAGTCGGCCCCCAGCCAGCTAGCAACCATCCACTATCATTACAGCCCCGGGGACACATCCACAGTCAGCCCCCAGCCAGCTAGCAACCATCGACTATCATTACAGCCCCCGGGACACATCCACAGTCAGCCCCCAACCAGCTAGCCACCATTCACTATCATTACAGTCTCAGGGATACATCCACAGTCAGCCCCCAACCAGCTAGCAACCATCGACTATCATTACAGCCCCGGCCCGGGGACACATCCACAGTCAGCCCCCAGAGCAGAGTAACAGATGAGGAGCGCTGACTGACTGACAAAAAAAAAAAGAATCTCAGTCGACTGAGGGGTCCCGCACTGATGATTTCAATCGACGTTCAGAGGGCTGTCTAATTGATCTGACTACTCTCCCTCTGGTACTCCTCATCAGTTCCTCAAGTTATCATTTCCAGTTTCCAGTGGGGTTTTCCTGACTTTTCTGCTCAGCTTCTTATGGCCAGCCTGCAATGGTGTAATGTAAGTACGAAGTACATTTACTTAAGTAATGTAATGTACGTTCAGAAGTAGTTTTATTCGTCAACAGAAAACTCAGATTGGACAGATAGTCTAGCTAGCTGTCTGGATTTACCCTGCAGAGATCTGAGGACCAGGTAACCATAGTCCTCAGATTGGACAGATAGTCTAGCTAGCTGTCTGGATTTACCCTGCAGAGATCTGAGGACCTGGTAACCATAGTCCTCAGATTGGACAGATAGTCTAGCTAGCTGTCTGGATTTACCCTGCAGAGATCTGAGGACCAGGTAACCATAGTCCTCAGAAATCCACCAGAGGTTAGAACGCCAACACAGAGACAGAGGGGATGGACAGAGGATGAAATAAGGAACTTCTGGTGGAATTTACGGCGGCAATTTAACAATCCTGGAAATGAAACGTTGTCAATAGACTAAGTCTCCTTTTACACCTGCTACTCTACGGTTCTCCATCCCATCTATCTATCCCACAGTAGAACCTTTATTAATTTCCTGAACTTCAGGTTTTACTGACTGCTGAGTAAAATCCTCCTACAACAAACATATAATTTTAAACTAGTCATGTTGTACAAAAATGATACAAATTAACCTAACTACTTCCCTCTAGTCAGAGGGGGCTGAGACAAGATTGAAATTGTCTGTCTAGCCCAAGCCGCTAGTGCCAAAAGCAAAACATAAAATTTAAGTGAAAGAGACAGAGAAAAAGAAAAGAACAGCGTTTGCATTCAGCATTGCACCATCTGTCTCACTGTCTCAGCATCCTGTTTGATCTGTGCTGGCAGCTGCCCTGTGTGATTCATGCTTCATGTATCTCTGTTCAAATGTTTCAGAACACAGAATGAATTCAATTAAAGCATCTACATTAACAGGAATGACATGCAGAATATGTTTAATGTCCATTAGCCCTTTTGCCTATGACCTGCAGCCCTTATGTCATTAATAATAAAAATAATTTATTGATCCCCTGGGGGAAATTACAATTATTAGGCCTGAATAACACTCATGCTCAGGTCCTTTACAAATAGAGAATTTCAGAGTGAGAGTAAGCAGTGCCCAGGAGGTGCACTGGCAGACACTGTACTTTGTCCGTAGGGGGACTTGAACCGGCAACTGTCCAGTTCCCAAACCCAGCTCCCTATAGACTGAGTTACTGCCACTCGCAGATTCTAATATGTTTTCTAATACTTTACATAACCACCAATGATTTTCTTCCACTAGCCATACTTTACTAAGTGAACAGCATGCTGTATTGAAGAAGACTTATAACTAGCAATTGAGGCTAAAACTTGTTAGAAAAAGGCTGAGGTAGGTAATAGCCAAGTGGAGTCGCCCCTTGCTGGAAATTAGAGAGAATGCAGGTTTAAAGAGCTTTAGCTATGGCTTCACTTATTAAGACCTGAAGTCACCACTTGGTTTCACCCTGTCACTACCAGGGGTTGATGCATAGACTGTATAATGGCGCTTATCCACTGCATGGTCCCTACTCGACTCGCCGCTACTCGCCATTTTTGGCTTTCCAACAGCACTTCAGACGAGGTTCCAAGCGAGCTGAGGCGATACCAAAAGGTGACGTGAAAACCTGCAGACTAGTGATTGGTCACTAACAAACCCAAACATCTAAAAAAAAAAAAAAAAAAGAGGACGCGGCATAAATAATACAAACATATTTTTTGATGTGGATCCCCCTTTGCTGCCAGAGCTAGTGCTACCCTAAAAGGAAGAAAAATAGAGACAGACATGTTAATTTAACCAGAATCTGTAATAACAGTTAACTCTGGTCTTAAAATGTGTGTTCTTTTAGATAATATAGTACTGGATTTAACATTGATTTAAACAAAATATTACATGATCTAAATGATTTTATATAAAAAAATATGTCCCTAAAAATAATCCACTATTATAAATAATATAAATAATGCTGCAATTCAATTTTTCTGAATGTAAATGCACACATAAACATATGGAGTTGTAGCGTTGTATAGTCGTCTCAGGAACCTCATCCGCGCCCCTTTTCTTTTGCACTACTTATATTTTATATTCTATTCTATGTCATTTTCCTATTACGTAAGTATCTTGTAGCTTGTTGACACTTGAAGGGGTTGCTTCAATCTCGTTGCACAGGTATTGCACATGTGTATAATGACAATGAAGGCATTCTATTCTATTCTATGGAGTGTGTGTGTGTGTGTGTGTGTGTATACTTGGCACATACACATGCTCTCTGTATGTAGACAGATGTACACAATGGTGGAAGACTTGCACAACAGATTTATTTTCATTGTAGAAAATGTGTACTTGTCTGCTTAGTGAAGTTACATTAGGAAGGAAAATGGCTGACGTTTGCCATATTTTCTGCCTCGGTAGCAGCCTGAGGTCATTATTTCACTATTGTTAGACATGCTGCGTTAACTCTCATAGCTGATTGCCAACGTTCATTCAAGGACATTGTTACGTTGCCTTGAAGTTGTTTGGGGCGTCTGTGCTTCAAGACACTTGCACCAACAGCAGGAGGAGGGGGGGCAGTGATACTCTACACTGCAGACCGGCAGGCACAGCTCATACCGCACGAACGCTATAACGGAACATTTTTGTGGTTTTTAGGAGGTTATATCAGAATAGTTTTACATGTTTTAATAAAAACACCATGTTTTTGTTGTACTGCACATTGCTGCAGCTCCTCTTTTCACCCTGTGTGTTGAGCTCTCTGTTTTAGCTCCAGTATGAGACATCTCACTTCTGTTCCACCTCAGTTGGGAGTCGCACATGCTCAGTAGCTAAGTAAGGACTACTAGCCAGTCAGATGCAGAGTATGAGGGCCCTGACAGTACCTAGGTAAGGACTACTAGCCAGTCAGATGCAGAGTATGAGGGCCCTGACAGTACCTAGGTAAGGACTACTAGCCAGTCAGAAGCAGAGTATGAGGGCGTGCCCTGACAGTACCTAGGTAAGGACTACTAGCCAGTCAGAAGCAGAGTATGAGGGCGTGACCTGACAGTACCGAGGTAAGGACTACTAGCCAGTCAGAAGCAGAGTATGAGGGCGTGACCTCACAGTACCTAGGTAAGGACTACTAGCCAGTCCGAAGCAGAGTAGACAGCAGTCTGACACTGGAGCTTTGATACATGCTTCAAATCATTAACTACAATTCCACTAGATTAACTGCACTAGATTTATTTCACTAGTTTAAAAGCCTCCAGTCCACTATCTAGCCGGGACCATTCATTTAGATGTAGCCTTGGCACTTTACCAGGTGGGGTCGCTGTTACTATAATCTATAATATATAATATAATTGGAAAAACACTTGTTGTTGTTGGTTTATTCATTTTGCCTTTTTTTGTTGTTCTTAAAGGTCCCATGACATGGTGCTCTTTGAATGATTTTATAAAGACCTTAGTGGTCCCCCAATACTGTATCTGAAGTCTCTTTTATATAGACCTTAGTGGTCCCTAATACTGTATCTGAAGTCTCTTTTATATAGACCTTAGTGGTCCCTAATACTGTATCTGAAGTGTCTTTTATATAGACCTTAGTGGTCCCCCAATACTGTATCTGAAGTCTCTTTTATATAGACCTTAGTGGTCCCCTAATACTGTATCTGAAGTCTCTTTCATATAGACCTTAGTGGTCCCCTAATACTGTATCTGAAGTGTCTTTTATATAGACCTTAGTGGTCCCCGAATACTGTATCTGAAGTCTCTTTCATATAGACCTTAGTGGTCCCCCAATACTGTATATGAAGTCTCTTTTATATAGACCTTAGTGGTCCCCTAATACTGTATCTGAAGTCTCTTTTATATAGACCTTAGTGGTCCCCTAATACTGTATCTGAAGTCTCTTTTATATAGACCTTAGTGGTCCCCTAAAACTTTTTGTGAAGTATATTTTATTGGGACCTTTAACTAATACGTATGAGTCGTTATGGTTTGTCTAACTCCTACTGCAGCCAAACAACCTTACAAAATCTATTCAGCTATGGCTTTTAGTTTGAGATACACATTATGCAGCTAAAGGGCAGGCATTGTAATTTAAACACACCGCATCAATACAAATAAAAATAAAAAAAAGTCACGATGACCATGAATCATTTCCATGGCACCCAGTCCCTCCCTCGCTTACCAGCATTCTGCCAGCCCGAGTTACCGGAGTCACATCTACATAGGTCAAATAGAGTTAAAAACCCTTAGACACAGACATTTCAGATGTGTATCAGGAATACATCATTTTAGGTATTATCAGAGTAATGTACAGTCATATATGTTACACAATTTAAGCCATTTAAAAAAAATGTCAGTATGAATATATGATGGAGTTACTAGAACAATACAAAAGAAACAGACTTGGGCTATATGTTGTCAATGGTACAAACTTAAACCAAGCATTCCTCACAAAATGTTGATTTTCATATACAAGTCACACATACTGCACGCATTCCACATATAACTTATTCTCCTGTTTTCTCAACATCGCTGAATTTCACCAGTGAAGTACATCAAGTTCCTGTATAAGTGCAGGTTTGAGTTATTTTCGACAATCCTTACAGCCTTTTTTTCATGCAACCCAGACAAACAGACCCCTCTCCCTCCACACCGCTGCTCCTGCCGTGTCACACACACCTACCTGGTCTTAATGGTGGGGTTCATCCTGAGAGGAAACAGTCCCAGGTCTATGTCTTTGCAGTCAGGATTAAACTCTAGGGCTCCTGAGATGTAAATCAGAAAGTAGTCCCAGAGCTCGGGTAACTTCTGGGAGGAGAGAATCATGAGGGAAACTGTAGGGATGGTTCTGTTTGAGGAATGAGAAGGCTGGTAAAAGGTGGGTGTTATCCGGAGAGAGGGGCACCCAGCAGTGTCCTATCAACTCCCTTCAGCTTGCCTTTAAGCGCTCCCCGGCTCACCCAGCCTCAACAGTCCACTCAGCACCTGCTAGCTGAGTGACTCCTCCCCTCAGGACAGAACACAGGAACACAATGAACTCTCTCCAAAGTGCCCTACTTTCCCATGCGGATCATACACATTCCATCTGTATTTGTACGTTCTGATTTGGAAAACTCACATCGTTTACCCGGGAGAGGGATGTCTCTGTTGCTTTTAGGCTTATAAATGCTAAATGTATTTCCTATTTGGCTCTAAACACCGTGTCGTGTAGGACAATGCAATTTCAATAGTGTGACAAAACATGCAATGCCAATGACAGGTGTATTATCTATACACCAGTCATTGGTATTGCATGTTGCTTCATATTGTCAATGTAATTTTAAAAAGATGCCACTGGAAGTAAGCCTAAAGAGGTTTCATTCCATTCCTCAAATACTTCAATCTAACTGCGTAAGTGTGTGTGTATATATATATATATATATATATATAGATGACTGTTCACTATGAATTTGCTTAATTCTGCAGGGTGGGTCTTACATTGAGTCGTTATTGAAACAGATGCTGCATCACTAATAGTAGAGAGCAGTTAAAGGTTTTGTCAAGATTAACATTTTCCTTTTAATTTTGAAATAGCATATTTAACCCTCCTTTTGTCCTCTGGTTAAATTTGACCCCTTAAAAAAATTTGGAAATCTGAAATATTACTTTCTTTTTAACCAAATTACCCCCAAAAAATGGATTGGATTCCTTCCAATGCTCTTTGCAAATACAATTGATCACTTTCATTCCTCTGATCTTAACTATTAGTCAAAATAATTCATAAGTTCTGCTTTTTTAACTTAAATATTAGGTATAATTCTATATAAATGAGGGTTATTGAAAATGAATTCTAAAAAGTAGGCTTAGTGTAAAAGGTGGTAGTAAGGTGGTGTTAGTGACTTAAAAAAAGTTTGAAAATGGGACGAAATGTCACATTTTTGACCGTTTTTGACCCGGGAGGACAACAAGGGTTAAAGCCTTGTACCTTGTGGGCTACTGTCGGTATTTTGTATGCAAAACATAATTAATTTCCAAATTAGACAAAAGTTATAGGCTACACACATTGTTAGGCAACACTAAACTATGAATATATGAATTATAAAGGTCACTTGGTAAATTCGGCTACACTGGCGGGAAAAACGAGACTGTGTGTTGTTGGTTTGAGCCCCGTTAAAAGAACAGCGGTACAGCCTGATGGGTTAAGTCTACACAGGCGTCTTTGTAAGGGAACATAATTCGAAACGAATCAAAATGAAGTTTTATATTGCATTGTCTCTTTCCCCGGGGTGCGGGGGGGTTGAGTTGAACCAAACTTGTGTGTGTCATTTGTCACGTACCAGTAAATGAGCGACAGTCCATCGAACCGCTCGAGCTCTCTCCCCCGCTGTTTCAGCAGAGACATATTATCCAAATGTGGTCCAGGTGTTCAGCCCCCACGCTGCGGCTGCTGCTGCTGCTCTGAGCTTTCACAGTAGAAACTAGAAGTGCCCCCCCGTCCCAGAAACGCATCACTCTGCCCGCTCTCCGACCCGTCAACCGCGCGCCTTCGCTGACTGCGTGGATGTGTCAGCATTCATCCCCCTTCAAATCAATGAGCCGGACACTGCTCGCCGGTAACGGGACGCTCTGTCCGCCCTGTTCTAATCTGACCGACACGTGGACTTGTTCCTGCTGACTGTCCCTCTGTTTGACAACATTTCAGCGTGTGTTCCTGAGCCACACGGTCCACCGTTCCAGCCGACCCTGCCGATAGAGTAGCCTACAGCAGGCGACAAGTGCTGGGGTCATTTACTTTAACCGTCTATTGACGCCTGTGGATCAGCGCTGCTGCGTTCAAGGTCCAATTAAGAAAATCGGCGCGTACACACACACACACACACACACACACACACACACACACATATATGTATAGTTTATATATAATGTATATATGTATTTACAATATATATACAATATATGTACTACATATATATATATATATATATATATATATATATATATATATATATATATATATATATATATATATATATATATATATATATATATATATATATATATATATATATATAAACATCATTACCCGTTACCTATATGAGGGATATAATGTGTTTATCAATATACTGTTAATTTCCATTAATACTAACATTTTCTTAATTACAATTGAATTGCTTGTTAACAGTAAAATGACAGTTTGCTAACAGTTAAATGACAATAAACTAAAAATGAATTAACTATACATTTACCATCTATTAATGATGGTTATTATAAAGTGTTACAAAGCATATTTTTCTTAAAACACGATTGATATAAAATGACTGGCTTCTACAGGGGCATAAGTCGACCTCGGATGGTATAGACATTATGGCTAATAATCAAAATCCTTATGGAGAAAATAAACAGGATTTTTACTTCCGGCTATGAGTTGAGCTGTATTTTTGGGAAGAATGAAAGTTCACACAACATTATGAAACATGTCAAATGTATTTTGCATTACACTTTCCAGAGATCACATGTCAGTCAAATTGTGCTTTTTATGTCACGTTGTAGTCAGAACTGCTAACCCAGTTTCTGTACAGTGTGTATTCCAGACAATCATGCAGGATGTCATTTCTCACTCGCAGCAGCTTCTTCCTGTTCTGTAACCCAGCTGGCACCCTGGAGCCCCCCCGCTACAGTTCATTTTACATTTACAGCTCCATCCATAGCTACCACAGAGGACCCTCAGGTTGTGCTCTCCGTATTAGTTGCCATTCTACAATTTCAAATGTGCACATCATTGCGCGTTGGTCACTGTCCTATGAAACCATATAGCTCATAAATCTTTACATTAACTATGAAAAACACCCTTGTTTGCAGCTCTTTGATAATGCATTTCTTGAACAACAATAACAGCAATGCTAAGTATTTATTAGATTTAAAATATTTGAATTTTACTAGTTTTTGTTGAACAATCACAAATAAATATAGGATTCATGCTCTGAAACAACATTAGAACAAATACTAGAAAATGCATTTCGTGCAGAAAATGATTGTGAACAACTAAATTGCAAAAGCTAAACTAAAATGCTGGCTTTAATGTGTAAGATGGTATAATTGGACAGATAGTCTAGCTAGCTGTCTGGATTTACCCTGCAGAGATCTGAGGACCAGGTAACCATAGTCCTCAGATTGGACATAGTCTAGCTAGCTGTCTGGATTTACCCTGCAGAGATCTGAGGACCAGGTAACCATAGTCCTCAGATTGGACACATAGTCTAGCTAGCTGTCTGGATTTACCCTGCAGAGACCTGAGGACCAGGTAACCATAGTCCTCAGATTGGACAGATAGTCTAGCTAGCTGTCTGGATTTACCCTGCAGAGATCTGAGGACCAGGTAACCATAGTCCTCAGAAATCCACCAGAGGTTAGAACACCAACACAGAGACAGAGGAAGGGACCGACATCCCGGAAATTAAACATTGTCCATATAGACTAATGTTAGAGTAATACACACAAAATGTCTCTATAGCTCAATCCCAATCATCATCTGGACGTCCAGTGAGCCTTATGTTGGAAGCCTGAGTAGATGGCCTTCTCCCATGTGCTTCTCATCAGGGCATCTGCACTCCAATCCTCCTGTTACCTTAATCCCACGCTGGAGCTCTAAGGTTAATGAGCCTCAGCGTTTTGACTCTGACTCTCTAACTCTTTGACTCGTGATAGGATTGTGACCAGGGAGCTGTGATCTACTATTATGGGAACCCGAGACCAGCTAATCCAGTCAAATCCAAGATGGCACTCCATCTAACCCCACTGCCTCAGCATTTGACTTTAACTTTTAACCCTAAAACTACCACAGACATTTCCATATACACAGCATGTATTACAGGAATCATCTCTTTCGGATCACTCACCATCACCTAGTCAAACTGCATCTAATCTCATTGTTGATGTTTCTGCAACTTATATGTGTGCATGACTTTATTGAGCTCTAAAACAAACTAGCGTACCTTAATGTCGTTGTTATGGAAATACATTTTAAAGAAATGAATCCTAAATCAGAATTATGGCATTTTTAAACTTATTTTTGGAATCCTGCACTCCACCCATTCAGCCTCCTTTATATATGCTAAACAGCTATTTTTTACACATTTATCATTAATCTTATTCATGTTTAACATGTTTGTTTGTGTATGTATGCACCAACCGATCACCAAGGCAAATTCCACGTATAGGGGTAACTCTCTGTGGCATTAAATTCCTTTATGATTCTGATTCTGAGTAAAGTAAAGGCATTACTTATGTACTATGAGAATTTACATGGTTGTCATTCCTAGCTTTTTCAAATGTTATTTATTTTGGTGAAGATGTGCTTCCATAATCTTATTTATAAAGGTTTGGATAAATACTTTCTATTGAGGGCAATTTCAAACTGTATTAACCCTTGCGTTGTCTTCCCGCCAACCTAGAAATCTTTGTTTCTGAGTCAAAATTTCAAATGAAAACCCTTTTACCGAGGTTATGGTCGTCTTTTTCGACCCTTTTGTGTCTTTTCTCCAATGATTTTGTCACTTTTTCAACGTTTGTCGACTTTTCCTGAGCCTTTTGAAATGTTTGTGTTTTTCCCATAGACCGTTAATACTGTATATATACAGTGTATGATTTTCCCCAAATTTTTAAAGCTTTTTTTTTACATTTGTCATTTTTCTTTGACCCTTTTGTTACATTTTTCGACATCTTTTCACATTTTTGTCACTTTATTTCACATTTGTTCACATTTTTGTCACTTTTGACATTTATTTTCTCTTCTTTTACACTTTAAAAAAAAATTCTTTTACCAATTGTTTTTTCTCCAAATGCTACAAAATTGACAAAACACCCAAATTCAATGAAAGTAGTGAACTGATTATTTATTTAACGTGTGAGGAGCATTGTTGGGAACCATCCACGTTAATTTTTTGGGAAAAATTGTTTGAAAGAAAACCAAATTCCTGATATAGAATCTTTTTGGAAAGGAGTCAAGTCAACCCGAAGACACCAGGAGGGTTAATCTTTGTTTTTTTGCTTCTTGGGAGCAGCCGAACACGCCCACAGAAGAATGTTCACAGAGAGAGATCAAAGGTTATCTTGCAGCTGGAACCGCACCTGTCCAATACGCAATCTTTATGTCACTAGAACACGAGTCTTTGGATAATTATGGTGAATTAAAAACAATAATACCGATTTGAGTCTACAACTTCAGTCTTAGAAGTTTTTCTCTGAATATTACCCATCTCTTAACATTATAATTTGTCCTACGTTGGGCCTTAGAGCGCTGGCGTAGCAGAAGCAGCTTGCGTTTGCCAACATCACGCTGACAAGAAACTCTGTGGCAGATCAAATTTCTCATCTTTCAGGAGAGGTTCACTGGTCCGGCCCACTTGAGATCAGATCAGGGGGACGTGGCCCATGATACTTCTGCTGGAGGTGGTCATCCATTTCCTCAACCTTTCATTTCTGTCCAGCCTGTCCACTGCAATATAACAGCAATCTTAGCGGTTGTAAGCTGGGTCTAGTAAACCATGGTAGCAGTCTGTGTCAGACTGTATGATGCTAATTTTGAGGCATGTCAGATGTGTGGTGAATGTCCGGTGCTATGATGGAATAACCAAAAAAAGTATGGAAGCAAAAACATGTCCTCAACTGGTGTAATCCATCTGCTCATTATCAAAATGCAGCACATAACAAACTGTGGCCAAAGCATTATACATACACACATACACACACACACACACATACACACACACACACACACACACACACACACACACAAACACACACACACACGCAAGCACACACGCATACACACGTATACGTTAGACGTTAGACCTAAACTGCATTTCGTTGCCTTGTACCTGTGTAATGACAATCAAGTTGAATCTAATCTAATCTAATACACACACACTCACACACGCACGCATACACACGCACGCACACGCGCACGCATACAGACGCACTCACGCATGCATGGACGCACACACGCATACACACGCACTCACATCAAAGATGTATCATAAGGGGGAAAATAAGTGAATAAATGACTTATATTTCCATTTACTAAGTACTGTACTATAAGCGACGGTGGAAGAAGTATTCAGATCCTTTACTTCAGTAAAAATACTCACACACTATAATAAATACTACTGAATACAGTAAAGCAGCTGTGTGTTTAATGGTCTCATCATCTCAGCTGGACCTGGAGGATGTTATATTGTTGCTATGGTTACTTTATAATAAAACATCAGATGTGGAAAGTAACTAGTAACTAAAGGAACTAGTAACTAAAGGAACTAGTAACTAAAGCTGTAACAGATGAATGCAGTGGAATAACTTAAGTAACTAAAGTAACTAGTAACTAAAGCTGTCAGATGAATGTAGTGGAGTAACTAAAGTAGCTAGTAACTAAAGTAACTAGTAACTAAAGGAACTAGTAACTAAAGCTGTAACAGATGAATGCAGTGGAATAACTTAAGTAACTAGTAACTAAAGTAACTAGTAACTAAAGAAACTAGTAACTAAAGTAACTAGTAACTAAAGCTGTCAGATGAATGCAGTGGAATAACTAAAGTAACTAGTAACTAAAGTAACTAGTAACTAAAGCTGTCAGATGAATGCAGTGGAGTAACTAAAGTAACTAGTAACTAAAGTAACTAGTAAGTAAAGCTGTCAGATGAATGTAGTGGAGTAACTAAAGTAACTAGTAACTAAAGGAACTAGTAACTAAAGCTGTCAGATGAATGTAGTGGAGTAACTAAAGTAACTAGTAACTAAAGTAACTAGTAACTAAATTAAGTAGTAACTAAAGCTGTCAGATGGATGTAGTGGAGTAACTAAAGTAACTAGTAACTAAAGTAACTAGTAACTAAAGTAAGTAGTAACTAAAGCTGTCAGATGGATGTAGTGGACTAACTAACGTAACTAGTAACTAAAGTAACTAGTAACTAAAGCTGCCAGATGGATGTAGTGGAGTAACTAAAGTAACTAGTAACTAAAGTTTTGATTGAAAAAGACTTGAAATTATTTTGGTAGTTATTTCTGAGACAATTAATGAAAATAAGTAGAGCATTGACTTGTTCCAGCTCTACCTAGACATTGTCTTTGGGCCACATGGTGATCAGCAAGGGCAGCTGGACGTGTAGCACCCTCTTCTGGACAAAAGTCTTAATATTCTTTATGTTATTTACAGACTTATTTAAGGTCCAGATGAAAAGTACACCCAACTCATTACAAGAGGGGTACAAACCAGACACAGACATAAATACATACAGACAAACTGACTCCCAAATAATCACAAAAGAGACATAAACATACATACAAACCTACAAATAGCAATGCCCAATAATTCAAACAGGTACAGGTGCGTGTTCCAGTGATTCCAGAGTTTTGACGAATATCTGATATCACTGAGTGCAGGATTGGTTATTTATATTATTTGACTCGGTTAATTGGCATATGAATCTGTACATAGGAACACTTAACCTCTGTCACTCCTTCCCAGCAGGCACCTGCTGTCACAACACAGAAAAGAATTGTTATTAAAAGCTATTAGACAGGCTGAGTGTGTGGATGTTTTTCAGACGCGCCTTAAAACGCACTTATGTTTTCTGATTTTGTGCGTATGTGTATGTAGCCTATGTTAACCCTCATGTTGTCCTGTATCAATGTTCTTTTTAATTCCCCAAAATAACATGATTGATTCCACACAACGCTCTTTGCCAAATACAAATCTCTACTTTCATTCATTTTGGGGCGTCTTATTCAATTTTATAGTGTGTTTTTGTTTTTAAGTGTTTTTTGAAATAGTATTGAGTAAAAGTTGACATATTCCAGTCTGTGATTATCCATCAACATCCATTCATTTAATTTTAGTCAAAAGAATTCCTAATTTCTGCTTTTCTAACTCAAACATTAGGTATAATTTCCTATAAATTAGGTTTATAAGGACCATAAATTCCATAAATAAATAAAAAGTGACAAAAGTTATATGGCTTTTGTGTAATATATTCCATCAACAGTAGTTAGGTAGAAGAAAGTCTCAACCCCTATTATCCAGTTTCCTTTCCATTCTTTCTAAGGTTGTATCTATCAAGTTATTCATTTACTTATTTATGTGTCCCCAAAGTAGTCACATTTAAGTATACTGAGTCATAAAGTCCTCAGTGGGAGCTATGGATCCCTTCGGGGTTTTGGAATATATCCTTCTTTTGAGGTCTGTTTGGATCCTATTTGCACAACTGAAGGTTCAATCATATAGTACGCATGAAGAATTACTAAACATTTGAATAATTAAAAAGTACATTTTGTCAAGAAGCATGGTGAGGGTTTACGTCATATTCAAAAAAGACAATACAAGACAAGACTTTTCTGTTTCTCCTTTTGGCCTGATGGTGGTGCTGCAGGACAGGACCGGATCTCAGCAAACTGAGAAGTTCAGTCAGGAGAGAGCTCATGTAGAGTGAATGATTGTTTGATGTGTGCAAACAGCAATGTACTTTCCACTTGTCAATTCAATGTGCGATTATGCCGTTCAACTTGAATATGCATTTATCAATTGGCAATTCAACATGCAAACCGGCAATGCAACCCTCAATTCAGTTGAAATTGTTTTGACAAAAAATTTGAAATTCCTGAAAATTTCTACATATAACATACATATGATGAATGAGAAGAGTCTTTGGACCCCCCTCTTTGGTCTATTGGACCCCCATCGAATTGTTCCCCCATCGTGATGTTGTGAGTGCAGGATAACCTCGATGGAGATGGATGCTGAGATCTGATTGGATTCCCTGAGCAGCAGACTGTTGCACCCCCACTGCAAGAAGGGCAGAAATCAGACTGTAGACACACTGGACCATATATATATATATATATATATATCTATATATGTACTTCTATAGCCTCAAAGACTACCCAAAGTGCTTTTACATAGTACAGGACCTTCACACACACACATTGTGGCTGAGGCAAGGTACAAGGTGCCTGCCTGCTCATCAGATACACACTCACATTCCGATGGGGCAGCATCGGGAGCAACTCTGGGTTCAGGGACCCTGGGACTGCCAGGGATTGAACCACCAACCTTCCGATTGGCAACGCTCTACCACTGAGCCGCCCATACACTCGAGTGTGACGCTTATGAACAATGCTTACGAACATAGCCGCATCACTGTCGGCGCAAAAATGAAGTTAGATCAAACCCTCAATTGTAGTAATTGAAACTATACAACAATGGTTACCAACTAAATAAAAGTTATAATCAAAATGGATTCATATTGGGGGAAATTGACTCTCGAAATGAAAAGCAACCCGTTCAGTCAGGCAGGCAACTTAAGCTAACGTTATGGGGGGGGAATCGATACAGCATAGTGTCACGATACTGTATCGATACACAGGCGCCATGTATGGATCTTTTATTATATGTTATATGTGTTGGCCAGTTTGTCCCATTTTGAAGCAATAAAACTGAAGTGATATGAACAAACAGAGAAATGTTTCTTTTTAGATGAAACAGATATGGGTAGCTTATTTTTTTCCTTCTTCACCTTTTTCTGCTCTACTCTTCACATTCAAAATGGCCTTTTAACCCCAGGCGTCTGTAGGTGCCATTAGAGTGCAGTCATGTTCA
Organism: Percina caprodes; assembly: GCA_013375575.1. Lineage (NCBI taxonomy): Eukaryota > Metazoa > Chordata > Actinopteri > Perciformes > Percidae > Percina > Percina caprodes. Next base: position 856,201 of record JABXJD010000227.1, read on the forward strand.
ATGAAGAGCAGCACTTTATTTTTTCTTTATTGAGACCGTCCCAGACAGCATGACACCAGGTGACACTTTGACCTTCTCGTCACTGTCATATACATCACAAACAACAGTCAAGGCTAAACAAAATCCTCAAGAACACAAGGTCAGCAAATGAACAAACCAGGTGAACAGCAATAAAAAGAAAAACTGTCAAATTAGGTTTAGGTAAAAAAAAAAAAAAAAAGAAGAAAAAAAAGTTATGTAATGCATCATTTTACACCGTGCTGTGGTTTGGAGCTGCGAGGGGAGGGGACAGTGGGACGGAAAGTGTCCTCCCCTCTCTGCTTCACACTGTCACACACAGCAAATCAAATGAGCGCTCGGAAAGCAGGCTAGATCTGGCCAAGCAGGTTTACACAAGCAGGTGCACACACACACACACACACACACACACACACACACCATACCGGTTTGAGGCGTGGTTCTCTCTGCTCAGTCGCTGTCAGGTTTCAGGTGTACAGACAGGGATGGGAGGTGTAGGAATGTGATGACGTTTCTCACTTTAGACAGCACACAGGGATCTGACCTCTGAGGGGGTGGTTTGATCACCAAGAACAGGAAGGGACACATTGAGAAGGGCATAATTGAAGGTAGTTCTCGGGAGCCGGGCCACACATCGACCACACCTTTCCGGTATTTCTATAAATACCCATCTATATACCCACGTAACCCCAATCCCACCCTCTTTCTGTTCCTTTCCTTTCTCCTCTCCTTTAGGTCCTAAGGGGGTCCGTCGTGCCCCAGTGCTTCCCTACCGAAGCCTCCACACAACGCAGTCAACGTCAAGTCAAAGTCAAGTCAATGGATGACTACAAGCAAATTCACGTCTCACATAACAGCGATTTCATGCCTCACATTCCAATCATCTTTCACTATTAAATTGTTCAAATGTATCTTGTTGATTGTGTGGTCCTTGGCAGTGCAGTGACTAGTGCCCTTGAGCAAGGCACTAAGCTCTGAACTGCTCCAGAAGGGTCCATAGCAACCAAAAGGTTGTTGCTCCAACTGGCTCTGACAACAGGAACAAATAGTTGAAGAATAATTCATTTAAGGTCTTAATTTTGCCATAAATGCCAAAATCATTCCTGAAATGACTGGGCAGAAACAATCTGGCACATGACATCAAGCAAATCAACAAATAATCAACTTTAGATTTCTAGTTTGTGTATGAAAAAAGAGTTTTTAAGGTGCTGGAAGCTGGATTTTGTTACCTTCGGACCTAGCCAGCTAAGCTAACCAACTGTTGGCGGATGCTTCATATTTACCATACAGACATGAGAGTGGTATCAATCTTAACAGCTTACTGTCGGCAAAAGAAGGAATAAGCACAGGTCTATTTCTGACGCTTCCTCGTGGAATCAGGGCTGACCTTCTGGAGGTTTTTGGTGTTGGTTTGTTGGAAGAGACTGTAACCAGAGGAGGCTCGGTGAGGCTTACACTGCCGACAGACAGAGCAGCAGTTTCCTGTCAGAGGGGCTTTGCCGGGGTTTTGAAGGCTTTAACTTCTGCTGGTTCTAGGGCTTACACACACACACACACACACACACACACACACACACACGCACACACGCACACACACACACTTGACTTTTCATGAGCTGCAAAGGCCCTCAAAGAGCTAAAGAAGGAGGATTCTCTTACACACTGTTGGAGAAAGTTATTCAGACAGCTTATATATAACTGTTTATTTTCTCTCATGTGCTAAAATAACACCAGAAAACATGTCTCATTTTTACTGTGTATTGTTGGATGACAACCCTGTTTTTTTTTTTACGCTAACATAGTTCAAGATGGAGCATGACTATGGAGCGTCTACCCCCAGTTCATGCAAATGCAAATGTAAAATTTCAAGCCAATAGCAACACTTGGAAATGATTGTGGTGGGAAATATTAATGAAAAAGGACACGCTTGTGACCGGGCAACACAGATTTTGATAATGAACAACTAAGCAGGTTACACACTGGGGCTTTAAAGTCTGCCCATATTGGACATATCGGAGCGCAGGGTGGAGTCGCCTGGTTGCCAACAGACTATTTTAATAATGTTAAGCCAAAAAGGGTTTGGCGTAGTGTTTGTTTGTATTAACGCCTGCATAGATATGTGTGTGAACACGGAATGTGTATTCCATGTTTTTTTTTAACCTGAAGAGTGGGACACTCCTGTCATTGAGAGGCTGTAGCTGCACACGCCCTTCACCTGCTACAGCTGTGGTGAAACCGCCGCTTTATTGGAGGAAAACAAATAAAGTGCATTGTCTGGAGCTTCTGCAGATACATTTAGTGGGAACATTTGGACTGGCAGATACTAATATATCTACATACTGAGTCTAGCATGGATGTATTATTATTTAATCTGCTATAGATAGATGGTAAAAAAAAGACAAAGAAAGGGAAGTAAAGAAGCAAAAACAGTGTAAATGTGTGTAAGTATGTACAGTATGCATGTATCCATCTGTGTCTATCATGTGTGAATAAGTGAAGGATAAGATTCTGTATTTACTAAAGGATAAAAGTAGAGAAAGGGGGTCGGACCTGATAAGTTGTTTATGAACTTTTTTTTGTTTGAATGACTTTCAATTATTTTGGAAGATTGTGCTGAGAAGTATACATAACCTTATTTATCAGTCATTTTAATTTTATATATATATATATATATTTATGCATGTACTGTAAGTATGTGTATATGTTTTTTGTTTTAATGTTTTACATGTTCAAATAAACTACTACTATACCATACTATACTATACTATACTATACTAAACTATACGTTCATGGAAATGTTTTCCTCATGGTGAAAAAATGGGAAACAACTCTGCGTGGCGTTGCATTTATTGGCTGTTGCAAATTGGTGGTATGAAAACATAGTTAGCCAATGTGGACCATGAAGATCCACCACAAATGTACCATTGCTTCATTGAAATGATAAATGAATGAAAATATGTATCATTTCAGTTAAAAGAAAGTGTATTATTTTCATTATAACGCTGGTAATGATGGGAGTATTAATACAATTTGTTGGAAAAAAAACAAGAATAGCCTTTACTATTATCTTCTACTGATTATCTAATGACCACATCTGCGCTGACTGCATTAACGTGTTTTCATGCTGCTGCTTTCTGGGTTCAGTCTGAGATACAGAGTCAACTCTGTTTGCCACACCTGAGCTGCGATGGGATTCTGGAATGGCATCCACACCCTGTGCATGTGCTTCCTCACATGCGTGGTACTGACCCAGCAAACAGGCTGGTTTGACATGGTACACTTGGATCATACAATGGTTTACTTTGGTAGTCTCTGATCTCTTTAACCCTGCGAGGTCACCACTGGGTCCATCGTGACTTTTCTAGTCAAGATTGCACAGTTTCTAAAGATATCAATCACGTCAGTATCTTCTTCTCTTGGTGGCCTGTATGGGCTTTTTAATATTTTTCTTTAAAGTTCCAATGAGTATGAGTTCCTCCCATCTAGCGTTGATATCATATATCGCCATCAACTCTCTCAAACCACGCAGTTCAAAGTACGTATTACAGCAACAGTAGCCTTCAAAAAGAAGTCTCTTGCTCCTTTCAATATCCTTTTTCTTTTTCTGGGAGAAGAAGAAGACTCCTGTTCTTGACATTAGGATTTTGAATACATGTGGTCCTCCATGTTACCTTCTTCTAACCTGCCGGGGCCGGGAAGCGAAGATACCCGTTAGCAGCATTAGCAGCACCTGTGAGTTTATCATGTGACAGGCAGAGCAGTACGTCCTGTATGTCCCTTACTGGCTAACAACGTATTTCAAGATGAAGCATCTACCCCCGTTCATGCAAATGAAAATGTAAAATTTCAAGCCAATAGGAATACTTGGAACTGATGGTGGTGGGAAATATTCATGAAAAATTTTGATAATGAACAACTACACGCGTTACACACTGGGGCTTTAACTTTAAAGCCACTCAAGACGGTTGGTTAAGAGAGAGTCTGAGTTCAAAAATGTAAAGTAAGACTGAGCAATGTAACTAGAACACACACATTTCAGGATCTCCAGGGCTAGCACCACCCTTGGCAACAATGTATCTAAAGCTGCATGTGTCATACTTGTCATACCAGCGGTGAACCCACCTCCTCCAGCTAATCAAACGCTGGTGACAGCCAGACACACCTTAAAGTCACCACGATCACACCCTCCTGGGGAATGTGGAGTGCAAAACCTAACAAAGACTGTCATACCTGCAACACCTGTCCACATTTTCAGTGTGCCACTCACCTGGCTGGGTTGCTATAGACTTGAAAAAACACTTACTGTACATGCTCCCTTTCCTTTCCATGTTGATTCACAACATTTGGCCTCTCACAAGTATGCATGTGAGAGGCCAAATGTTCTACAGGGGAAAAAAATTCAATGGAATTATGTCACACACATACTATGCACAAAAACTGGATAGGGGTGTTGAGCTGGAATGGACCCAAATGCAGACAGGCAGACAGGGATAGGTCAGTGATTTATTAAAAAAGGTAAAGAAACATACAGCAATAGTATACTGGCATGGGTAGGAAATCCAATCAGAAGGTCCAGATAAAGGATTTAGGTAGAGGTTCCAGGGTAAAGGGTTCAGATTACAGGGTACAGGTTGCAGGATTCAGGGTTCAGGTTAGAAGAAGACATGCCTTTATCAAACAATCAATCAGTCAATCAATCAATCAATCAATCAATCAATCAATCAATCAATCAATCAATCAATCAATCAAAATGTATTTATATAGCACTTTACAGCAATCAGTGGGGGGGGGGGTGGGGTAACTTGTTCCAGAGTCTCGGGGCAGCAACTGAAAAAGCCCGCCCATTGTTTATACCTGGACCAGTTGTGTTCCTACAAAGCCATTTAAGGCCTTGAAAACAAACATTAAAATCTTAAAATCTATTCTAAAACACACAGGAACCAATGTAGGGTGTAGAGAACGGGAGTGATGTGTGCACGTCTGGATGTATTGGTATTGGACATCTGATTCAGACCAACATAGAGAGCATTACAGTATTTTATCTATCCTCCAAGGGGAAATTCACATTTTCTCCCCTCACATGTAGTAGTAGTGGTGGGAAAAAGGATTAGGGTTAGCTGGGCATAACATCTCCAACATTTACACTCTAGTCTTTGACTTAAAAGCCTTTCCTATTCTATTCCTACAGGATATTTACTTTTACTTGTATTTCGACTTCTAATGCTACATCTAGCTCTACTTCTGATGTTGCATTAAGACAAAACCAGCCGTATGCTGCCAGACCAGTTCAACAGTCCAGCCAAACATTCCAGTCCTGGTATGGTACCTGTGATACCAAGATCAGCTTTCAGGACTACACCCTGTAAGAATGCTTTACCTTTTAATACTGACCCCCACATCTGTTACATTAACATTACCTAAAGACCCAGACTTAAAGACACAAATAATCCCCATTGATTAAAAGGGTCACTCCAACAATTTGAATTAATGAGCTTATTTATTCACTTATGAGGATTACTACTCAGCCTGTGAAAACCGTTGATTTATGTATTTTGTGGCGTTGAGAAAATAACCCTGATGATTTAGCATTAAAGGATGGAAGAGGTTTTCACAGCCTCTGACGTATTGATTTTGACAATCATCAATAACACTATAATAGCATATAACAGTGTTTTACTGGTTAAATGTCTTTGTCCTGATCCTAAAGAAGGCAACGTGCCAAAATGTTGATATGAACAATTTAAAATAAAAAAGCATCAAAACAGAGCTTGAAAATCCACCACCAAATGTAGTTTCCAGTTGCATTTTGGGATGCAGGTATGTTTGCAGTGCTGGTTTGGCACAATGTAGAGCAGAGAATGGTCCGCACCCTCCCATGGATCCATCCCATCCATTGACTCTCACCCTTGTATCAGTAGAGGAATGCAGTGGTGGTCAGCGGCGGGGCTGACACCCCTGAGATATCACTGTTAGCTTCTGATGACCTCACATGAGATAAGTACAGCTTGGTTCAATATAGGCCTGTATTTTTTCAACCTGAACCCTATTTTCCCATGCATTTGTGTGTAAGTGACTAATATGAAAAATATCTTAGTCAGTGTCCTCATTTTGGATCCTGGTGGATCTGAGGTAAAACAGTCTCTGCCTTGTCATTTTACAACTGGGTCAGTATAGAGAGCCCAGATCAGACCTTTGCTGGTGGACACCAAGGCACCTCCCCTCCACTGAGGACCCGTTGATATTAAGGGGGGCGTAGTTCCTTCCCTGCTTCTTTCCAAAGTCCTCCGTGATCTCTTTAGTGTTGCTAATATTCCTGAGCTGGTTGTTGTCCTGACACCAGCGAGTCAGGTCCTCTACTTCTTTAAGGTAGGCCCTTTCATTGTTGTCTGTGATCAAGTACATTAGTTACTACTTCCAAGCGCACTCAACTGTGTACTGCTGGTGTCACTGCTTTTGAATTTGGCCTTTAGGGTCTTTTTGTTGGGCCTAAACATAGCACTGACTGTCATGACTAATGTTGAGTTCATTTTTATGCTCATTATGGTTGTTAATAAAAAATAAAATAACATCTGTAGCTTAACACTGTTACCACCTTTGCTCTTCCTCATCTCTACAACCCGGCCCCTTTATGAGAAAAGCTATAATAGCTATTAACTAATATAATTTTATACGACATATGATTACCACTACGCAAACATCAGTTTTAACTAAATAAAGTCAAATCTGGCTTTCATAAAAACTTGGGTTCCCCCCGTAAAAAATTATAAAAAAACACAGCGTATTGTAAATAAAGTAATATACAGTATATATAATTAAAATAATTGCTACTTAGTGAAACAATACAAACAGGGCTGAATTTGCATTTTGAGTCCCCCCCTGGCCTCACAGTGGTTTGGTCCACTGACTGCTACACACACATTCTGCACATATTCTGGCATTCCCCTGGGTGCTCTCAGTGTCATCTATAACATCCCTCCCAATCCATTGTCTTTGGAGTTTCTCTCTTTATACTTGATGATGTCACAAATGTTCAGCCCATCGCCTATATACACACACACCACATATCCATAAGCATGTACAAACAAACAAACAACAGTGAACACTCACACATATCCACTCAGATACACTCAGAACATACACACAAAGAATATAGCACAAAGCCCTACAGTACACCAATATACTCACCTCTATATTTAATGTGCATCCCCCTCCAATACAAAGCTATAACGCTATTGTTTACTAGTTTGATTGATAATAAAACAAAATGGCAAGAGTATTTATCGATTAGCTCGCAGCTGGTTGAGCATGCACCCAAAAAATCTTTTAAAAAAATGAAACTTCCAACTTGGTAACCTGTACCTCCTTTGTGAAAGACTGTGTTAACACTTGGGAATGGGTGTTATGGGAATATATAGATATAAATAGATATATAGAACTCAAAACTAGACGTGGGAACATGGAAACACCCACAAACGCCTTCATTAATCAGAGGTGTGTTCTGGGCATAACATGCAATCGACCAATCAGAGGTCCTCTCCCATTCTCTTTAGAAGCCAGACATATTTGGACCTTGGTGCATTGCTATTATGATGGCAGATTTGCACCATAACATTCAGAATTTGTAATCTTTTGCATGTGTGCTGCTGTGCGTCCCTGTGTGTGTAACAAGCATAGTGTGTGCGCTGTGCTGTTAAAATAACAATGAAATGCTGCGTTGTTGACTTTAGAGGTTTTTCTTGGTAGATCACTTCCCGCCGCCTCAAGATAGCAGTACGCCCAGAATGCACCTGAACACACCACCCTGTAAGACCAGCACGCCCATGGGTGCACAGATGGGTGCAGGTTCATTTGCTATTTAAACGATGTGGGTTGGATGGGAAATTAACAACAGAAAACATAGACACTCGCGTCGGGCTTTGCACCGAGCTGCGTCAGATGCAAGATAGGGCCCTTAGTTTTTGCAAAGGACAGGTCTACATTCAAGTGTCTTTAACGGTTATGAATTGGAAGAAGAAAAAAACCCAAGGCTTGTCCAGACTGTTAACAGCCCTCCAGCAAAAACAACACAAGGAGCTGCAGATGTGGGGTGTGTTGCAACACGTAGGGAGAAGACACAAACCTGGGAATCAAGTTTGATTAAAGGAGTATCAGGCATGAAGACACAGCGGCCTATAGTCTTTTAAAGGGGGGGGCAGGAGCTCAGTCCTTAGGGAGTTGGGTTGGTCCCCGACCAAAGTATGGAGTGTGGACTGGTAGCTGGAGAGATGCTAGACGCCAGCAGTCACAGCCCCCCCACTCTGACATCTCTCCATTAGTGCACGTATAGGAGCTGAGCATGTGTGTATGTATATTCATTATTCAACCCAGTCTCATATAAAAACGTACCCCCCTGACTACGTTGGTCCAATGTGCAATAACGTAGAGGGGTTCTTTGAAATGTATAACTGTTACATTTTTTTCTGCCCAATTCATTTCTATTGTTTCGCATCCAAGTCCCGTAACTTTCAAGATTCCGGCCATGAGACTTCTCTAATGATTTCTCTCATATTTAGTGAAAAAAACTATATTTTGAGTTAGTTTCTGCATAAAAATGTGTTTTGATTACATTTGTAGCTAGAAATATATATTTTATTTCATAGTGTTCACTCAGTGAATGTGCATAACCACTCGCTTGCTCGTTATTGCGAAGATTTTTCAGATATTGCCAGAATAATATGTAACTGACACGCTTTGGTTGCTATGGACACTGCGTTTTGATTACATTTCAAGCAAGAAATACGTATTTTATTTTCATAATATTCACTCAGTGAATGTACATAATCACTAGCTTGCTCGTTGTTTTTAATTGATTTTTCAGATATCGCCAGAATAATGTGAAAGTGACACGTTGTGGTTGCTATGGACGCTGCTATCGCCTAGCATAGCTAGCTGGGGCCCCAGATTCCACATGGGACCAGTTACAATCGGATGTTTGTCCACTGTGTTTAATTTTGAAATCTTTCCCCATAGTGGATCAATAAAGAGTATAAATTATAAAAACAATTATAAAGCAGGCTTTTATGATTTGCTGAAAGAGCCGAGCCAAGGGGAAACATCCTAGTCTTTAAGCGCACTCAGAGGAGCTTTTACATTACACGTTGACCCTTTTATTCTGCTTCTCAGGGCTATGTTGCAAGGATGCAATATATAATTAGCATAAGAGTTTAGGAATTTGTACTTTGTGTGTCTTAGGGCAAACTTGAATCAGAATTACCTGGCGATTCACAAGTTAGAAAGAAGAATTAGAGATGCAGTAGTGCAGGACTCCGTGACAGTGTTGTCCAGCTCCCAGGTTTCATGTCAAAGTCTACGAGATCTCTCTTTAACACGTCCTTGAAGCGAGCGCAAGTTATTTACATATGTATCAATACATACTGTATATTCTCATCATTAAAAGACATTTCGACTTGTCACCTGATACCCGACCCCCCACTGTTATTGTGAAAATGGTGTGGTCGAGTTGTCAGATGTGCAGGACACAAGGCTGTCGTCATGAACCGTTCGTACATAGCTACAAAAAGTGCACTGTAATTCATATGTATGTTTTTTGGTGGAGGGATTAAATCTCCAACCTGGCCTGGGAACGCTTCAGGACCCCCAAGTCGGAGCTGGTTGATGTGGCTCGGGAACGGGAGGTTTGGGGTCCCCTGCTGGAGGTGCTGGCCCCGCGACTAATGAAAAGACATCACTTCAGCCAAAGATCTGGAGCTCTAAAAAAAGAAATGCCAGGGAACAGGAGAAGGAGAAAATAAGAGGACCAAAGAGGCAATGTAAACATTTCTGGCCAAAAAAAAGTGTGATGAAGCACCAGGAATGACTGACATGGCAGAGGGGAGGACCTAGGCAGAGTAGCAAATCAATGTTTTGAAGCTAGAGTGAAGATACTGGTATTATATGACACTAGAGTACCTAATGTGTGTGGGTATGTACTGTTACAGTACATACACACACACACCTGGATTCACATAAATACCTGGACACTTTAACACACTGACACTTTATGATAATTTATGTTAAATGTCTTTCGATGTCTTTTTTATAGCCAAAGGTTTTTATTATTACTGCTGTCTTTATACTGTCTTCCTCTTTTTCTCTCTATACTGTATTCTTCTTGCTAAAAACAGATGCTGGAAATTTCAATTTCTCGGTGCTTGTGTGATGTGTGAAATGTCTAAAATGGCGAGATTAGAGGCTCGCTGGTGCCTGGCAGATGCATTCCAGTTCTCTAGCAGGCTACATATCTGGAGCTGTCAGGACTCTGCTGGGGAGCTACAGCCAATGAGAGTGCAAGGTGAGTACAGGCTGAGAGGCGAAACCTTGGGAAGGGGGTTGCATGTGCTTTACTGTATGTGTTGAATTTTAACACGGACCAGAGTTGTTGTTGCATGTAGAGAAAACAAGCTGTGATGCGCTCTAGCAGGTGAGCTAGAAGTTGCCCCAATACTTATGTGTTAAAGTGTTGACTTACCTGCTGTAATGAACAATAAGCTGGGTAAGTGGCAAAAATCAGTTTAGCATTCTGACTTATGGGACTTATAAAAAGCATTAAGACCAGAACATCCAGATTCCAAAACAGCACAGGTATCCTGAAGCTATCTGTGCCATTAACGCTACAAACTGCACTGCAGGGCACTCTACATGTTCAATAATTATGCAATAGGGTAGATGGTTTTCATGCACTTGTTGTTTGATATTGCTGCTAATTTCCCTTCAGGTGCCAGCGTTTTATCTATCTAGGTTCTCATGTGTTTTTTTATTTTCCCATTTGTTTAAGGCTTTTATGATCACTTTATGAGAATTAATGTTTAACATTTTTTTGAATGTATTATGTGGTCTATTTGTTCCATAAATTCCAATCAATCATGTTGAAATGTTTAAGTTTATTTTATTTCAAAAAGGTATATTAATGAACATTTTGAAGAATGTAAATATACGGGATGATAGCCAAAGGCTAATTTCCATCCTTAGTCCCTGATATGACAGGTTGATGGTCCCTATAAGTTAAATTAAATACATAAAACAAATCAGAGTAAAACATCACAATAACAAAATTACATAAATTACAGATCAACAACAGAAACTTAGACTTAGACTTCTCTTTATTAATCCTTTTGGGGTGACTCCCGCGAGGAAATTGGAAATTCCAGCAGCAGTTTTAACCAGAATAAATAAATAAAAAAATAGATAAAAAAGACAGTATAAAGACAACAAAATAACAATAAGAACATTCGTCAAATAAACAAAGAAAAGACCATAAATTATAATTAAAGTGTCAGTGTTGAGTCCAGTGTTAAAGTGATAAAGTGACCAGGTGTGAATTGGCCTTTTCAGTAATGTCCAGCAGTTTGTCCAGTGTCCTCCTCTCTGCCACCGTCACCAGTCAGTCCAGCTTCATGCCGACCACAGAGCCGGCCCGCCTGATCAGTTTATCCAGCCTGTGGGTGTCCTTCTTCAATATGTTGCCCCCCCCCAGCACACCACAGTGTAGAAGAGGACACTGGTGACCGAGGACAGATTACAGATTATTCCAGCTAATTACAACAGTTTTGATGATGTCCGTTGCCTTGGGCTTCCTATGTGTTGGCGTTCTGACCTCCGGCTGATTTCTGAGGACTATGGTTACCTGGTCCTCAGATCTCTGCAGGGTAAATCCAGACAGCTAGCTAGACTATCTGTCCAATCTGAGGACTATGGTTACCTGGTCCTCAGATCTCTGCAGGGTAAATCCAGACAGCTAGCTAGACTATCTGTCCAATCTGAGGACTATGGTTACCTGGTCCTCAGATCTCTGCAGGGTAAATCCAGACAGCTAGCTAGACTATCTGTCTAATCTGAGGACTATGGTTACCTGGTCCCCAGATCTCTGCAGGGTAAATCCAGACAGCTAGCTAGACTATCTGTCTAATCTGAGGACTATGGTTACCTGGTCCTCAGATCTCTGCAGGGTAAATCCAGACAGCTAACTAGACTATCTGTCCAATCTGAGGACTATGGTTACCTGGTCCTCAGATCTCTGCAGGGTAAATCCAGACAGCTAGCTAGACTATCTGTCCAATCTGGGGACTATGGTTACCTGGTCCTCAGATCTCTGCAGGGTAAATCCAGACAGCTAGCTAGACTATCTGTCCAATCTGAGGACTATGGTTACCTGGTCCTCAGATCTCTGCAGGGTAAATCCAGACAGCTAGCTAGACTATCTGTCCAATCTGAGGACTATGGTTACCTGGTCCTCAGATCTCTGCAGGGTAAATCCAGACAGCTAGCTAGACTATCTGTCCAATCTGAGGACTATGGTTACCTGGTCCTCAGATCTCTGCAGGGTAAATCCAGACAGCTAGCTAGACTATCTGTCCAATCTGAGGACTATGGTTACCTGGTCCTCAGATCTCTGCAGGGTAAATCCAGACAGCTAGCTAGACTATCTGTCCAATCAGAGTTTTCTGTTGACGACTAAAACTACTTCTGGACGTACACATGTTCCACCAAAACAACTTCCTTCCTGAGACTATTTAGCAGAGGCACCGTGGCTCCGTCTGGAGCTTAGCCCCGCCCACAACAATTGTTATTGATTTACATAAATGCCATTAAACAAGATCACAATTTTCTCCCGTCCCAGAATGCTGTGTGGACTAACCAGACCTTCCTTGGCAGCGCTGTGGAGGAAGATCTGGCAATGCAAGACTAATATTGTGTGACAACACTGGCACTAGTTAGTGTTTGTTACCCAGTCTGGTAATGGTTGTTTTATTGATGTTGGTTTGTTTGGTTTGCTTTGTTTGAATTGACAAAATTAGGGTTGAACACAGGTCAGATAACAGATAACCCTGGTCTGACCCTGGTCACTGGAGAGATTGAGGTAGAAGAGGCATGCCCTGATGATGTCATCAAGGTTAACTCAGCTTGGGCTAATGGTTGGTTCCAGTTGAACTGGGAAGTCAGAAGTGCCCATTTCCCAGTCAGATGTCAACTGGAACCCCCCCTGAAGTCAGAATCCAGTGTCCAATCACCACAATACATCCATGGTTTTGACCTCTGACTTCCGAGGTGAATGGAACAGAGCAGCAGAAAGACACTGTTGTGTTGCATCATGGGAAATGTAGGATCCAGGGTTTTGGAGCTTGACCCATAAAAGTGACTTACATAAAGTTGAGGTATTTCAGTCTCTGCTGCTTCAATTTTTCAAGATTAGTTTTTCTTGTGAGTCCCCCACTTTATGGAAGTGCAAAAGCATCTTTTTCTCTCTATTAAGTTCCATTATCATTTGGGAAAAAAAGTTTGTTTGGGCGCATAATTGGTTTGAAAGTTAGCGAAAAGTATATGAAAATCAAAATGAACCAAAGTTAACTAGACCATGTCTTGCATGGTTAGTCCATAGAAACTCCAATTGGACAGATAGTCTAGCTAGCTGTCTGGATTTACCCTGCAGAGATCTAGAGAGATCAGACGCCCTGCAATCCCAGAAGTGGAACGTCGTGGATATAGACTAACTAGAGGGCAATTCAAAGGCTGATCGTAGGCCACAATAGTAGCACACTGACAGTGTTAAGTCTCAGTGCACCGGAGCTGAGTCAAGTCTTTGTTGATGTGTAATCTGTTTAGATGTCCCATAGTTCACTTAGGAAATAGTTGACCTGTAAACCCTGTGGAGTGGCAGTATCACTGTCACACACCTTACAACACACACACACACACACACAGACAACATTCACATTTGTAGTAGGAGGACACAGTGGAGTCTGACTGGTTCAGCCAGTCCATTCCTCGCTGCCACACCCCCTAACTACATTGGCACTCACACACACACACACACACACCTAATGGATTTCATGGGTGATTAAATAAAATATGCTTATATGTCATACTTCTCTCTGTAATTACTCTATAATGACACCTCCATGTGTAAAGATGTTACACTACAACACATTAACTGTACACAATACCGTGTACTCATGCCCTGTTCTACATTGTCTAGTTTTGTTTTGTACACACATCTGTGTGGTTTTTCTGCGCCATAAAAATGTGCAATTGCCTAAACTTAGTGACTGCAGTTACAGTTTAAAAAAAAATAATTAGTTTAGTAATTAGTTCATAGGCCTACATCTCAGACTCGGTGCTTATTTCCATACTTTAGCTTTGCATTAAGAGACATTAGCCTAGCCTACGTGTGTGTTGGTGTGGCTGTGAATAGCTGGGAGGCTAGCTGAGGGGCGGGGCCTGGCTGAGGGGCGGGGCCTGGCTGACTGACAGGCTCCACAGGTTGGGTGGGAAAACTAATAGTGAATGTTCCAGGTTATAACTGCAGTGGTGCTACAGTGTGTTTGGAAGTGGAAGCTCTGACATTGAGAAGGCTGTGTGGGCTCACACACGCACACACACACACACACACACACAGTGGGGAAAAAAGCGGAACGAGCACAGGACTCACACACAGCCGAGATACACCTGTCCTGCTGGGACTGTTTTCTTGTCGGAAGCCGCTGACAGGTTGTCAACATGTTCAAGAAAAAGAGCAAATCCACCGCTATAACGCAACCAAAAACAAGGTGAGTAGGCTACGAGACTGCTTTTAACTAGCTATGGCGCCTTCTAGAAAACACTTTGGCTTTGTTTTGAATCCTGCGGAACTGCTTTGAAATACTCATAAGCTCAAATATGTAACGTTATCTTCAGAGCTACTGCCAAACGTCATTAAAAAATCTATTTAATGTGACCTTGCTTTGCGATAAAGTCACCCATGGTTACCTGTAGCTACTAACTATCTAATCATTTAGTCTGTCTTCTATATGGGAGTATCTGTAATAAATAAGGCTTGCGTAAATATAATAAATGTATCTTTAATTTCACACCTGCCGAATTAAACATTATATCGCATTTATTCACAGAAGACCTTAGGTCTTGTATATACCTTGGTTTATTTAGAGTACAGGTGTCGTCATTATTGTTTATTACACTTTTTCAACGGAGTATGGACCATATGCTGAACATGGACTGACTTGCTGTCCTTTCTGGTGCACGGTTTATTGTCGTTTGGACCCCGTTATCTCAGTGAGTTGGTGTCCTTCAGTATGATCTGCATGTAAAAATTGGAGATTGGAGATTGGATTGTAGGATTGCATAATGTGTGCTTTAACTCCAGTGAGGGTGTGGTCGATAGGTCGTGCAGTAAAGTTGTAGTAACTGGTTAGATAAGTATTCTGCTGTCCTCCACGAAGACAATGTGCGAGGAATTGCTTGCAGCCTCTCCCATCATATACTGGCCAAGCCCAGTCCCTATCACGGTTAATCTTTGTCACTGTGTTTGAGTAGGGAAGGTTTCCACCCTGGAAGTGATGAAAGTGAATATTCAGAATCAATTCAATTTTATTTATAGTATAAATTCTTAACAAGAGTTATCTCAAGACACTTTACAGATCTAGAAGGTCTAGAACACACTCTATAAGCATTTAGTGTGACAGTGGCGAGGAAAAACTCCTTTTAGGAAGAAACTTGGGACAGACCCAGGCTCTTGGTAGGCGGTGTCGGACGGGGCCGGTTGGGGGGTTTGATGAATAGTGGCAACAGTGACTAGAAATAGTAGTTTGTAGTAGTTCATGGCACTGCACGCATTACAGGGCACAGCAGGATGTAGCAGGGCACCGCAGAGCGTGTAGCAGGACCATGACAACAGCAATCAAAAAGCTTTATATGTACGTTTTTTACACATATAAGGAATTTGTTTTGTTGTTGTAGGTGCATGTCACACATATTCAGGTTGAATCATTATCCCTAGGCTGCTCATTTTCCTCTCAACCAAATGTCCCACTTTGAACAGGCTCTCTGGAGGGAGGAATGCCTTTAAAGACAGTAGAGAGCATACTGCTCCCTGTCACTCACTCAGCTAGGCCTATTGGGAGGGCCAGGGGCCTTAAAAAATAACACCCTCTGGGGTCGGGTACCAAAAGATTGTTTTTCAGTAAGTCTCTAGTGTAAGGTGCCATCAAGAGAAAAGGAATGCTCTTATCTTCCGCCATAGGATTCCTACTATGCTGTGCACTGGCATCTCATTTATTTACACAATCAGAAACACTTACATAATCAGAAGTGGTTACACAAGACAAAAGGTTCAGGAATTTGTCTTGGGGTTTTGGTGCAAAGTAATAAAAACAGTGCAAAAGTCAAGAGGCATAATACAAAATTGAAAAATACAATAGAAAATAGAAGTAAAATAGAAGAAATACATAATATGTGCGGGAGGCACTTGTTGGTTATCAGTTATCATAAAGTCCATAGCAAAGCTTTGATTGATTAGCATTTTGTAGCTATTGGTTTCTACTCATCAGGTAGTGAGACAATGAGGAAGCCATAGTTGAGTCATTATTGTAATCACTGGTGAACAACTTCTGTACTGTGATCATCAACAACACTAGCTAGTGGTGGAATCCTAATAATGCAGCTGCGCCTCTTTATTCTCTTCATGCTGCTCTTCCTGTTCAGTTTTGAGCGCTGTGATCTCAGGTCGGCCCTTCTGGCAAGCTGTCAGTGAGCCGGGGATTAGTGCCTACCTCAGCACCCAAACAATAATACGGTGAAACGCTAGTGTAGGCCTGTTACAAGGTTTCTCTTCATAGGAAATGAGTAAGAGAAAGTACAAGAAAGGTGGCAAGGAGGTATGGATGTTTTGGAAGATATTTAAATTTCTCTCCTTAGACTTGGATGCAAATGGCCTACTGGGCACAGGCTTGGGACCAGGAGGCCTTTCAGTGCAAGACCTATTCCCCCAAAATGCACCACAGAACGCCACAGGAAGTCATTCCTGCCTGTGGCCATCAAACTTTAGAACTCCTCCCTCTAAGTGTCTGACACACAGATGCTCAGTGAGTTTGAAACTGGAAAATATTATCTGTTTTGTGCAATAACACCGGCAATACTTATTTATTATTATTGTTCACCATCACAACTCCTTAATTATGGAAATACTGTATCATAAAATTCCTTTAACTATATAAATATTGTACATATCCACACTCCTTATATTACTTTATTTATATTTCTACTCAGATATTTATATACTCTTTCAACTGTAACACAGAATTTCCCTTTGGGGATCAATAAAGTATTTCTGATTCTGATTCTGATTCTAGGCTAAATAGAGATGTCATATGACCACAAAGAAATGTAAAACAACCACAAAGACACACAAAACAACAGAGACACAAAACAACCACAAAGAGAAGTCATATGACCACAAAGAAGCAATCCCGAAATCGCAAAACAACCACAAAGACACACAAATAGATTTCCAAAGAGGTGCAAAACGACTAGCTAGAGAGGAAAAATCACTACAAAAATCCCTTAAAACCCACAGAGGGACAAAACTACCAGAATATGCGGCCCAGGCGCCCATAGTCTCAGCAGGCTGCTGAGACGGAGCAGGACTCGTGTTATGCTGTGGTGCTCACTGACAGCAGCAGCCTGCCACACCCTGGATGACTTGCTGGAGCTTTCTGGTACTAATTTCACCCTCTCTCCCTGTGGAACATCTGAGTTGTGTTTCTCAAACTAACGCTCCAGTGCCAGTTCCTTCCCAGAATCAACATAACGAATGACAGATACAGATACAATACATTGAATTAGAGCCAGTGAGCCTCCTTGGAAACTATTGACAACATGTTGGGAGCACAGAAAACATAATAGAGCAGGTAGAATTATTGTAGCATTGTTTTCAGACGCTTGCATTATGATTAAAAAGCAACTTCTTCTAGTTATGTAATAACTAATAATAATGAATATTTGAAGACACAGTCATTGGGGCTGCTAACCACTTAGAAGACAAGGCAGGGTTACATCTCATCTGTTGCGAATTATATAACAAAAACATCTGCTTTGAAAACTTTTCATACTCATGTTATGTACAAACCATTGGTTTTAAACTTTTAAAAATATGCAAGGAAATAGTATTGGGAACTTTGTTTATGCCTTACATGTAACAACCAGCTGATGTTCCCTTTGTCTTTATGTATTGAGGTTTGAAGTCCACCCAAAAACATGTCATTTAGGAGACGTGCGGTCTGAGAAGAGAAGTGTATGTGTTTGCTATCTTGAGCTTGTGTTCTAACGTGACAGAAACCCCCTCAGGGTGTGTGTGTTTCATTTGGATGGGCCTCGACAGACAAACTGTCAGTTTCTTCTGCAGAACTCTACAGTAAATACCAGTTCAAACTTGTTCTCAAAGTATTTTATATCAAAACCAGCTTTTGACATTAAAGTCAGTGTGTCCAGTGTGCATTTAGCAGATGTTTTGTAACTTCTGTACAAATGGTGAATGGGTGTGCATGTACGTGTGTGCGTGTGTGCGTGTGTGCATGTGTGTGTGTGTGTGTGTGTGTGTGTATGTGTGTGTGTGTGTGTGAGAGGCAATGGATGGTGGGTTTGAATTGACAGACATGAACATTTTTGCTCTGTTTGCACACAAAAACACACTGTGTGTGTGTGTGTGTGTGTGTGTGTGTGTGTGTGTGTGTGTGTGTGTGTGTGTGTGTGTGTGTGTGTGTGTGAGAGTGTATGTGAGTGTATGTTTTTGTGTGTCAGTATTATGACGAAAAGCTATGAGTCAAAATCATGGTATGGAGACAACAAGTCATTAATAGCTATAGAACTAGCTCATAGCTGTATGGGGGGGCGTGTTCGTTTATGGTTTACAGTAGTACAGTACCAAATCCAAACCACATATGGTGACATTCTTTCTGAAATAGATCTAATGTGCAGATTATGTAGATATTTTTAAAAGACGACAAAGAAGAAGAAGACAACGTACTTTTAATGATCCTCGAGGGGAAATGACCTGTTTCCACTCTGTTGTTACCTTACACACAGACAGCGGTGGAGGAAGTAGTTTCCTTTACTTAAGTAAAAGTACTACTAATACACCATTAAAATACTCACTAAAGTGTCAAAGTATCATCAGGAAAATGTAGTTAAAGTATTAAAACATTGTAGAAAGTGTAAAGGATCCAAGCAGCTGTGTGTTTAATGGTCTCATCATCTCAGCTGGACCTGATGTTATATTGTTGCTATGGTTACTTTATAATAAAACATCAGATTATAAACTACATGTGGTTAGTGTGCAGGAATCTTAATGTGGAAAGTAACTAGTAACTAAAGTAACTAGTAACTAAAGTAACTAGTAACTAAAGCAATTATTATTTAATAAATGAGAGCTGTAGCCCACTTTTTAATTCATGATCTTTATCGGTTAATCCTTACTTCTCTATCCCTACTTGAGCCGCATATCACGGAGTGGAAGTGCATTACCTGAAAGACGCGATATGTGCTTGTTTTTAAACCTCTATTTGAAGGATACAATATAATACTAATAATTACTTAAGATACACAAGAATTCTCAACAAATACATTTTATTGAACACTTTGCCAATCTGCATCTGTATACTTAAAAATGTATACTGTACTCCTCCTGCTGCACTACACCCTGCTATGTTCTGCGGTGCCCTGCTGCGTCCTGCTACATCCACCTTACCCTGCTGTGCCACGCCACATACTATATGTATACAGTATAAACTATAACGCACTGCAGTGTACCTGCTGTCACATAAACTACTACAACTACCATGTTTTAGTCACTGTTCCATTTTCTTTATTGTGACTGTTGTTGCCACTGTTCATCACCCCCCCAAGACCAACTCTATCTGTAAAGTGTCTCGAGATAACTGTTGTTATGATTTGATACTTTAAATAAAATTGAATTGAATTAAAACATACATAGTATATTGTGTAAACAATGTATAAAAAGTATACTAACTAAACAAAATAGTTAAGAAGAAAATAAACTTTGTCAAATAAACTTTTCAATGAAAAAATTAAGTTTAGTGCCCTTAGCAGCATTCATCTAACTTCTGAGACCACGAATCTGTGAATTTTCATAAATAAAATAAATGAACAATTTTAACAATATTAGCATTTCTTTGTGTGGGGATCTTCACGCGTCGCTTTGGACGGAGCCACGGTGCCTCTGCAAAATATGGAACATGTGTACGTTAACCATAGTCCTCATAAATCCACCAGTGGGTTCATTTCTGTGTTTGTCTTCCAGCTCTCCGTCCACAGAGCTGAGCCTTCTGATCGACAAGCTGCAGAAGAATGCTGACAAAGTGGAGAAGAGCTGCTACGAAATTGAGCAGAACCTCAACAAGGTACAATCTGACAACATTGTCTCCCAAAGGCATCACACATTACTTACTGGCATTTAAATACATGGGTTTTTATTTCATCTGGGAAGAGGTCGTCTGTGTGGGCGTGTAAATACTGTAAGAGTCTCAGGACAAACTACACCTTCATCT
Organism: Percina caprodes; assembly: GCA_013375575.1. Lineage (NCBI taxonomy): Eukaryota > Metazoa > Chordata > Actinopteri > Perciformes > Percidae > Percina > Percina caprodes. Next base: position 876,591 of record JABXJD010000227.1, read on the forward strand.
TTCTAATTGGTAGAAAAGATTTGTGACTTGATAACTTCCGATCTGAGCTCCAGCCCAGACATCCAATCCAAAATAACTGGAATAACCCGTGTGGCTGTTCAGAGGGTTTAATGAATGAATGAATGACTCATTTATTATCAATAAACAAAAGCCCAGCCCTAACAGGCTTACAAGACACCAGATATCAGAGTAGCAACATATATTACATATATTAAAACCATACATCTTGTCGTATTTCCCCATGCTTTAGAGATGAGGATCGCCAACTTATATACATTCAATTTTAACAACCACTTCATCAGTACACCTAAACAATACTGCATTTTAAACAGACATTTCCTTTAAGATGGATGTTCTTACTGTAAGTTGTCATAATAAGGACAATACAAAAAGAAAATGGAACACACCTGATTGACTTTCTACCATCCGATGTGTTTTTGTGCAGGATGTGAGTAAGATCAATGAGGGGAAGCCGCCACTGTATCAGGATGAAACCAACAAGAAAATCCTCAACTCTCTGGAGCTGCTCAACAGCCTGGATGAGGACGCCATCAACGCCAAGCGCCTCCAGCATCCGCAGGCTGAGATGATAGAGAAAGAGTGAGTAGATTAGATTACATTAGATTAGATAGAATTTAGTAATCCCAAATTGGGAGCAGTAAAATATAAGACACGTGTTTGTGTGTGTGTGTTCAGCATGAAGCAGCTACGTGAGAAACTGATGAAGCTGAAAGAAGACCATGCCCGTATCTACCACCTGGTCCGCACTGAGGGGCGGCCCAGCATCAACTGGGGCAACATCCTGGATGAGAAGCTGGTAAGAAGCAGACTGTACCTTACACTCACATAAGGGGCCACTGTCACTGTGGACCAGGGCCCAGTCCAGGATTTTTAAAATTGGGTGGCACGGGGGTGGACCTGTACATACACACTCGTCGATATTCTTGTGCCACAAACATCCGTTATATCTTATTAAGTTAATCATCTGATGTGTTTTCTTTTAATGTATACATTTGTTTTTGCAGACTTCATGCACACACCATGTCACACATCCACACGTTCCAGACGTTGAGACCATCTTGGTTTCAAAGTAATTTAGAAAAGCCAGATCAGGTCCAAAGTCACTGCCATTCCTCATCGGCAATTCATAGAAGCAGATGTCAGGCTTGTATTTAAAAAAGTTATTCTTAAATTAGATAATTATAAAGTTTCATGTACAGAATGTGTAACTGTCTCTTACTTCGCTTACTGGGATTTATTGAAAGTTCCAAAAAGTATTTTTAAAACAAGTGCAACATTTTAATGTAATATTTAGTTGTTTAGCATTGATTAGGTTTTTCAACCCACAGACTCTCCACAGCTTTTTAAAGCCACTACTTACTACCTGCAGCAAACAGCAGACACACACAGACTAGCTGGTGAACATAGCGGCGCATTTATCAGCTACAGGGCCAGATATTTTCACAGGATTTTGTAGAGACCAAACCAGAGCTAAAAGAGAGAGAATATTGAACTACATATTAGATAAATGCAATATTTAGTCAACAGCTTTCATTAAGTAACACAGCTTAAGCTACAGCAAGTAAACAACTGGCTATTAAAATAATAATGTGGATGTGGTCTGTGGATGACTACCTTAGTGACCTATAGGCAAGTATCAATAATGTTTTCCCCCCACAAATAAGCTGATTTATATTTGCTAATAACATACTGGATTCACATGGAGACATTTACTTTTTTTTTTTAAACTTTCAAAAAATTTACAATAATTTGGAGCCCCCCCCCTGCAGTAACTCTGACGACCCCCTACTTGTCAACGTGTGGTGGAGTGTGGACTAACATGTGGACTGACGTGTGTGGTTTTGTCTCCCTGTCCAGGACAACCTGAACAATAAGGGCTTTGGCCAGGACCTACCATCTGTGGAGAACGAGGTGGAGGAACATAACATCTTCCACAGCGAGGTGGAGGCTCTGGCTCCTCACCTCTCATCCAGCGGAGACAAGGTACAAACACTAAACCATAAGAACAACTGAGAGGTCAGGATTTATTTTGATAATTCATGGTGACCCAAAATTTGGTTTACGATTTGATACGATACAGTACGATACAATATGGTACAATACTATATGGTACGGTACAATACAATACGGTACGATACAATACGGTACAATACTATACGCAAAGTAATGCTAACTAAATAGCATTAGCAACACATGAGTAGAACAACCACAACATACACACTGAACCTACTTTGTAGTTGCTAGTTGTTCTCTTTGTTTGTATTGAAAATTAATTGCACAATTGCTTTGTATGATTAAAAGTACTTTTGATCATACAAATTTAGTATTATATTAAGTATTATTTGTAGTGGTGTGCAATATGTGATTCACATGACCCTTGTCTTGTTAGTGATGTCCTCACTCTCCCTGTTTTCATTGTTTCTCCAGGAATATGTCAGTAGTCTCCAAGTGAAGTACAACAAACTACTGGTAAATAACTACCACACACACACACACACACACACACACACACACACACACACACACACACACACACACACACACACACACACATGCTTGTCCAATTATAATTTGCCGTATTATGACTACAAATTAGACCAATATGCAACTTATATTGCAGCCAATCTAGACAACAGTCGTAATAATGCCAATAAGGAAATTGGGGAATTGTTTCAGACAATGTTGTTTCCGCACTCTGACATCTGATTGTTTTACGTCGCAATATAGCTAAAGGTCTTAAATGTCATTCATTATGGTCTTAAAAAGTCTTAAATTTGACTACAGGAACCCTGGTACACACATTCACTCTGAGCACACCAGTGTGTGCTTTGTAGCATAACCTGTGACTGTAGGCTGTAAGACCTGTTCCATCTCTTATCACCAGCCTGCCTTTAGGGAGTTTAGGGAGTCATAATGAGCACACACCTAATATGTCTTCACCTGTCAGTATCCAAAGTATAATATTTGGATATGTTCCTTCCCTCCATCAACACATAAACACACACTGCAGTTTATTTTGACTTAATCCCCATTGACACCATGTGGTTGTGGTTGTAACTCTAAGTTTTTCCTCTCCTGGCTTAGGCCAGTTCCAGCGCTCGTCAGCGCAACCTACTGAGCCTGCGGGACTACATGCAGCGCTGCACCAATGAGCTGTACTGGATGGACCAGCAGGCCGAGGAGAGGCTCAACTACGACTGGAGTGACACCAACCTGGACTACCCTGCTCGCCAGAGGCAGTATGAGGTAGCTGAGGGATAGAAACAGAAGACATCGCGTTGTACTCTGAAAGCCACGCCCACCGGAGGAGAAAACAACTCTCCGCTCTCCATTGACTTGTATTGCGTGAAGGTTTCCTCCTCATCAACGCAGAATGCCTAAAAGCTGCTATGTGGTGATATAACCCATGACTTAAGTTTTTATAAGCTGCCGACCCGAAGAACTGAGCTTTTATGAAGACAAAAGAGTCTCAGGACAGAGAGACACTCAGCTAACGTTATGTCAAACGTTACGTTTGCTGCAAGCATTTTGTTACCAATTCAAATAGCTTAATGTCAGTTGTAACTATCTGTCTGTAAGTTGAGATAACACACGCAACGTTGGACATTATGTTAGCTGAGCATCTCTCCATTCTCCCTGCTGATTCCTCACGTGTGTTTCCACTTTTGTCTTTATTAAAGCTCAGTTTTTCAGGTCAGTAGTTTAAAAAAAACTTAAGTAAGTTTTTTTTTTTACATTGTTGGTAGTGAAATTTAGCAGACAACATTTTTCTGTTCTTTGCTATCAGACAAAATTGACAAGGAGGCGACTTCACACATTAGGCTACAGATCAATTAAAAGCGGATAGTTCTTTTCCCCTCTGGTGGGAGTGACTTAAATGTGCTTCAGTGCTTGAACATCCGTGGTTACAAGGATGGACACTAACAAATAATTAACATTAAGTTACACAGTTTACTCAGCACATCTGTCTTGCCCAACAGAACTTCATCAGTAAATGTCTGGAGTCCAAGGAGGCCACCATCACCAAAGTAAATGACGATGGAGAGAAGCTGATTGCTTCTGAGCATCCAGGGAAGAATGTTATAGAGGTACAGTCTCATCCATATAATAAATTTATATGATTTCTTAATGTTTAAATGTTTTTTTTCCTTGCTGCACATATACCTGGGCTTCCAAAACCATACTGACCTTTTTGGGGTTCCCCAAGGATTTATTCTAGAGCCTATTCTTTTCTCCCCCTCTCTTAGACTAATTAGTCATAAAGACAGCATTTTCTTTTACCGCTATGCTGATTAGACTTGAAAAAGGCTGAATGTCATCTCAAGCTGAAGAAAACCAAATCTGAGAATATTTTTGGCCCCCAAAGACCAAAGTTTTTTTTACTCTGATCTCAGCTTTAAGAAGCATGATCTGATGAAAGGTCATCCAAACATGTCATCGAAACAACTGACATTCCTTATTTGCTGGTAGTCATTCTTCTAAAATTGTGAGACGATTTCCGAGGACATTATCCCAGATGTCCATTACAAATGAACGTCCATTCATATGCTTAGAAATCATAGAAAAAAGATGCTCCTTATAACTCCAGAAGTTGCGACAATCGTCATGTTTTGAAGTTTTCTTTAGTATCAGAGTAGTGGATCTAGCCCTTGCTGTTGTTGCCCCTAGAGTGTAAACAGCTCTTCTTAATATTAGAAATGTTTGCACAACTGAAATCTTTACCTCTATTTTTTCTTTTGTACCGACATGACCAGTATGTTCCCCATAGCTGTGCTGCGTGTTCATACACGGTTGATTTTTAACCTTGCCTTGGAAATTGTACAGCGCTTTGTTAAAAATGTGCTTTGAATGTAAAATTACTTCAGTGTATTTTTACTGATTAAATGCTCACACACGTTGTTTGTCAGGCTCATATGGAGGCAGTCCACGCTGACTGGAAGGAGTACCTGAACCTCCTCATCTGTGAGGAAAACCACCTCAAAAACATGGACGAGTACCACAAGGTTAGAGATAAGCACCACACACACACACACACACACACGCACACACACAAACAGGTAACGCTCACCAGTGTCTGTGTGGTGTGTGTATCTCTGTGTGTGTCCAGTACCACAAGGAAGCGCGTGACACTCAGGACCTGATGAAGCGGCTGGACACGGAGCTCAGCCAGAAGTACAACCCCGAGTTCAAAGATGTGTATCAGATGGAGGGTCTGATCAGGGATCTTGATGTGAGTATTTCTTTACAACTCACCATACCACTGACTCCTTCTATAACACTTGAAAATCTGTTTCAGTTCAGTTTAAATATGCTGCTGTGTCTGTGTGTGTGTGTGTGTGTGTATGTAGGACCAAGCCAAGGCCATGGACCACTTTGATGAACGGGTCAAGGCTCTCCAGAAGCGCAGTCTGCAGGTGTCTCCGCTGAAGTACCGCCGGGAAAACGCCCCGAAGCTGCTGCCCGTTGAAGCTCTGTGCGAGTTCGATACAGACGAGGTACGTAGTGGGTTGTTGCTGAAAGCATTTCAATTTAGCGTCTCTAGCGTCTATCATCAGCTCGATTGCGGCGCTGTAAGATGACATATTATTAAGAGAGTCAACGGTAGAGAGTAGTATGAAAGAACACAGGACTTTCATCCAGGAGACCGGGGTTCATGTCTCGTTCTAGTCCTGTGTGTCACTGAAACGTACATTTTGTAACCCCCCCACCATCTTTTCCTTAACCTAACTGTCCCGTTCTTGTGCCGCATGTCAGTTTAACGTACATCCCAACCCAGAGCGTTAAAAAGTGACATCAAGAGTCCCGACCAAGGAAACTTTTTACGTCAATAACAAACGCCAGAGCCCGTGTGTTGATTGTGATGACATGTTGGCTGTGTGCAGTTTAGTTGTTTTCAGCCCAAAATAAGAAGCGATGTAGCCTTTTCTTCTATTGTTCATCCATTTTAGTACGGAATTGTATTCCTTCATCTGATTTCTTCTTTGGAAGCTGTCTCCTGATGGCCTCATGTCCTTGCTATTTGCCTTCTGATCTACATAATTATCTTTATGTGCTGCTGTGACACCATAGGGGGGTATTCAATAGCACTGCAATGTCTTTGGTGTAGGACACAAATCCTACAAACACCACTTGGAAAGAATGATGTTGTGTAAATGGATGTTGTGTAAATGGAGCCTATATATATATATATATATATCCTGAGTTTATATCCTGAGTTTAACTTATGCATACAGTATATAGACTTTTGAAAAAGGTAATCTTGGAATAAAAAATCTTTCAATTAAATAGAAATGAGTATTTTTTAATAATGTCTTACATAATTCTTTAATGAAAGCTGTGTGTTTGCCGTGTGTTGACAGTGTGATTGTTGAGGATGAGAGCAGCTTTGTGTTCCAGTAGCAGATGACAGATTGTAATTGTTGGATGTGAACAGGGGCAGATTCTGCGTGGGGAGCGGTACACTCTACTCCGGAACAATGGGACCAAATGGGACGTGAAGGATGCAGCTGGACATAAACTCACTGCACCAGCCGTCTGCTTTATGATCCCCCCCACTGATGCCGAGGCAGTGGCTGTCTCTGACAAGTGAGTGTATACTGTATGAATACCATTAAAATAGAAATAGAACTTACCAGAAAATGGCTTTGGTAGAAGTTAAAGTCGCCTTTTAGAATATTACCGTAATGTGTCTGAGACTTTTACTGCACTTATGAATCAAAAGACATTTTCTGATATTAAATGTACTTCATTATTAGAAGTAAAAGGAAAAAATTTGATTATGAACTGTACTGTGGCTTTCATATAGTAAAGCATAGAATTCAGGGTTTCCACGTCTTCAAATTCAAAGTCTGACAATCACTAAGAGAAAAACAGAAACAGAATTTAAATTTTTTTGTGAGGAAGAATTTTTCACTCCAACGTATGAAAACATTTTTTGCAAAAAAGGAGGGTAGTGGAGAAAAAGTACAAGTTTCCAGAAATATAAATAAGGAAGTTAAGTAAAGATATGTGAAACTTCTACTAAAGTACAGTAACAAGGTATTTGTACTTTGATACATTACAACACTGATGAATACATACAGTACAACATTCACTGGATGACAAACTACATTATATTTCTTTTCCATTTTGCAGCCTGGCCAGCCAGCAGAAAGCTATCAAGCAGAAGATGGCCACCAGCAGTTCCACTCTGCAGAAACGCTTCGAGGAGCTGAAGAAGCAGAGTGGAAGTGGCACAGCTACAGGTACACAACATATCCTATTCTGCTGGGTTGCCTTTATTAGTAGTAGTATTATAGTATTGACTGCTTTTTGATATTAATCAGCGTCCGTTACATTCAAGCCATCGCCAGATGAGTTGCTACAAAGCTAATTAAGACTTTCAGCTCCACACAAGATAGTTACCTCTTCTGAAGAGTCCATCATGTTTTTTCAATCCTCCGTGTCTCCTTGGTTACAAGCAACTGTGTGGAGGAGTGGTGGGGGTGGTGCGAGATCACGGAAGGCGTGTATCATGCAGACGAGTTTTGTCGTCATTACTTAGAATTCCTCATGGGGGAGACAAACTACGCACTATAGCTTTAAGGACCTTCATCAATGTTTTCAACTTTTTCTTACGTTTTTGTCCCTTTTTTCAACACTTTTGAAGCTTTTTTTCAATGTTTGTCACTTTTGTTTTTACTTTTTTAACACTGTGTTACACTAACTTATGATACACGATGATATATGAATATGTAAAAAATAGTTTTAATAGTTTACTATTGTAGGACACCATAAAAATCAATGTGTAAAGGCCTTAGGCCACCCTACACGTTATTGTAGGCCCAGTAGGGGGTCCCTGCTCCGTCTCTTTCAGTTAAGGGGTCCTTGGCCTAAATGTTAAAGACCCCTGGTTTATGATTTTCCAGATTGCGAGGCTAATGGGGACTCAGCAGTTTGACCACCAACGTGTTTTGTTGAGCCAAAGTTTGTAGTAGTGTAGTAATGTCATTGTGTCCCCAGATCTCAGTAATTACAGCATACCTAAAGTAAAGTACAATGTGTCCACCGGTGGAAGAATTCAGATTCTTTATTATAAAAAAAGTACCAAGTAGTAAGTAGTTAAGCTGTCACTCTCCAGCTGAAGAACATCCTGTTGTGTGTGATTGCGTCCTCAGACAAGCAGGAGCAGCAGTGTCGCCAGCTGATGGCCGGTCTGGACAAAGTGGTCAGTGACCTGGACAAACAGGAGAAGGGCATTTATGCTCGAATACGCCCCCCGCTGGAGCAAAACAGGCCGCTGCAGGACAGCGCTGACCGCCTGCAGGACGTGAAGGTAACAACATGGTCCCATAACATCTTTTGCTTCCTGATACCGATTCCAATACCTAAACTTGAGTACCGATCCAGTACCAGTGTGTCTGTAGTCTATATACGGGAGGGGGAGGAGGGTTAGAAACCCAGTCCGAAACACATGTAATATTTTCAATCTTCTTAGTCTTAATAATAAGATTAATATTTACATAAATAAAGACATTTGCATGCAGAAAAAGCACAAATTGTTGCAGAAAAAAATCACCAGAATGCAGGAAATGAAGCGTTGGGGATGACCCAGACACCCCAGATATATTTGACAAATTTGTAACATTTGTCCCCCCAAATGTTGAAACAACCATTTTCCCTAGATAGGTGTAGATCTCTTCATTCTGTTGTTGGTCTCAAATGCTGTTAGAGAGAGTATTCACGAGTGTTACTCACCACCCAAGATGTTTCCCTTCAGGACATTGCTGCTGCTGTCAGTAAGATTGAGCCGGAGAAGTCCTCTAAAGTGCAGGAATCAAAGAGCTTCTTGGTGTCCAATCCCAGCTGTGCCAGCGCTCCTCAGCTTAACAGCAAGGTGGACGCGGCCAACAAGAAGTACACCCACGTCGAGCAGCTTCTGCAGTGCTCTCAGGAGAAGTACGGGCTTCATATGTACCTCAGTGTCTCATCTGTTGTGCTAGGTGTGATTGTTCTGAGAAGTGGTGGACTGTAACCAAGTACATTTACTCAAGGAACTGTACTACAGTACTTATATTTGGTACTTGTACTTTACTTGAGTCTTTTCTTTTCATGCCACTTTCTACTTCTACTGCGCTACATTTCAGAGAGAAATATTCTACTCATACTCCACTACATTCATCTGTTACAGCTTTAGTTACTAGTTACTTTAGTTACTCCACTACATTCATCTGTTACAGCTTTAGTTACTAGTTACTTTAGTTACTCCACTACATTCATCTGTTACAGCTTTAGTTACTAGTTACTTTAGTTACTAGTTACTTTAGTTACTCCACTACATTCATCTGACAGCTTTAGTTACTAGTTACTTTAGTTACTCCACTACATTCATCTGACAGCTTTAGTTACTAGTTACTTTAGTTACTCCACTACATTCCTCTGACAGCTTTAGTTACTAGTTACTTTAGTTACTCTACTACATTCATCTGACAGCTTTAGTTACTAGTTACGTTAGTTACTAGTTACTTAAGTTACTAGTTACTTTAGTTACTAGTTACTTTAGTTACTCCACTACATTCAACTGGCAGCTTTAGTTACTAGTTACTTTAGTTACTTTAGTTACTTTAGTTACTTTAGTTACTAGTTCCGTTAGTTACTCCACTACATCCATCTGACAGCTTCAGTTACTAGTTACTTTAGGTACTAGTTACTTTAGTTACTCCACTACATTCCTCTGATAGCTTTAGTTACTAGTTACTTTAGTTACTCCACTACATTCATCTGGCAGCTTTAGTTACTAGTTACATTAGTTACTAGTTACTTTAGTTACTAGTTCCGTTAGTTACTCCACTACATCCATCTGACAGCTTCAGTTACTAGTTACTTTAGGTACTAGTTACTTTAGTTACTCCACTACATTCCTCTGATAGCTTTAGTTACTAGTTACTTTAGTTACTGGTTACTTTAGTTACTCTACTACATTCATCTGACAGCTTTAGTTACTAGTTACTTTAGTTACTAGTTACTTTCCACATTAAGATTCCTGCACATTAACCACATGTAGTTTATAATCTGATGTTTTATTATAAAGTAACCTAGCAACAATATAACATCCTCCAGGTCCAGCTGAGATGATGAGACCATTAAACACACAGCTGCTTGGATCCTTTACACTTTCTACAATGTTTTAATACTTTAACTACATTTTCCTGATGATACTTACACACTTTTACTTAAGTAACATTTTCAATGCAGGACTTTAACTTGTAACAGAGTATTTTTTACAGTGTGGTACTGGTACTTGTACTTAAGTAAAGGATCTGAATACTTCTTCCACCGCTGGTTGTGAGAGTTTTCTGCTTTAAAATCTGCTTTAAATGTGTTATTAGTAATTAAAAATGTGTTGAATTATATGCATTTCTACTCAGTTAATAAATGCACTCACCTTCTTCTTCTTTTTTTAGACTGAAGAATTCCAACCAGCTAGAGACTTCCCTGCAGAATGGAAAAACGTTACTGTCCACCTATGAGAACAAGCTGGCCAGGGAGGAGGTTGCTCCAGCTGACATCACTTCACTGGAGAAAACACAGCGGGAACTGGCTGTAAGATGGCTCTTTTATCCATTGGCACACATAACAATGGTATCCCACTCTGTCTGAACAGAGGGGCGTACTAAATGGGACATTAAAGATACACCGTGGAGTTTTTGATCACTAGTGGTGCTATGGAGCATGGAATTGATCATCAGTTATTCATTTAGTTCATCTGCCTTGCTTCCTTGGTAGGATATTGCATCCGATCTGAGGTCCAAGAGGGCGGTTATTGCTGACACGGAGCAGAACCTGCGTTCAGCCAAAAGCAGCTGTGACACCATGGCCACCAAATTCCAAGAGCACTGCCCCGACATTGAGAGGCAAGAGGCAGACGTCCAGAAGCTCAACAAGCGTTACAACAACCTCAACAGGCAGACTGACACCAGGTGAGAGGGTCTGCCAAAGGAGGGGAAGATTCAAGAGGTTTATTGTCATATGCACAGTAAAGACAACACCATGCAATAAAAAAAGTCTTCCTTACACAACGAAAGAAAAAAGTTAGGGTTAGGTCCGTGCATCGATAATCATTGGGAGAAATTCTAAGCATCACATCACAAAAACACATATATAAACTATACTTTAGAGCTGTATAATGATTTCTTTTGCTGTGTGTTGCAGGTCTCAAAGCTTGCAGAGAGCCAAGATGGCGTACAAAAATTACCAAAATGATTATGACAATCTGAACAGCTGGTTGTCTCGTGTCCCAAACTACGAGCCCCGTGAAACGGATGACATGAGACAAGTGGAGACAAAGCTGAAGAATCAGAGGGTGAGAGTGATGAGCAAGCATTCATACACGTATATGCATATTACCTGGTGAGGACAGCTGTTCTGTGGTGCTGTAGGAAAAAACACTTAGAACAACTTCTCTGTTTTCTGCAGAACTTGCTCTCTGATATTGCAAGAAAGGAGTCGGACTTAAACAACGTGTCCAAAAATGCCCAGCTTTACCAACAAGCTGTCAAAGTAAGATTTTCTACATTGGTTTTCACCACAAACACCACCTTATAACGAAACACAATAAGGTGACAATTTGATTGGTGGTTAACTGATTCTTCTTTGCAGGACTACGAGAATGAAACGGAGAAATTTCGATCTATCCTTGACCTCGAGGATGGACTTGTACCTCAGACATACAAGAGGAACAAACTGGAATCCCCTGCACTGACAGTCAAGGCAGAGGTAAGATAAGATATATAATATATAAGCCTTTACTGTCTCCAATAGGATAAATTCATCTTAGCTACTCAAGAGAGAAAAAAATGGCGATGCCTCCCACGCGAACACAATAAACATACAACATGCATGAAACATAAGCATACATTATCTCATCCAAATGCATCCATCAACTTCACACACAACCCCCTCACCTTGCCCCACACTCACAGAAGAAAGAGGTGAGACAGCCAAGCTTAATGACAAATCACTAGCAATTCAGTCAGAACACCTTTTGTAGGGGACTTTCCCTTTCAGGATAAAAAAATACATTTAACCTGTCCCTGTCATCCGTGCCTTCCATAACCTCTCCCTCCAAATGAGGCTCAAGCATGTGCACGTGCCCCATAGGGATCGCAGAATAAATCTTAGGGGTCACAAGAGGATTAACAGAGCTGAAGATGAAAGTATATTGCTACACAAAGTCTATTTAGCTTTTTTTATGAATCCCCAGATAGTTTTCCCCTCTTCATTCTTCTAAAAACCTACGCAAGTGAAACAATTTTTACATGATGATTTTAAAGGGGTGAGCCAAACAAGACTGAAGCGACTTAAGGATTTGCGTTATGTGCTTTTAATGTCATGTTATTTCACTGTTTACAGGAATCTGCTATTGAGGCTAAGTTCACTGAGGTGAATGCTGTCAACAAGCAAAGGCTTCAGAATCTGGAGTTTGCCCAAAGTCTCCTCAACCAGGTGAAATATTTTACATGATGATAATAAAATTACTAATAATAATAAAATTAGAAACAACAACAATTAATAATGTTTTTTCTTGTAGCAACCTGACACCACTATGATCCAGGTAAAAAATGTCCAGTCAGTCCAAGCTACTGCCCCAGGAGAAGAGCCTTGGAGAATCAAGAAGCAGCTGGAAGATGAGATCCAGAGGAGGGAGCAGATAGAGAGAGAAATTAAGACTATCCAGACGGACATCTATGTCCTTGAAGGACAGAAGCCCCAGGACACAATTGTCAAGAAGGAGCTGATCAAAAAGGTTCCTGACCCCCAGCTGGATGAGGAAGTCCATAAGGTCCAGCAGAAACTCTCGGAGGAGCGCCGCACTACCCTCGTCCTGGAGAATGATCTTGAGGTACTAAAGTTGAAGTTGCGTGGCTTTGAGACAGAGATGAAAGAAGGGGCACAGCAATACACAGTCAAGGAGGTCCTGCGTATAGAAAGAGATCGTGGTCAGGAGGAGGAGATGCGCAAGCTTAGAGAGGAATTGGATGAGCTAAGAAGGCATAAGGTGATGAAAGACAATGAGCTGGTTCAGATACAAAAGCAGGTGACACTCCTGGCTGAGCAGAAGAACAAGGAACAGGAGGTGATCACGGAAGAGGAAGTGATCAAAGTCCAGAATGATCCCCAACTTGAAGCAGAGTACAGAGTGCTCCTTGACCGGAAACAGAAGGCAGTGGACAGCAGGAAGCAGCTGGAGGATGAACTGCACTTTCTTCAGGAGAAGCTCCGAAGGATGGAGAAGGAGAAATCAATGGCAGAGGAGAAGATTTCCATCAAAGAGGTGTTGAAAGTCGAGAAAGATATTGCCTTTGAAAGGGAGGTAGAAAACCTCAGAAAGCAGTACGAAGACGAGAAACCAAACGAAGAGCATCACAGCGAGAAAAGGCGGACCTCCAGAGGAAAATTACCAGCCTAGAGGAAGAGAAGTCAAAGGTTGTTATTCAGGAGAAGGTGCGGGAGATCGTCCGCCCCGACCCCAAGGCTGAGAATGAGGTGGCCAATCTCCGGCTGGAACTTGTAGAGCAACAGAGGCGCTTTAGAGATGCAGAGCTCCAGCTTAGATCCCTCCAGGAGGAACATACCATGCTAAAGAACAGAGGACCTCAAGTGGAGACCAAAGAGATCATCAAAGAAGTCATCAAATACAAGACAGATCCACAAACAGAAAGAGAACTGGAGAGGCTTCGCAATGAAATCGTAGATAAAACCCACCAGATTGAGAAATCTGAGATGGAAATCCACCAACTTCGTGATGAAATTCAAAGATGGAAGGACACCAAACCCCAAGTGCAGACTAAAGAGGTGGTCAATGAAGTGCTTCAGTACAGAGAAGATCCCAAGACTAAGGAGGAAATTGAGACTCTCAAAAGGAAACTGGCCGATGAACAGAAGAAACGCCTTGACCTTGAGAGTGAACGGGCAGCCCACGAAGAGAAGATCAGACTAAGGAAAATGGATCTGTCTCAGGTCCGCGAGAAGGTTGTTCAGCAAGAAGTGGTCAAGATGGAACAAGATCCTCTTCTCAAATCAGAGTGCGACGGCTTCTTACAAAACATCAGCAGTGAGCAAAAACAAAAGGAGAGCCTGAAATCGGAACTCTACCAACTGCAGAGACAAAAGGCTGACCTGGATCTGCAACTGGAAGAGCTGGAGCGGGAGCGCCGGGCGAGGCGCGATGCAGAATTGGAGATCCAAAGGCTTCGGGTCAGACTCAATGAGCTGGAGATTCGCGACAAAGAGAACCGTGAGAAGGTGACCGTCAAACAGAAGGTAGTCCTGCAGCAGGATCCCCAACAGGAGAAAGAGCACTCCATCCTCAGATTACAGCTTGAAGAAGAGAAGCACAAACGCACTCTGCTCGAGAAAGAGTTGAATGTTCTCATCCAGCAGCAGCTCACCCTGGAGAAAATAGATGTGAAGGAAAGAGTTGTCCGCACTGAGAAAGTCCAAGTTGAAAAGGACCCAGAGGCTGAGATTGAGATCGAGAACCTAAGAAGGACTCTTGAAGAGGAGAAAAGGAGAAGGAGAGAGCTTGACCAGGAGATGTCCACCCTCTCTTCCAGGTATTCTGATATGGAGTTCTCAAACACAAAATCTTCTAAAGAACTGGACTACATTCGAGATGAAAGTTACCGCCTGCAACAAGAAAACCAAAGACTGCAGAATGAGATTCGCAAGCTTCGGTCCGAGATCGAGATCACCAGCAAAGAGACTCGGCTTATCACTGAGTCCGCACCAAGGGAGGATGGAAAGAACCTGGAGTTGAGGCTTGATTCACTACAAAGGGAACTATCGGAGCTCAGAGGCATAACTGCCCAGAAGGATGAGGAGATTGAGAGGCTTCAGAAGAACCTGGTGGCAGTGAGAATGAAGAAGGAACAGAGGGAGAGCCATCTGCGTAGGTCTATTGTGGTCATCGACCCAGAATCAGGCAAAGAGATGCGACCCGAGGAGGCCTACAAACTAGGGCTGATTGACTGGAAGATGTTCGTCAACCTGCAGAGCCAGGAGTGTGACTGGGAGGAGATCACGGTCAAGGGCCCCAAAGGAGAATCCTCGGTTCTTCATGACAGAAAATCAGGCCAAAAGTTTTCCATCGATGATGCGTTGCGTCTTGGGCACATTACAAATCGCCAGCTTCAGCAGTACATCAACAAAGAAATTTCCATTCAGGAGTTTGGTGTTATGGTCTCGGGCAAGAAGTGAATGCAATCACGCTATTAAAGCACATTTAGAATTTGTTTCTAGAAGAGTTTTTTCTGTTTCATCTCTGTTTAACAGTCTCCTTGTGTTTTATTGTACTTCCTTTCTGACTTTAATACTATGGTGACTTGACATTACTTTATCCATGATTCTTAAATGCACTATGTATTTATTTGCTCTTGCATATATAATTCTGTGGTACTGGCATAAATATATGGATTGCTATTAGGACTATTGCAAGCAAATTAACATTTAATGTGGTAGGACGAGTTTGCTCAGCTGAGATTGTATTACTTACACCGGGGTCTAGGGTAGAGAACATAACTTTGCATATCTTTATTGGATGTTGACATTGAAATCCACATGGATACTAAATGTTTCATTTATTTGTGGGTTTTTTACAAGGTTTACTGTGTGCACTCTAAACTTCAATAAAAGTCAAATCAAATTTGAAAAATTGTCTGGATTTTTTTGTGTACTCTTTTTATGTATATTTTTTCATGGTATTACTGAGGAAAATTACCATTTTATTCTGGAGATTTATTTTGAACATCTAAAAAGAACATGTTGATCAAATCAGAACAACTTTAAGACTTTGTGATGACCCTGCACCTATAGTGCTACTGTAGTCTCACTATTTGCTAGAAATGCTACTAATAGTGATAAGAGACTTCATTTACAGCATTTTTAAAAACAAAATTCCAAAGTACTAATAACAAATGTAAAAATTAGCCGTAACAGGGGTCCTGTTATCCTAGTAGGCATTATTATAATTACAACATCCTGCTGTTTGATTCCAGCCAGTGATGCTTGGTTGTATCTGAAGTCTCTTTTATGTAGACCTTAGTGGTCCCTAATACTGTATCTGAAGTCTCTTTTATATAGACCTTAGTGGTCCCTAATACTGTATCTGAAGTCTCTTTATATAGACCTTAGTGGTCCCCTAATACTGTATCTGAAGTCTCTTTATATAGACCTTAGTGGTCCCTAATACTGTATCTGAAGTCTTTTTATATAGACCCTAGTGGTCCCTAATACTGTATCTGAAGTCTCTTTATATAGACCTTAGTGGTCCCCTAATACTGTATCTGAAGTCTCTTTATATAGACCTTAGTGGTCCCTAATACTGTATCTGAAGTCTCTTTATATAGACCTTAGTGGTCCCTAATACTGTATCTGAAGTCTTTTTATATAGACCTTAGTGGTCCCCTAATACTGTATCTGAAGTCTCTTTATATAGACCTTAGTGGTCCCCTAATACTGTATCTGAAGTCTCTTTTATATAGACCTTAGTGGTCCCCTAATACTGTATCTGAAGTCTCTTTTATATAGACCTTAGTGGTCCCCTAATACTGTATCTGAAGTCTCTTTATATAGACCTTAGTGGTCATATAAGTCTTAATTATTCATTACATTAACAAAATAGGAAAAAATATAGTATAGTATGTGGAGCTTCCCCTACATTTTTTCCTATTTTTTTATGTCCATACCAGAAGTATGGTGGTGGACTGGTTGCTGGAGAGATGCCAGTTCACTTCCTTGAGCAAGGCACCGAACCCCCAACT
This sequence comes from Percina caprodes, assembly GCA_013375575.1. NCBI lineage: Eukaryota > Metazoa > Chordata > Actinopteri > Perciformes > Percidae > Percina > Percina caprodes. Next base: position 893,411 of record JABXJD010000227.1, read on the forward strand.
GCTCGGGGTGCCTTTCCATTTTTTTTGGTGGGGGTTCTCTGCATTTATTTCTCGTTCACACTCAAGTCCAGTTGGTGGCGCTAATGCACCATGAAGTTGGTTTGCCAACCGCCAATTAACCATAAAGAAGAAGAAGAAGAAGAAGAAGAAGAAGAAGAAGAAGAAGAAGATGCTTACCAGTACTGGATCACAAAATATCCCAATTTTACATATGAATACATTAAATTGGGACTTCAATTTGAGAACAGAATAACTGAGTTACTGCTTGGTTGCCTTTCCATGGGCAGCCCCCCCCACTCTGACATCTCTCCATTAGTGCATGCATAGGTACTGAGCATGTGTGTGTAATTCAGGCCTGTGTGTAATATATGTAATAACAACAGAGTGCAACTTGTAACTTCCCCTTGTGGGATTAATAAAGTACACATTATCATTACTATCAAATATCTATATACCACATAATCTGACTATTATATGACTGAATGTATGTATGGATATGAATGGAGGAATTAATGCACTTTTTATTTTTTGAGTGAATGTCTGGATATTTATGAATGGATAAATGAAATGGTTTTTTTTTACTAAGACTGAATGCGTATGAATGTGTATGGATGTAGGAGTGAGTGTTTGTAAGGCATGTATGAGGAACAGAAGTAGGTAGGAAGGGTGGCTTTATCTTATTTAATATAGAAAATGGTAATTTGTAATCTGCTATTTGCACAGCTCTTTGAGTGGCCCATATATTATACATGTACATTACACATATAGCCCATGTGTTACTGTATATTTGTCTTTTAATTGTGTGTCTGTTGTAACTCTTGCAGCAATGTTTCTCAGTGTCCAAGACACATTTGTCCTCAGGGAAACTAATAGAGATACTTTGATACTTTGATAACAACTCATTCATTTGTGATCACATGTAATTACCACAGCAAATGTTTTTATTTTGGATTACAGTTGTACTAATTTCTGTTTTGAAGTTCAGTTCTTGAAATATCTTCGCTGTTTACATATATTCTATGTTCTTTTTTTATTGAAAAAAATGCAATTTTGATTTATGAATATGAAACTTCCCTAATAAAATAAAAAAGATTAACAACATTACATACATTCCTATCTTTATATTCAAAATATGAAATAATATGTTTCCCTTCAAATGGGAAATTGTATGTGTTGTTTTAGATACCATATATCATTTTAAAAACTTTTCCAGAATGTAATACAAAATGAACAAAACATAAAAAAGATGAGTTAATGATTCTTGCTCACAAAAACTACAATAACAGTTTTCAACGTAATAATCCAGAGAGCAGCGGATGTTGCACGGGGAGGAGGGGCTCGGTCTCCCACGTGACCTGTGGGTGTGGGGGTGTGTTGTCTTCTCCCTCATTCAGTGCGACGTTTTATTAAAGTTGTAAGATGGCGACGGTGCATCTGAGAATCGGGGATTTAGTGTGGTGAGATAACCTTTAAACACTCTCCAACTCCTCTGCTTCTGCTTAACGGTCTTGCGTTTCATATCGTAGTATTAATGTAGGTAGTTTGACGTTAATATTTCATATCGGTGCTATCCAGAAGTTATTAATGGAAGTGTTCACGTCCTGTGTTGATTGTCAACCCAAACAAATTGCTAGCCAAGCTGACTCAGCCAGCAACCGTCGTTAGCACATAGCTAGCTAACGGACAAGCTTCAGAAAATGTTCAGCTAGACGAAAGGGAATACTTTTTTTCCAGATACAAACCAGTCGTTTATCATTTTAATTATTGCGCCGAGGGGGTTATCTGTAAAGCTTTTTTATTTTCAATTATTTTCAATGTTGTTGAAATGTTGTGGTCTGTGAAAAGGTGCGCTGCCACCGTAGCTTAAGCGGATATCCAACGTTAGCTAGCTAGCTAACATTAAATGTAAACTGTAGGGAGCAATTGCTTCACGTTTGCTCGTATTCCGTGTAAACGGTTGTACTTAATTCTCCCAAGACAACTTTCGTTTATCAAAATCTATTTATTCGTTCTCCTTCGTCTGAATGTGGGTCAATTTAACCCAGATAGCGTTAAGTTGGTTTAGCTAGCGTTAACGCTACTCGTGTCGTGTTTTCTTGTCGCACCGGTGTGTGTTTTTAATGGTGGTATTCTCAACATTGCGTACACAAGAAACTGGACTGGGGCTAACGTAAGTTGCCCTGTATATTGGCAACACGCATGACCAAATATCGTGGCACATTGTTTCTTAAGACTTTATTAATTGACAAATAACGTTTCTCCAGCAATTCATGCAGCGACTAACGTTAGGCAATTTGTTTTCACATGGTCCTTTTTTTTAAACGAGCCAAAGTCAAGTGGACCAACTTTTTTGTCCCTACTGTAGTTCATCTGGAGATTAACTGCTTTGGATTATGGGCAGTGGCACATTTTGGAAAACATTTGATGATGCAATCCGAACTGACCATAGAGCTACATTTATATTATATTAAACCATACTGGTGTAACCAATAAACTGTGAGAGAGGAGACACTGATATTGCTGTAACCTGTGGACTACCAATACCAAAGTGATGAAATAAATTGGACCTGAGGAAGCATCAGAATCCTCATATTCTTGGAGTGTGTTGTAATGTATCTGCACTAGCAAGAAAGAGGTCTATCAGTGCTAAATGTATCTCTTCTTTCAGGGGGAAGCTTGGTCGTTACCCACCATGGCCAGGGAAGGTAAGGAGGGCAAACATGCCAATTGCTGGTTTGGGGGAAAATAGATTCACACGTTTGCATGGCAAATGTAATGTTGCTGTTGGACTAGTAATTTGAATTTACGTTTCAGGTAGTGAGCCCTCCCAAGGACTTAAAAAAACCCAGGGGCAAAAAATGCCACTTTGTGAAATTCTTTGGAACTGAAGACCAGTAAGTATGCGTAATGAAAGGTAGCTGTTCTGACAGACTGTCCTTACATTTACTTCTCTATCAAATGTGTAAGAGCTGTGTTTGTGTGTACCTGTCCAGTGCCTGGATCAAAGTAGAGCAGCTGAAGCCCTACCATGCCCACAAAGAGGAGATGATTAAGATAAACAAAGGAAAACGCTTCCAGCAGGCAGTCGATGCTGTGGAAGACTTCCTAAAGAAAGCAAAGGGTAAAGAACAGGTGAGAGCTTCTATAACATACAATCCAGCATTTGAGATATACCTAGCGCTTCTAGATGGTCTCTCCTTTTTCGTCTTCCAAAAAATAAATTCCCTTTCATTTTGTATATTGTTTTATATAGATGCGTTGATGGGCTTGCCGCACTAGTCTTTCTGGTATTTCAATTTCTAATTGGATGGGGGGTGGATTTTCCTTGACTCAATATGATTTATCAACATTTTTTTGCTAGTCAAATTTACACACGTGCCGCCTGATTTATGACATGCACACAGCAGCATAGACGGCAACGTCTCACACACACACACACAACATGCACATCGTCATGACATCAGTAGGTGTTAGGCTGGCAGGGCTCCTTCCTGTAATACTCCTGGGTGTCGCGTTTAGTCTCAGCAAATGTTTATTCAGGTGGACACATGGTCTCTGTTACGGCCATCTGCCCACCCGTATGAGGGCATTCAACCTCCTTTTCTCCCTTTTGCTCGGTTTACATGTAACCTGCTTATTTCAGATCCATCCTGCATTTAAGACAGCATGTGTTGACATGCAAAAAAATAGTAGCACAAAATGATAATCTGTGTTTTTAACAGAACTTAGATGGCAAAGGAGACTCAAAAGGAAAGAAGACATCCAATAAGCCGCTGAAAATACTGGAGGAGGATGATGAGGATCTCAGTGCCCTGAAGGACCCCTCTGAGAAGGTCAGTAGGACACTGACAAGTTAAAACATTGTCCTGTCAAGCATTAGTAAATTGTTTTTACTCAAAAAATGAAGGAAGAGATGGAAGATTTATAAACTATTACTTTATGAACCCCCACCTTCCCTTCTTTGTGCATTGAGCCATGCACATACAGTGGTGCTCATAAGTTTACATACCCATGCTGAAGTTGACTAAAAAGAAAAATCTAAACTGAAAATCCAACCTTTTAAGGACAACAATTTTCTTCATGAATGAATAATGTATCATAAATAAATAAATGTTCTTCTGTTTAAATACAGGGAGCGTAAGTATGCACCCTCCTATGTTAAATTCACATAATCACAAAGCCTTCATACATGGAGATCGGCATGGGGAACTTTTCATAAAATCATCTCTCAATGCAAATCAAACCAGCTATTAGGCAAACTGAAATAACACCATGCCAATCTCTAGGTATGGTGAAGGGTATGTGATGATTATGCCCCCTGTATTTAAGGGAAGAACATTTATTTACAATACGTTATTCATTCATAAATTGGTGTCCTTGAGATCAATTTCCAAAAGATTATTATTTTTTGTTTTATTCCTTTAGCATGGGTTCCTAAACTTCCTATCTTTTCACTGTCTGTAAGGAATATTAACTTGAGAATGAGATCTTTAATTCGGTTCGTCTTCAGAAACCAGGCATTTGCTTTCCAGGCTAAAGCAATCTGATGAAATCGTCCGTGCGAAACCTGTAATGTTTCTTTTCAACTTAAAGCAATGACACCCCTGCTAAATTAAAGCTTTAGTGCATAACATTTTTATATCAATGACTGCTTTTACATTCAAGCCATTGCCAAATGAGTTGCTACAAAGCTAATTAAGACTATCCGCTCCACACAACTCTCTCTGGATTTCTCAGTATGATTACTGTATGTTTACAAAATGGTGTCGTTTGGCGACTTTTGTGCACACAAAATTGAGCGAAGGTAATGAGCTCTTCTGAAGAGTCCATGTCCATGCAAGCAGTTTTGTAGTGGGGGGGTGGTGCACGATAGAAGGCCTGTATCATGTGGACTAGCCGACAGTGTTGTTGTCATTACTTAGAATTCCTCATGGGGGAGACAGAAACTACGCACTAATGCTTTACGTGTTGCTGTGTCATAATAGCAATAAGTGCTAAAACTTTCACTTGCTGAATCTAATATAGAAAGTGAAGACTGGGGCTTACGCTATGGATACTAGCAAGTAAGTGTTTAGCCACATCTAACCCAGGTACCAGTGAACTATTCAGATGTTATTGGTTATTGAGAGGGGTAACTGCTGGAATTCAGTGAAACATAACTAGTAGCCATTATCTCAGGTTCTGCTTTTGTTTCCACCGTTCTCCGTTCACTTTGAAGGAAAGTTGAGAAAGTAGTCTTGGGCACGGATCAAGCGATGGTACTAAATCTGAGTTCTAGGTTGGGCTGGGCAATATGTCAATGTTGTATCGATATTGCGATATGAGACTAGATATTGTCTTAGATTTTGGATATATCATAATATCGTGACATGATATAAGTGTCGTCTTTTCCTGGTTTTACAGGCTGCATTACAGTAAAGTTGTCATTTCCTGAACTTACCAGACAGTTGTAGCTGTTTTATTATTTTACCTTTACCCACTAAGTCATTAAATTATTTCTGGAGAATACTTATCAAAAATCTCATTGTGTAAATAACATTTTATCAAAGCAACAATACAATCAACCATACAATATCGGCATTGAGGTATTTGGTCAAGAATATCGTGATATTTGATTTTCTCTATATCGCCCAGCCCAACTTCTTGGTACTGTCAGGGGTTGCCCGTACTTGTGTGATTGTGGTCAAGCCAGTTAGATCACAAAAAGAACCACCGTTTTACTACGCTCCCCTTTTGACCGGGGCAGTCTGTACTTTCAGGTCCTTATTAGTGTTTGTGTAAAAAGGTTATTCAGGGAAAGTCTTTTCTATTACTGTTACCGGCTGACCCTTCCTCTTCCTCCACTTACTACTGTAGCTAACGGTAGGCTGACATTACCTGATGTGTAACGTGTTATTAGTGTTTTACTAGCGTGATATGCAGTGGGGCTTCTGTTGTGTCGAACTTCCGTTTCAGAGCATCAGAGAGCAGCACAGACATTTACCTGGCACCAAAATCCGCCGCGCTATTTCGTGCAGTAGATACCGGGCTTTTAACATGCAGAGTTAATGTGAACAGAAAATTGCGTTGCCTGTATATCTTTGCTGCAAACACGCACGCATGTGGAAAGTGGTCGCACAACAGCAAAATGTTTACAGAGACGACCAAATAAAATGTTGACTTCTTTTGAATACGATTTTCCAGTTTTGTTTTTATATATTAAGAAGAAATATTGAACAGAGACCACAAAATGGTAGCCAATTTCCTCAATGTGGTTGCCAAGGGCAACCGTGTAACAGTTACTGTTGAGCCCTGCAATGTGTGTATGTGAGATAGTCTGGCGGGGGTTGTTACAAAGAGGGAAGTGTGTGTGTGTAGAAAAATGTGCTGCAGACATAGTGAAGCGCATGCTTTTCCATAGGTAGTGAAGCTACGTTAGTTAGTACTGTTTTGGTTTTGACCTGTTTAATGCAGCCAAATTAAATTTAAAGCTAATTGATTTAGTCTGAAGTAACCAGGGTCTCCCAGCTATGGGTCAGAGCTGCCAAACTGGAAACATAACACTAATCTACAAGAGAAGTCTGGGTCTGGTCTAACATCATTTCTCCAATTTGAGGGTTCTAGCTAGTGCGTGACATGCAGGCTCTGCATACATGGCAAACCACCAATGCACAATTAATCGTTATAAAATCACATTTACCCTGTTCACGATTTAATTTTTAAATAAAACTTTCTGTGAGTTTTAAACATAGACTGTATTAAATAGGTTTTAAGGCTCTCCCTTCTCTTCATTGGAGCCTCTATGTTTACAGACAGCTATAGGTGTTAAAAAAATGAAGTACTGCCAATTGTTTTGTCTTGACATGGTTCATGTGTGTAATAAAACATTACACTTAGTGAGAAAATCTCTATCTATCTATCTATCTATCTATCTATCTCTTGAAAATTACAATCAACGTTAAATTTTATCAAACAACAAAGGCATTCCCGACTGTTTAAAATGAGCGTGGACCAGGAGAGGTGCAACATCTGGAAGCCCCTGTATTTTAGAGGAAGCAACATGCATGCTTCATTTACTGTATTCTGGATTGATAGTATTATATTATGTTATGTTGTTGTTAGTCAGCCAGTGTATTTAACTACCTAATTTCTCCCTTCCAAAATCACTCAGAAGAGTAGTGTATCCCTGGTTCTTCCCCCCACCAGGGGTTTGCATCATTGTCACCTTTTTCACCCCTGATGAGTTTGCATTCCTGGTATATTCAAGGTTTCCACCTCCATATTCTGACCCCTTCTAGCAGAGGAGGCTGTGGCGCCATAACTTTCTCTTATCTCAAGTGGTATCTATACATCCATACTGTATATGACAGAAAAACACCCCCCACTATGGCAGACCTGGACCTCTACAAATTCACCCTTTTTGATTTAGAAGGTCAACATGTGTCTCTCTCCTCCTCAAGGACTTAACTGACTCTGACCCCGAGCCGTCCACTATTGAGAGGCTGGGGGCTGGACCTGGCTCAGGATTCAAGTGGGAAAGCAGTGTAGGTGAACCCCCCTTTCCATCAAGCCTGCCTTGCCTTGCTGTTCTTCTACCTGACTTTAAGCTTTGGCTTTATTCACCAGCAACTGCAGACCTTTCCCTTCTGACCTGTTTCTTACAGACACACACACACACACAGTGACACAGAGTGTTGTGAGTCCAAAAGGACACAGTATTTTTTAAGTAGTGTGTCAGTTAGTAGAGAGCTGTCACCACTAGCTGTTGCTACCCCAGACTTTTTCACGGTCTGCAGATTTATAAACCGAATCGTCCCATTTCCTGGTTTCAGGTGTCATCCTCTGCACTTCCTCTACAATACTGCAACATGTTGAATTAAACATTTGCCTGTTGGAAATGTAACCACCTTTTGCTGTTTTGTTTTCAGGCCAAATTAGTGTAGGACTGTAATGTAACTGATAGAGGGACTTATCGTTAATGGTCACTTATTAGGCCAGTCATCCTATACATAATAAAAAGCATGTGCATCCAGAGTGATCGGATCACAAGTGGACCGCTCTAAGTAAGTTAGTTGACACCTGGCATTATAATGTAGTCCCCACTCTATATGCCAATAAACGGTCCACTGTTACCATTTGCATACAGGGTAGTTAAGTGTATGTGTGTATAAATGTCAGTTGTTTGTCTTCCATAATTCATTCATTAGAAACATGCAATGACTGAGAAAGTGCTGTCTACAGCTTGTCTGTGTGCAGAGGGATGTAACTTTTCTCTGCGTGACAGCTCTGTGTCAACGTGTATCCTACATTTTCTGAACCTAAAAATAAAGATGACTTAACAGGGCCTGTGCAGGAGAGAGAGACATTTTCACTGGTCTCTGTATGTTCAGCTCTCACCACCTTTGTACCTTCTGACTAAATCGCTATCTGCATTATTTACATTTCATGAGTCGCGTTAAGTTACTTCTGATGGACACCCAACAAAATAACCGGGGACTATTATTGTGAAGAATTTAGAGGAAAGTAAACTAAAATTGCAGTTATTCTATAATTGCGGTCCCCGGAGACCCTTGTGCTGCGGAGCACAGAGCTCCAGACAGCACCAGAACAAAAATAAGTTGTTTACGTAAATACTTTACACACTACCGTAAACCCTGCTAAATGAATGTGGCCATATGCAGACCAGACCACGTCCTAATGTGGATTTAATGATCGGATCTCAATGGGTCTTGGATGCATTCACACCTGTACTTGGAGCTGACCACGGCCTCAGATCACTCAGGGTGGATCAGTTGTAAAACTGTTATTACCGAACCTCTAGTTCTTGTGAACAGCACACTGTTCCTTTTGTTCTGTGTTGCCGTGAGTATTCTAAAAGTCAAACAACATGGCTAACTTGCTGTTGTGTTGCCTAACCTAAATGGTTTGTACTGCAGCTGAACATATGCACGGTTCTTACTAGTTTATAGAGTTTCTGGTGTATTGCAGTTTTAAGAGAATTGCCAAATTTCTCTGGGAAACTAGCAACATTCAGGAATTTTGATTAGGCTTTCATCATTAACACTCCAGGGCAAAATTGGATTTTATGCCATGGATTGAATCACTCCCAAATTTCTTACCGACATCCATGGCAGTATGTTTAAGGACTATGAGGAGCCCTGTGTCAGCATGGTGTGTTGTAGACTAGATGGTTTCTGCACTGTATATTCTGCCTGGTCAGTACATATGTAAAGAATTAACTCTTCTTCTGTTGCAGCCTGTGAAGGACGACCCACATTTCCACCACTTCTTACTCAGCCAGTCTGAGAAGGTAAGAGGAAGCCTGCACTCTTTTCTTTCCTCTTCCTGGTGTAGTTATAGTTTTGGATTTGATAACCACTCTGAGACTAAAGTATTGAGTTCTCCTGTGAAGCGTGTTTAACAGTAGACGCAGCCAATCTGGCGCGCGCATATGAAATGTCATGGGATCACCGTAGCTATTTATATCCGCGCTGGTGCTCGCAACACTAGTTGCAGTCTTCTCCAAACAGAGGTGGCGCTAATGAGGAAAGGCTACCGACTTTGTCCTTTCTACAGACTAGAAGAAGAAAAAGGTAAACAACGGCAGAACTGACAGCAGCATTGACGTCAATGCTTGGATTTGATTGGATGACCTACTTGGTGGGATCAAGCCTTTCATTCACCATAAAAGAGCTCATGTTAACCCAGTGAGTTTACCAGAGAGACCTGCAGTTGCTCTGAGAGTCCTGGTATCCGGTTACTCTCTAGCTCTTTCAGGCTTCCTGTTTCCGCGCCGCTTAAAAAAATAGTGGTGCACGCCCTCTGCTCGAGATCTGCAAGATCTACGTAATTTTGACGTCACTATTGCCACCGTGGCTGCGGCTAGTGTAAAACGGCTCTGAGTGTGTCATCTTTGATTTGATCAATAGATTTTCACCCTGGACACACCCAAGCTGAGTTTCCCAGCAGCAGTGTTTCCCTTTTATGTTTTCACTGTAACTGCATATTAATTCCAATTTCAGTTTCAATAACAACTAGTTATCAGTATCAGCCTTGCAAAAAACAAGGCAGATCTCTAGTAGAGAATATTTTGGTCACCTCTGGCTGTCTGTTTCCTTACTACCCACAGCCAGCCTCATCAATGGAACCCATTAGCAAGCGCCTGAAGATCATTGAAGAGGTAGACTAACTTGTGAATTTTAGTAAGACTGACAAGTCAAAATGGTCTGAGTTTACTTTAATATACCAAAACAGATTAGTTTTGGTTTACTTATACATAGCAAACTGACAGTGTTGTTTTTTGTGCAGGACACAGGGTCAACCTCTATCCAAGCAGCAGACAGCACAGCCATCAACGGCAGCATCACACCCACAGATAAAAGGTATTTACACATCCTCGATGCAATGTTGTCAAAATCACTTATTACATTTAACCTAGGATAACCATTATTATTATTTTATTACAACAGTAATCACTGAGTTTCTTGGGTTTAAGCTGAGACCAATATGAATGCTAATTTGGCTTGCTCATGTTTGTTCTTTTTGCACTTTGCCCTTCAGGATAGGGTTCCTGGGTCTGGGGCTGATGGGTAGCGGTATCGTTTCCAACCTGTTGAAAATGGGTCATGTTGTCACAGTGTGGAACCGCACAGTAGAAAAGGTACTGTAATGAAACAGAGTCAGTGTCACACAGGCAACTGCAGCCTCCACTTTAAGATCCTTACTGATATTGTGTCTAATGGACAAGGTCTCATTAACGCCAGGGACCTGTTGCTGTGTTTGACTGGTGATAATTCATTTATCTGCTTCTGCTGATATTCAAATTTGACCACCTGCATGTTATAAATAGGAATGTTTCTAATACCTCACATTAGTATTGCTAAGAAATATGTCATATAAAATCATATGTTGTGTGTGTGTGTGTGACTCATTCCAAAAAATTCCCATTACATTTGTTTTATTCTGCATTAAATATGTCACCAATCTGCGTTACATTAATTGAGGTTGGCAAGCCTGATGTGGTTCATTATAAAAAAAGATTTGGTGCATGTCCTGTGTTTGGCATGCTGCTGATAATGCAGAAAGTGACTTATGCCTCTGTGTTCCAGTGTGACCTGTTCATCCAAGAGGGGGCCAGGTTAGGCCGGACTCCTGCAGAGGTGGCTTCTACGTGTGATATCACTTTCTCCTGTGTCTCTGACCCAAAGGCTGCCCGGGATGTGAGTGCCATTTCTACTACAGTAAAAAGCTTCTTGTGGAAGTGTAACATCACTAGCTTATGGGTAAAAAAAAAAAAAACTGTCTGTGTGTTTGTTGCTCTCCAGTTGGTGTTGGGACCCAGTGGAGTGCTGCAGGGAATCAGGCCAGGCAAATGCTACATAGAGATGTCCACTGTAGACCCAGAGACCATCACAGAACTCTCACAGGTATACACAAACATTACACACACACACACACACAGTGGGGGTCCTCCCTCAAGACAATGTTACAACCTGTTACCTTTTTTCAATAAATTTATTTTCACATCATTTAGACCATTATTATTACCACATCTGTGTCTAAAAGGTTGTGAAATCTAGAGCATATAATACATGAATTAAAAAAATAAAACTGTGGGACCAACTACAATAATTAGATCTGAGGAAAAGTCATTTAGGTAGTTTTGATGCTTTAAATTTTGCAGTAATTCTGCTTAAGTGCTGCCCAAAACAGCTTGGGTGCTGCACCTAAGCCATATAATGGTAGGGATTACTCTGCACTATCCTAACCCCTCAAAATTATTGTTGCTGTTCTTCTCCATCTGAAATCCAAACTGTTGGGGTTATTATTGGATTATTGTTAGTATTGCTGTGTTAAATGATTGCATGTTTGAATGTCAGGTGATCACATCGCGGGGCGGGCGTTTCCTGGAGGCTCCGGTGGCAGGAAGCCAGCAGCTCTCCAACGATGGCATGCTGGTCATCCTGGCTGCTGGCGACAGAACAGTCTACGAGGACTGCAGCAGCTGCTTCCAGGCCATGGGCAAGACCTCCTTCTTCCTGGGTATGTAGGGTGTACTGAGAGTAAGCTCACAGTTCAGAATGACACACCTTCTGGGTCCATAGCGGAGACTCCAGAAAAAAAAGCCTGCCACATAACCTTCTGTAAAACAGTGATTTGTTATTTTTACACTTTTTTGTAGGAATTAAACAAATAATATAACATTATACATTATTATGTTATAACATTTAGAGGTGCTGGTAGGTAAAGTGTGTTAACTTGGACAGTGCCAGGCTGAAGAGAGATTGATGCTTCAGCGTTAAATCTCCGCCGTGGCAATGTATGTTGGCTGGTGGAGACACGGACCTACGCCTTACCTCCCAAAAAATGTAACTACACGTTGCAGTGACGCTCAGCTATGGCTTGGTAGCGTTGCACCCCCAGTTAACCATAGTCCTTAGAAATCCACCAGAGGTTAGAACGCCAACGCAAAGGAAGCCCATGGCAACAGATACCGGCCTAAATTAGTAAAATCCGGTGCATTCTCTGGCGGCAACAGAGCAGTCCTGAAAGTGGAAAGTCAAGGATATAGACTGTCTAATTTGTGGATACCCAACATGATAACTGATTTCAGTCCAACAGAAATTTAGGCACAAACACACTGAGTATGATTATTTATGTGTGTGTGTGTGTGTTCTTTTAGGTGAAGCGGGTAATGCAGCGAGGATGATGCTGATTCTCAACATGGTGCAGGGCAGCTTCATGGCCACCATTGCAGAGGGGCTAACCCTGGCCCAGGCCACCGGCCAATCACAGCAGACCTTCCTGGACATCCTGTGCCAGGGCCAGATGGCAAGCACCTTTGTGGACCAGAAATGCCAAAGTATGTCCACACAAAGCAAGTTTTAAATCAGTTGTGTACAGAGTTACCTGACCCTTGCTTACTGGTTGTCAACATGTTTAAGTTTTGGGGTTGTGGCTATAGAAAACTGGTTGCATGAACACTGACAATGTCAAGCAAAAATATGTTTGAATTTACAGCAGACTAATAAAAACCTTCTTGTCCTTCCAGATATTTTACAGGGCAACTTTAAGCCGGACTACTATTTGAAACATATTCAGAAGGACCTGAGGCTAGCCATCTCCATGGGCGACATGGCCAACCATCCAACCCCAATGGCTGCTGCTGCCAATGAGGTACAATTTTTTTTTTTTTTTGTACTGTGGACTGGTGACCAGAAAACTAGGTACATTCCACATGTTTCTGAAGAAATGCAATGGAGTCATTAGTCTATATTATGGCTTCAGAGATTAGATTAAGCAACATTAAGCGCTGGGTGTAAGATTTCAGCATATGAATAAAGTAATGTTACCTGAGCCGCTTTTAATATCCGCCGACATTTCAGCAACACAGAACATCCCAACTGTATTTTACTTTGAGGAACATGAAAATGGAATGAACAGAGCATTGTTGGTATTAAAATGGTGTACAGTGTGCGTTTTGTTCATACGTGATGTTCTATATTCATTTCACTGTATTTATGCTTCACTTAAATTTTAAGTGTAAAAATGTATATTTCCATTCTGAACTCTAATAGGCTACTGTATTTTAAAAAGAATTCTAGTGCTAGTTAAGCTTTGTGTTGATGGCCTTTAGTCTATAATGTGGCCATTTAAAAAAATATATATTAAAGGTCCCATGGCATGAGAATTTCACTTGAGTTTTTTTTTTTTTTACATTAATATCAACAGCCTGCCTATGACCCCCCCATGGTGATAGGTGTAAACCGAGCCCTGGGTATCCTGCTCTGCCTTTGAGAAAATGAAAGCTCAGATGGGCTGATCTGGCGGTAACCTGGCCCATAAGGGACAAGGTTGCTGCCCCTTTCTCTGCTTTGCCCGCCCAGAGAATTTGGCCAGCTGCATGCTTCGGTTCTCTTGCAGTTGGTCAAGGCCACACCCCCACCTTGATCAGACGGGATGAAATGGATAAACTTGAACAATTTGGGACAGTTTGAATAGAGCCTCCTCAATAGTATTTACAGCTACAGACTCAGAAATGACACATCCTAAGGAAAGCTCATTGTGGGACTGGCTCTAGTGGCTGGAATTCTGGACCAAGGCTGAGTTTTGGGAAAGAGACTTCAGATACGGTATTAGAGGACCACTAAGGCCTATATAAAAGAGACTTCAGATACAGTATTAGGGACCACTAAGGTCTATATAAAAGAAACTTCAGATACAGTATTAGGGACCACTAAGGTCTATATAAAAGAGACTTCAGATACAGTATTAGGGACCACTAAGGTCTATATAAAAGAGACTTCAGATATGGTATTAGAGGACCACTAAGGCCTATATAAAAGAGACTTCAGATACAGTATTAGGGACCACTAAGGTCTATATAAAAGAGACTTCAGATACAGTATTAGGGGACCACTAAGGTCTATATAAAAGAGACTTCAGATACAGTATTAGGGGACCACTAAGGTCTATATAAAAGAGACTTCAGATATGGTATTAGAGGACCACTAAGGTCTATATAAAAGAGACTTCAGATACAGTATTAGGGGACCACTAAGGTCTATATAAAAGATACTTCAGATACAGTATTAGGGGACCACTAAGGTCTATATAAAAGAGACTTCAGATATGGTATTAGAGGACCACTAAGGTCTATATAAAAGAGACTTCAGATACAGTATTAGGGGACCACTAAGGTCTATATAAAAGACTTCACATACAGTATTAGGAGACCACTGAGGCCTATATAAAAGCATCCAAAGAGCATCATGTCATGGGACCTTTTTTTTTTTTTTTTAAAAAGAAAAAAATAGTTTGCACTAATTAGTGTTTGTTCCTTATGATCTTAGTCAGAATTTAAGCATGTTAATATTGGCAGTGCGGCCCCCTCTTCTGTATTAAAAATGTACCTGAATACTGTGACCCCAAAATTGTGGTATGAACCAAACCGTGAGTTTTGTGAACCGGTCCACCCTGTGTACAGAAAACATCTTGTTTACTGAAATGTTCTTCCATCAAGCACCTGCAGCAATACTGAATCTTTTGTAACAATAAATGAATAAAAGCTAACATAACAATAGGAGTGAGGCATGGGCAATCAAACTAAAACTCTTTATTTTGCTGTTCCTTTGCAGGTTTACAAGAGGGCTAAGGCACTGGACCAGTCAGACAATGACATATCTGCCGTCTACAGAGCCTACATTCACTAGAGCGAGGTGTGAGCTTTCCTCTGGACCACACAGTCTTTAAACCCTTCTAGTTTTTCCCTTGTCATGTAATGAGTTTTATTTTTAAATTCTTCTTTTTATTTAATTTTTGCCACAGCGCCAGCCATGTTTGCTGCCCACAAGTCATGGGATTGTGATTCCTTTTGTTAGAGGCAACCTTAAGCATTGCACTGACTACTGGGGGAATATATGCTGTAAGAGTGTTCCGAAATGAGGTTGTACTACTGCAGTTTGCTGTAGGGGCAGTTTGTCTGGTTTCTGGAGTATGGTGGAAGTAAAGCAGGCCAAGGATGGGGGCTCCAGTTCAGCTGTGAAGAGCAGGGCGTCCCGCTCAAGCCAGAGAAAACACTGTCAGGTTTTGTGGATGCATAAACCCTAAAGATTTTTTTTGTTTTGCAAATGAGTATATTTAATTGAGTGTGATCATTGCTTTTCTTTTAAATGTCCAGAATTCCATGAGAGTAAACACCAAGAACATGCCACTGCATTGCCTTAATATTGAAACCCTCAAGTCTTCAATAATAGTATTTATTTATGTTTCTTTTTAGGTCTTCTTGGTGCAGGTTGGCCATGGCTCGTTTCTGTATTTGAGATGATTAATGCTTTTACGTTGGTGTTTATGACCTTTTCTTTAACAGGTTAATGACAGAGCAACAGATGTGCTGAGGCCTTAAAATGCAGTAATAATTGATATTTCTCATCAAGACTTGAGATTTCCACATTTGAAAACCCTTTGTTCTTGTGTTTGGAAGAGCTCTCATTTAAACTGTTTTTCTTTTTTAATATATTACTCTGAAACTAGATGAATCCACTTTTTGAGTTGCATTTTAACTGATGTCATAATTAAGCCCGACGTCAATCGTGTTTTTATCTGGTTGTTGGAGGTAAAAGTTATGGCTGGGTATTGAAGGCCAGTTTTAGAGCATCACCGGTCACACGATTAAAAACCGAGCTAATGAAACCGTTTGAAGCGGGTCAGTGGTTGGAGAATTTCATTACTTTAGAAGACGGAAACGTAAATACGTCGTATTGAGCTCCACCTTAGTTGGAATGAAATTGTTGATAAACTGCTACATAAGTATAACCCCATCACCCACAGGTATAAACACACAGACACTCAATTACTTCAGCTAATCGGTTTGGGAAAATATGGAAATGTACAGTCAATGTTAACATGAGCTCTCATTTATTATTTCTTAGATCTGCCTCAAACAGATTTTAGGTTTAATAAAGGGGGAGGAGGTGGGGGGTCAAATGACGGGGCAACCTTGACTACGTAGTAGAGGTCTTCACTCTGTTCTTAGTGAACACACGTCATTCAGGTTTGGAACCTGACCGATAAATTGGCTTTCTCTGCTATAAGCTCACGAGTCATTCTACATGTCGGCTGATAAGTAACGAGGAATGTCGGCACGCAAATCTGATGCCAAAGACGTGTTCGAGGTCTTCAGAAATAGTGTCTCCATTATATAGTTTGTCTGTCAGAGAGCACTAGAAAGTGTTATACTCTGTAAAATGTCCCGCTTAATACATATAGTGAGCACAGTGCTATAGTAAACAAATGTGAAGAATTGTTATAAAAAAATAAAATATATAAAAAGTTAAAGATCTTTTTTTTTTCAACTTTGTTTAAAATGATATTTTTAACTTTCAGATGTTTTTTAACATTCTGTGTCAGGTCTAATTATAATTGCGTCCATACCAACTTTGGATTTGGTCCAGAATTTTGGACCTGTGAAGACCTCTACTACGCCCTGTAGTGTTACACACACACACACACACACACACACACACACACACACATACATAAGTATGCAGATGCAAATGACAATATGCAACAGAAATATGGCACGGTTGTGGATAGTCAACCAGGAGTGTGGTATACCTGAGGAGGGGAAACTTGGTAGAAGAATAAATGGCTTTAATCTGTTGGTAGTCTTGCATTGCCAGACCTTCTTCCACAACACTGCGGAGGAAGGTCTTGTTAGTCCACACAGCATTCTGGGATGGGAGAACAACGTGCTCTGGTTTATTGGCGTTTCTTCAAACCAATCACAATCGTCTTGGCCGGCGCCACGGTGCCTCTGCAAAATAGTCTCAGGAAGGAAGTTGTTTTGGTGGAACATGTGTACGTTCAGAAGTAGTTTTAGTCGTCAACAGAAGACTCAGATTGGACAGATAGTCTAGCTAGCTGTCTGGATTTACCCTGCAGAGATCTGAGGACCAGGTAACCATAGTCCTCAGATTGGACAGATAGTCTAGCTAGCTGTCTGGATTTACCCTGCAGAGATCTGAGGACCAGTTAACAACAGTCCTAAGAAATCCACCAGAGGTTAGAACACCAACACAGAGACAGAGGACGGGGATGGACATCCGGCAGAATTTCCTGCGACACCGGAGCATTCTCTGAAGTGGAACGTCATGGATATAGACTAATCGATACTGTGACTGTTAGAGCGCTCTTCTTTCCACCACTAAATAGTGATGCAACACAATGTGTGAAGTTATAGCTTAGGTCTGTTAGCATATTTGCAGAGTAAGTATTGGTTGTATGCCTTGTTCATTTTCTGTCCAATTTGACCAACTTTTACAACTCCATAATGCAAGAAGGATGTGGGTATTATTTGGGGCTCTAGTCACAAATGGTGTCAGCAAATATGTGCAGAAATGGGTAAATCAAGATGGCAAATATGACATCAAGTCTATATCCTCATAAGAAAGAAGACTATTGGTAGTTGGCCCCAGCTGGGATGTGACTGAGCGATTGACATGCTGTAGCACCAGACCCTGTTCTTCATTCTAACCCATACTGGAGGAGACAAAAAAAAGCAGGGGAGTGGATACCAGACAATTGTATTTTGTTTCTTTAAGGCCCTTCTTTTTTATCAGTTTCAACTGTATATAAATGAGTTGAGAAACACAACACGTTTGTTTAATAGAATCCAAATCCTATTTTGAAAGATTTTCTGTTTGCCGAACAGATGATAAAGGTTTTGGATGTTGGTGCCTGTTACACACTGAGGAAAAGACCAGTTTTAGAAGATGGAAGTAACTAGCATACTAGGTTGCATAGGGTTTCTTTTATAACTACAATAACCAGGATTAATGAAAACAACGAGCGACTGTCTAACATCTTTGTCTCTTAATACTGTGGGTTGTTGAATTCAAGTCTAAATGGTTTATTATGTGGGTTATATAATCTGGTTTATCCCGTTAAAAGAAGGAGGGTGTAACTTTGGTTTTGGGGGATATTTATGATTTTATGTACATGTAGAAGTATTGGAGACTTTTGTGCTGTTTAATAAATCCTCTACTGATTATTAACATGTTTTATTACTGATCCAGTGTTGGCAGCTCCGCCGCCATTGGTGAATAGGAACTATTCTATACTATAATTTTAAAGTGCTATGGAAATGTAGTCCATTTCCCATCTCGTTCAGCTAATAATATTTTGACTTAATTTGCTTAGATCTGTATTTGGCACTTAATACCTCTCCAATCCAACAATTGGTTTCTCAATGCGTCTCAATATTTCTTTTACTTTCCTACAGTGTTTCCGCGGGGTCTTAAAATGTATAAATAGTATGTATGACACGCCAATTTGTGTGCCATTATTGGCTTGTTATCAAGACGCATACTCGCTTTTTAGCGTGTTTATTAATGCCGTTCGGCCTCCATGGATCATGTCCTAAACTCAACAGTCAAGTTATTTTTTTTCTCTTTTCCTAAATCCCAACCGCGTCACGTGTCCTAAACTTAACCGTTGCTTTCTTCTCGCGATAACACGGCAAGTGACGTGTATGTTTACGTCTGCTGTATAAAGCGTAGACATACACGCGCATAGCTCAAAATGCGTAGGCCTACAGATAACACGCCACTTGGCTTAAGAAAGTCGGTGTGTACAGTAGGTTTACGGGTTGTCTAAACTTGAGTCCTTAGTTTTAAATTCGCTGTGTTCTAGGTCTTAAATCAATTTAAAAAGGTCTTACTTTTCCTACGTCCATGTAACGCCTCTGATGCTCATTGAAATTTATTTTATTCCATGGTAGTTCTTTCTTTCAATAGTCCAAATAGCATTTGTTGTACATGTACAGCAAATAATCACTACTACGCCCAGATAAATTATTCCTCTGTGTTGCTTTATTCAATTTGAATACATTTATCTACTTTGCACGTACTTCCTTGACTCTGCATTTTGTTGTACTTTTAATGTTGTGATATAGGTCTTAAAAAAGGTCTTAAATTTGACTTGTTGAAACCTGCAGGAACCATGTCCTCTTTTAAACCAGTCACAAATACATAGCTTCATCTTTTGGTCATTTCCTCAAACAGCTGGACCCTTTTAACAAATGTTGAAATGAGGAGTATTTTCAGTAGTGGATGAATCCACATTTGGTGTTCAAGTGAGTATTTGTGGCAGCAGGAGGTGTGTGGGTGTGCGCGTGGGTTGGGGTCAAAAATAAACTACACCTTGTGTTTATGGTAATGGCGTTGATCACTGATGTGTGTCAAACAACGATGGAGCTCTGTGGCCCAGAGGACGATCTGTCAGGCGTCGATACACACAACAATACTTAGTAGTATTTAGCTATTTTCGTGGGATTAGGACACAGAAGCCCTGTCAGATCATGATTATGTTTTGGTCTAGTAATGTGGACTTGAGGATCCAGTCCCTGAAGTGGGACCAAGCCTTTATTTTCCATAAATAAAAGTTTATACTCTTTAACCCCGGGGGAGGAATTACAGTTTCCACTCAGTTGTTCTTAGAACACACAATGCACAGGCCTGCTATCCATACACATGTTCACATATACAGTGGTGCTCAAAAGTTTACATACACATGCTTAAGTTGACTAAAAAGAGGAATAAAAAAATCATGTTTTGGAAATTTATTTTAATACCTAAATTAAAAAATGAGGTAAAATCCAACCTTTAAGGACACCAATTTTCTTTGTGAATGAATAACGTAAATAAATAAATGTTCTTATTTAAAATACAGGGGTCATAAGTATACATACCCTATGTTAAATTCCCATAGAGGCAGGCAGATTTTTATTATTAAAGGCCAGTTATTTCCTGGATTCAGGATATTATGCATCCTGATAAAGTTCCCTTGGCCTTTAGAATTAAAATAGCCCCACATCATCACATACTCTTCACCATGCTTAGAGATAGGCATGGTTTTATTTCAGTTAGACTAATACCTGGTTTGATTTGCATTGAGAGATGATTTTATAGAAAGTATCCCATGCCTATCTCTAAGCATGGTGAAGAGTATGTGATGATGTGGGGCTATTTTAATTCTAAAGGCCAAGGAACTTTATCAGGATGCATAATATCCTGAATCCAGGAAATAACTGGCCTTTAATAATAAAAATCTGCCTGCCTCTATGGGAATTTAACATAGGGTATGTATACTTATGACCCTGTATTTTAAATAAGAACATTTATTTATTTACAATACGTTATTCATTCACAAAGAAAATTGGTGTCCTTAAAGGTTGGATTTTACCTCATTTTTTAATTTAGGTATTAAAATAAATTTCCAAAACATGATTTTTTTAATCCTCTTTTTAGTCAACTTAAGCATGTGTATGTAAACTTTTGAGCACCACTGTATACATGCACAAATGGAGAGATGTCAGAGTGGGGGGGCCGCGACTGCTGGTGCCATGAGCAGTTGGGGATTCAAAGCCTTGCTCAACAGCAGTACCCACACCCTCTTACTTTTTAAAGGTCCCATGACATGCTCTTTGGATACTTTTATATAGACCTTAGCGGTCCCCTAATACCGTATCTGAATTGTCTTTTATATAGACCTTAGTGGTCCCCTAATACTGTATCTGAAGTCTCTTTATATAGACCTTAGTGGTCCCTAATACTGTATCTGAAGTCTCTTTATATAGACCTTAGTGGTCCCCTAATACTGTATCTGAATTGTCTTTTATATAGACCTTAGTGGTCCCCTAATACTGTATCTGAAGTCTCTTTATATAGACCTTAGTGGTCCCTAATACTGTATCTGAATTGTCTTTTATATAGACCTTAGTGGTCCCCTAATACTGTACCTGAAGTCTATTATATAGACCTTAGTGGTCCCCTAATACTGTACCTGAAGTCTCTTTTATATAGACCTTAGTGGTCCCTAATACTGTATCTGAAGTCTCTTTTATATAGACCTTAGTGGTCCCCTAATACTGTATCTGAAGTCTCTTTTATATAGACCTTAGTGGTCCCCTAATACTGTATCTGAATTGTCTTTTATATAGACCTTAGTGGTCCCCTAATACTGTATCTGAATTGTCTTTTATATAGACCTTAGTGGTCCCTAATACTGTATCTGAATTGTCTTTTATATAGACCTTAGTGGTCCCTAATACTGTATCTGAAGTCTCTTTTATATAGACCTTAGTGGTCCCTAATACTGTATCTGAAGTCTCTTTTATATAGACCTTAGTGGTCCCCTAATACTGTATCTGAAGTCTCTTTTATATAGACCTTAGTGGTCCCTAATACTGTATCTGAAGTGTCTTTTATATAGACCTTAGTGGTCCCTAATACTGTATCTGAAGTCTCTTTATATAGACCTTAGTGGTCCCTAATACTGTATCTGAAGTCTCTTTTATATAGACCTAGGTTCGGGCCATGGGCCTTGAGTCTGACGCGTGGTGTAGGGGCTGAAACATAATGTTCTATAGGCTACTGTTGGAACCCCTCATAGTAAAAGCTTGACACAGTAATTACACTTTGGAGAAAGATATTGATGATTGCGTTTACATTTTTGATGATATGTAATATGTTATATTATATAACTCTAATAACCACTATAGATGCATATGTTTACTTGCTGATTCAGTTACTAGCAGTGGTGTAGTCTGTGTAACGCAGGTATGTATTCCAAAAAAGAAAGCTCCAGAATTTCCATACAACACCTTTAAAAATGTGCAATGGCACGTACTGTACAACAACATACTTTCCATTCTAATTTGATATACTTTGAATTGTCATCTGTTTTTTTTCTTTGAATAGGGTAAATAAAGGTATTTTCACCCAAAATTTCCCTGGGGGACGGCACTCAGACACATCATGATATGCCGCCCTCCAAAAACGCCCATTCTGGCCCATAGATATACAGTAAAGTACATTAGACTACACCACTGGTTACTTGTACTGGCATGACAGTGACAGGGGAAGACAATGTTTGTGAGACGCGGGGCGGAAGTTGTATGCCCAAATAAGGACTAGTGGGTGAGGCCAGGTTAATAGTGAATGTGTGACCTGCCTAATGCTGCATTCATGGAGTTCTCGTAAAGAACAAATCACATTTCAATCGGTTTGTGGTTTGGTCTGAATTACTCTTGCAATGCCTTTCAACACAGCGTTGCGAAGTAACAGGTCAGAATATATGTCACATCAGTCCTCAAACATATAGTTCTTTTTTTAAATGACAAGCACGCGACCTGATTTTATGATGAGAAAATAAACTAAACCATACAAAGCTGAAAATGTATTATGTGATGCTTATATGCAGGGGCGTAGCACAAAATTCCCTCAGTGCCTTACGTTTTTACATGCCAGCATACAGGTCGTGTCTTGATCCAAATTGTCATTTTTATATCCTATTTGCTGCTATTTTGGGTCCTTTGTGAGCGCTGGCGTTATTTCCGACAGCACCTGAAGGCAACATACCCTCCGCCAATCAAGAAGGTAACGTTAGTGAGAGCCCTTCATCCCAAGGAGAGGATAGTATTTTAAGGTGTTTATCAAGTGTTTGCATCTGTGTTCTGCACATCATGCTCAACCCGCAAAGGTCTCTGTCCGAGCTGCCCAAGATGTCGGCTGCCAGTCAAGTGGAAAGAGCTGTGTTGGTAAGCAGAGCTGCCTCTGCGACTAATGTTAAGCAGAGAAGCACATTACTGTTTGTGTGGCTAGCTGCTTTTCGGACTGACCCGTCGGTTAATACACTAGATATTTTAAAAGAATGTAGCTATAGCTAGCCTGGGCGTAAATTGCGTATCTGCTTGTGTAGCTAGCTGCTACTAGCCGAGACGGACAGTAGCATCCGCGCGCTACAATGCCAGTGCTGTAGCCAGGGCTCGCGCTGTCACAGTCATTCTGTGATGATGCTGACAATGCATGGGCCTGTTTTAATGTTAACACGCCAGATAAACGAAGCACGCAGTGGCCCTAACACATTATCACGACTAACGTTAACTTACCAACTCAACTCAGTTAACTCTTCTCGAGATTAACAGTCCCGGTTTGCCCTTAAGGGCCTAGATATTAGCGCGTTTTATCCCATTTGCTGCAAATCCCACGCAGTAGTGACACTTCAACAGTACTCCTACCAAACACACGAACAAATTAAAGCTAGCTAAGTCTCTAAAACCTGTTATATTATTACCTTTTAATGACATTAAGCATTATGATATGCCTCGGGAAATAGTTAAGTTGACATGGGTTAATAGTTAAAGTTTATTTCAAAATTAGGTTTCCCGTTTTAAATGCTCCTCGAGTTAACGTGCTCAGTTAAATGAATATATAATACCTAATTAAATAATTCATATGGATACATACAGAAGAAAAATATCTTACCACATTTGACGTATGTCAAATACGCGTATGCATATTTAACCCGGGTAATTATTATGAAATGTTATTACAACATATTACTTTTCACAATAACCGAGTTTACCTCAGCAGTTTTTGTTTCCAAGCGTCCTTTTCCAAAGTCTGTTTTTATTTCACAACAGGCCAGAGCCCGTTCTGTGATTGGTTGTCTGCTAATTCACACCAAAGCAACAGCCAATCACATGCCTGGATCTGCTCTGTTTGTTTAGAATTGACAGATTACCATTAGGAAAAGCTGCATTATGAAATAAACCCACAGTAAACAAATATACATGGCATGTAGTAATATCTGTGATTGTGAAACAATTACACGTAACACTACACTTCTGTATTTATATTCCCATCTATTTTGTGATGTCTGATATATTTCTGTAATATTGAACACTTTGGGTCTGCACATTCACTGATCTTCAGGTTGACTGAGGGAGTCAGCACTCCTTTAAAGCTCCCATATTCTGCTAATTTTCAGGTTCATAATTGTATTTTGAGGTTGTACCAGAATAGGTTTACATGGTTTAATTTTCAAAAAACACCATATTTTTGTTGTACTGCACATTGCTGCAGATCCTGTTTTCACCCTGTGTGTTTAGGTCTCTGTTTTATCTCACATGAGACATCTCACTGGTTTTAGCTCCAGAGTGAGACATCTCACTGGTTTTAGCTCCAGAGTGAGACATCTCACGTCTATACTATCTTTGTTGGGAGCTGCACATGCTCAGTAGCTCGGTAAGATCCCATCAGCTGATAACTCTTTCTCCAGCTTTGGTCAGTCCAAGGCAGGATTAGCTGGGAGACTTCTTCTAGACCAAGGCCACTTGTGGAAAACCTGCACAACAGGGACAGGAAGTAGTTCTTTTGGAGATTATGGCCAACCAGTGGCTGTTGGAGCAGTGTTTTGCCATTGACAACGAGCTAGCATGCTACGGTTAGCCACCTCGTCTCTAGTGACGTAGAAAGCCGTGCAGATGTTGGACAGCTCACCTGGAGACTGAAGACAGAGGACATTCAGAAACCGGATCTCACTATGAACACCATGGATGGGTTATTTTTTTATGAGTGTGGAAGCACCAGAGACACAAAATAACCCCCCAAAACCCAGAAAAAGTGATTTCTTTTTTTTTTTTTCACAATATGAGCACATTAACTCCGTAAGGGCAAACTTTGATTAATTTGTTAACAAATTTATCATTGTATTTCTAGTCTACACCCTTCAACACGTCTCTCAAACAGTTTGAACAAAAACAGGACCTTTGTTTATTGCTGTTGTGTTGTGCAGCATTATTTGTAGCTACATGTGCACCTAATAAACTGGCACCTGAGTGTCCATACATAGAAAAGGGATATTCAACTTTTACAGCTCAAGGAGTCAGTGTGGCAGTTAAATTGGGCCAGATGGAGGAAAATGAACAGATATTCATATACAAATTCCAATGAAGTTGGGACGTTGTGGAAAACGTAAATAAAAACAGAATATAATGATTTGCAAATCATTTTCAACCTATATTCAATTGAAAACACTACAAAGATGAGATATTTTATGTTCAAACTGATACAGATTATTGTTTTTGTTTTGTTGTTGCAAATATTCACTCCTTTTGAATTTGATGCCTGCAGCACGTTCCAAAAAAGCTGGGACGGTGGAATTTTTTACCTCAATGTTACATCACCTTTCCTTTTTAACAACACTCAATCAGTGTTTGGGAACTGAGGACACTAATTGTTGAGGCTTTGTAGGTGGAATTCTGTCTCATTCTTGCTTGATGTATGTAATTTGCACTTCATAAGACCTGTCTCCCTTATTTTCAAAAATAAGACTGCCCAGTCTAGTACCCGCACTCTCTTACTCCGACGCCACGCCGTCGTAACAGAATGTGGCTTAGCATTGTCTTGCTGAAATTAGCAGGGACGTCCATGAAAAAAAGACATTGCTTGGATGGCAGCATATGTTGATCCAAAACCTCTATGTACCTTTCAGCATTAACGGTGCCTTCACAGATGCGCAAGTCATCAATGCCATGGGCACTAAAACCCCCTACCATCACAGATACTGGCTTTTGACCTTTTGCGCTGATAACAATCTGGATGGTCCTTTTCCTCCTTGGCCCGGAAGACATGGCGTCCATTATTTCCAAAAAGTTTTTGCATCAGTCTTTGAGATGAGCTCAGGTAAACTCGAACATTTACTGTATGAAATGAAAAATTTCTCAAGGGTTTGCTTTACTTTGAATCACTGCAATAATATTTAGTTGCATAACCATTTATTTCTAAGAACTGCTTCACATCTGTGTTACCTGGAGTCGACCAACCTCTGGCACCTGTGAACAGGTATTCTACCCCAGGGCGATTGAACTACATCCCACAATTCCTCTGCATAACTGGGTTTGGCCTCAGAAACAGCATTTTTGATGCCACCCCACAAGTTTTCTCTGGGATTGAGGTCTAGGGGTTGGGCCGGCCACTCCATAACATCAATTTGGTTTATCTGGAACCAAGACTTTGCTCCTTACTGGTGTGTTTTGGGTCCTTTAGGGACCCAACAAACAATTTTGCTCTCATCAGCCTACAGAAAGTTGCGCCATTTCTCCTTTGGCCAGTCAATGTGTCCTTTTGGCAAATTTCAACCTATTCAATACATGTCTTTTTTTCAGCAATGGGACAGGGGGGGGGGCTTCTAGCTGATAGCTTTGCTTCACATAGCCTTCTTCTGATCGTAACAGTCACAGGTAACTTTGAGTCTTCTTTAATTTTCCTGGAGCTGATCATTAGTCGTCGAGCCTTTTCCATTTTGTCTATTCTTCCATCCATTCCAATGGTAGTTGACCGTTTGTTTTTCCCCCCACGTTGTTCAGGCTTTGGATGCCATTTCAAGGCATTTCAAATCATTTTGGCTGATCAGCCTATCATTTTCTGCACTTCTGTGTCTAGAACGAGCCATTGTGTGAAATGCACTATAACCAGCATGCACATTTGCTTCCTTCCTAAAATATGCACCATAACTGACACTTTTTTTCTCCACAGAATCAATCCGCTCACTAATTGACCACAACGCTGCTATTATTTTGAACATGCCCCTTGCAATTACAGATTTAATTCCACAGAATGAGCGGCATGCATGTCATGACTGTTGGGTTTGTTGGTTTTCTATGACTCTACAACACTTACTAGTAAATTATTTGCTATGTATAAATAGCACTTCTACCAAAAATTATGATTTATGAGGTTAGTGATGTTGTACTGCTATTATTTTGAACATAACTGTACCTACATATGAGCAATGTGTGTAAAGTTAATGTTTTTTTTTTTTCTTTAAGATTTATCTTAGCTAATAATGTGTGGGATTAATGTTAATGCTTTTTTTAAGACCCCTGCAGAAAGTCTGAGGACCTCCTAGGGGCCGCAGACCCTTTGTTAAAGATCTCTGCTATAGAATAAAGTGAGGTCCAAAGTACAAATACCACAGCAATACATGAGGGAATGCTGTTCAAGATGTGTAGAGTATGAATAGGGAAAAAAGCATGAACTGTATTAACTGTACAAGTAGGAGATGTAAAAATAGAAGGCAAGGGGTTGTGTTTAACCTATGATAACAGTGCATAATATTCTTTGTTAGTGTCAGAGTCGGGCAGTGAGAGAGTTGTACAGACTACCTGCAGTGGTGTTCATCTGCACACTTGGTGGTGTCATAGTGCGTTCCATTTACCTCCGAAGCTGGAGCTGGGAATGCCGTCACACCCGAGTTGAATGCGTTCCATTCACAAGTCTGATTTTGATTGTTTTCATTAGCTCTAGCCAGGTTAGCCACTGTTAGCAATACCAGTTGATACAAACCGCGTAACAACATGTCCACAGATAGAAGATGGACAGGACTGTGTGTACGACTGGTTTAGTGAGACACAAATAAGACAGAAGTGATACTAACTGTATGTTACTACAGCTTTCACTGCTGTGGATGCACGGGGCAGCCATGTTGGATTTCGAGCTCGAAAATCTGAGGTCAGGGGCGTGTGTTTCCAACTTTGAAATGGAACCCATTATCAATCTAAAGTCGATTTGTCCCAATCCTGTTCACAGTAATGGATCGGAGCCAATTTTGATATTTTCTAACTAATCAGGGATCTGCATTGCCTGTTTACCTGACTCTGATCAGGTACATCAGCTTCTAGTGACCACATCCTTTAATCACGCACACCCTGCGCCACAGACACACCGCCAGACTGCCTGAGGACCAGGTCTTTGTATCGGCAGATACTCAGTATTTAAAGAAAATTGGATCAGATTGGGGGTCGGGTCTCGTCCCTGTGTCAAGATTCTGTTTTTAGTTTTTCCATTTCCTGTTTTATTTTGTAGGTTCTCTGTTCTCCCATGTGTTGTCTTATTTGACTTCCTGTCTTCTATTTTCCCACCTGTGTGATTACCTGTCCCCGCTCTAATGTGTTGCACCTGTGTCTCGTTGTCTCCCCTGTCTTGTGTATTCCCCTCACCCCAGTTTGAGATCGCCTGCATCCTGTATTCCCGAGTTCCTGCTTTCCCTTGGATATTGACCATTGCCTGTTTTTTCCTGGATTTTCCTTTTGCCTGCCATTAACTGGACACTGTTGCATGAGTAATTAGCTTGCTAATAAAACCCTTGTATTTTACCTACTTGGTTTGAGGGACACTATGTGTGCATGATATCGAAGGTCAAAAAAGCTGATCGGGACATCCTGTCAGAAAGCCTCTCTGAGTGATAGACCAAACTAGAACCCCCTCAGGAAGTTCAGTCAGCTCTCCGAGTCTTGTTCTACAGGGTCTCTGTGTCCCTAACCCGGTTTTCTCTATATTCCACGTGGACTCTTAGGTACTTTTTAGTCCTCAACTGCCTCTAAGACAGAGTCAACTATGCGTAGTCCCCCGTTGACATGATGGTTTTGATTAGACTCAGTTGGACATCCAACCAGAAGTACAAAAAGCAGTAAAGTAAAATGTAGTACAGTGTAAGGAAGTCCAAAGTCAAAAAGGAATAGAAACCGTAATGACTGGTTAGTCTAAAATATATGGAGCAGGTGTTGTTGCTTATTGTCCTTTTTATTTGTTTAGTTTTTGTTAAGTTTTTTTATCTTTTTGGTAGGAGGAGGAATTCAACTGGCTGCTTAAAGAAGAAGTGCATGCTGTCCTGAAGCAGCTCCAGGATGTCCTCAAGGTAAAAGTTAAGCTTTCATGTGCATATTAAAGGGCCATTCCACCAGTTCTACACATCAAGATATGGGTTAGGGTTATCATTTATTATGACAAATGATTCTGAGAAATGAATTTTAAAAATAAAATAAATTGTCCACCAGAGGACGCTCTACAACGTCCCTGTTAGTGATGGCGTTGCATAGTCTGTCCCCAGAGGACGCTCTACAACGTCCCTGTTAGTGATGGCGTTGCATAGTCTGTCCACCAGAGGACGCTCTACAACGTCCCTGTTAGTGATGGCGTTGCATAGTCTGTCCACCAGAGGACGCTCTACAACGTCCCTGTTAGTGATGGCGTTGCATAGTCTGTCCACCAGAGGACGCTCTACAACGTCCCTGTTAGTGATGGCGTTGCATAGTCTGTCCCCAGAGGACGCTCTACAACGTCCCTGTTAGTGATGGCGTTGCATAGTCTGTCCACCAGAGGACGCTCTACAACGTCCCTGTTAGTGATGGCGTTGCATAGTCTGTCCCCCAGAGGACGCTCTACAACGTCCCTGTTAGTGATGGCGTTGCATAGTCTGTCCACCAGAGGACGCTCTACAACGTCCCTGTTAGTGATGGCGTTGCATAGTCTGTCCACCAGAGGACGCTCTACAACGTCCCTGTTAGTGATGGCGTTGCATAGTCTGTCCCCAGAGGACGCTCTACAACGTCCCTGTTAGTGATGGCGTTGCATAGTCTGTCCACCAGAGGACGCTCTACAACGTCCCTGTTAGTGATGGCGTTGCATAGTCTGTCCACCAGAGGACGCTCTACAACGTCCCTGTTAGTGATGGCGTTGCATAGTCTGTCCACCAGAGGACGCTCTACAACGTCCCTGTGTCATTATGTGATTAAGATTTGATTGTAATAGGTTTGCTCTGCCATCAACAGGAGGCATCGAGACGTTTCACCACGCCGACGCCGGGCCTGGACACGCAGCTCAAACAGGAAAACTTCATTCTCGGCAGCTCAACGTAATACTCCACTTCCGACCATTTTGTTAGAAGCTAGGGCTGCACGATACGAGGAAAATTTGAGATGTGAGATACTGCTGTTGTCGTGATAACGCCATTACTTGCGATCAATTAACAGATATTAAAGTGCACTCAATTCTGCTGCTCTTAGTATTCTGCTAAAATACATAAAAGTGCTTGTTGGATTTAAAACAAATGAAAGGAAATCATTTCCAGGATTCTTGTATTAAAAAATTTAACATTGAATATAAAATTGGCAGCAATTGTTCCATTTTAAAGTGCAGTTTTCTATGTCTTCCTGTGGAGGAAGTGGCTGTCACATGTTCGCTGATCGCAATATCAACTGGTGCAATAAATACGTCACGAAAGACATTCTGTGTCGGTTTAAAATGTAACTGTCATTATTTTTTTAGTGGTTTCTTTTTATATCCAATTCAATGTTCAATTTGTTCAAAAAAAGAAAGTTGGAAATAACTTCCTTTTGATTTGTTGTATTTCAGCAGAATACTGAAAGCAGCACAACTGAGTACACTTTAATATCAGTTTATCACAAGCTATATAGTTATCGCCATATTCATCAACGTTATCGCAAATCCCATATTTTACTCATAGTGCAGCCCTATTTGGAATGGTTAGTCATTTCCTTCATGTTGTAATCTCTGGTATCAGGTGCCCTCCTTCTCACACTGTAAACACTTCCCATGCCCTCACCTGTTTCCTATTGATCCATTTGGTGATGTCTGAATAAAAAAATTATTTTTTTGTGTGTGTTTTGCAGCATGGATCAAGTGAAGGGGGTGCTGACTCTGCAGGGAGAGGCTCTGACTCAGGCTGTGAGTTTGGCTAGTTTAGGCTTAATTCCCCTTGTGAAAATGAGATGTTAATTTGAGCTAGATGCGTCCCTTGTTAATGTGTTTTGCGTTTCCTAACAGGACATAAACCTGAAGGTTGCAAAGAGCAGCCAAGTGTTGCACTTTCAGTTCAGAGAGGACAAGCTGTGGAAGCTGCAGCAGGTACAGTATGTTAACGTGTTTTCCTTTTAGTTTGTAGGAGAAATGGGTGCGCGTATTTGTCAGGGCTTTAGGCATCCTCAACATTTTTGTGTCTCTTTGTAGCCATGTTGTGTCTGTTTTATGGTCATTTGTTTCCTTTGGGGTTGTTTTGGGTCGCTGTGGTCATTTGGCTTCCCTTTATGGTTAGTTTGTCTTTTTGTGATAGTTTTGCGTCTCTTTTTCACAATTTGGACCGTTATTATCACCATATCTGTGTCTGAAACATTGGAATAGCTAGAGCAGATAAGTAAATAACACTCAAAAAGCTTAAAGAGAAACTTGCTAAAGAAGTCCAACTACAATCATTACATTTGAGAATAGTCTTTTAGTGACCTTCATTGAGCTTAGGTGCTGCACCCAAACCCTGTGTTAGCATGTAATGCTCCACACTGTGACGTCTGGTTGTAGCTGTGAGGATAGTCAAAAACAACATCTCTTATGAGTTTTTTCACCTATGTCAACATTCAAATGCATTCCACCATCAGTGGTGGTCCCGAGCACGGAGTAACTATACACATGGGTTGTCCTACGTGGTGGTGTTTTGCTCAAATGTTATATACTATAAAATAGTAAATCTGTTGGAGAAGTTCTTTCAGCTGCAGTCTAAATATTTGTATTTTATATTGTATTTTATTTTACAACTGATTATAGGCAAGTTAGTGATCTGACATCCTCTGAGTAGAGTTTGTTAAACCCACAGCCGATAAGCTTACACTCAGAGGTTTATCAAATTCATCTGGAGCTATTTTTAATGTAGTTTACATAGTTGGAAATAGGATATAATGCAATGTAATCATTACACTAGAAATTATATATATACTGTGTGTGTATTTATAACAGAATTTTCCTTCTCATCCTACAAATCCAAGCACTCCCTGTGTGGACGTTCTTAATTACATTAGCTCATCAACCTCTGCAGCCGTGCATACCAATAGGTCTATTAACTTGTTACTAGGTCTCTATTACTGTCTACTACTGTCTCTATTTAAATTGTGACATTTTTTTGCATTATACCCACTGCAGATTCAAAACGTTGGTCGCTGGTGTTTTTTAGCTGGTGTTAGTTAAAAGGCCAGCCGGGCCAGCCATCACAGCTTAGCCTGAGCATATCGATACAGTGTGTATATATAAAGTACAGATGTTCCTATACCAGGAACGGAAAAGCATCCCGTACTGCCTAAAACGCTGGTATGGGAAAGTACTGGAGGATATGCACTGATTTAGCCTCTAGGATTTTATGTTTTTTCCATACTGACTGAATAGTAAAAGAGAGTTTTATTGACGTTCATTGTTTGTGTTTGTAACAAGGATTAACCTGACAACAAATCTAAATCCCATGCAGTGATATAGATCTGTTCAAATATATGACACACTGGTATCGGATCGGTACTCTGTATCGGCTGATGCACAAATTCAGGTATCAGGAAGCAAAAGATGTTATGGGACCATCTGTAATATAAAGTCTGGTTAGACTTGGCCCTTTGCCTGTGTGAGAGTGTGGTTAGAGAAGGGTGTCACCTGCAGAAGGCTCAGCCTGATACCTACTGCAGGGCTTATTGATGGGTCAAAACGGAATACTGCCTACCCTACTTTGAACCCATTTTACCATGTATATTGATACATGATGGCATAATTTCTTATAGCTTACATCCTGCCTTACTCTCAAAGTTCCACCTCTCTTGTCTCGGTTCATCCCTCAGATTCAGGATGCCAGGAACCATGTGACCCAGGCCCTGCAGTTACTTAGCAGCCGTGATGACAGCTACCACTTCAAGACTGGGGCTGAGGTTAATAAGGTATGTCGTCATGGCATCAATAAAAACCGAGCATTTATCAACAAAAAACAGATTAAATTAGGAGTACAAAAAATTAGTCATCACTATTGGCGAGACTGTGGCAAAGTAGCCATCTCTGCTCCTGTTCTTTTCTAACTGTACCCCCTTGTCATTTTTGTTGCTATGAACAACCAAGTGCCAACAACTAACAAAGTATAGCTTTAGCTCAACAGTCCGACCAATAATCACTTATCTTACGTTTTATGTCATTTAGCTGACGCTTTTATCCAAAGTGACTTACAGTTTCTGTATATGTCAGAGGTCTCTGGAGCAACTAGGGGTTAGATGTCTTGTCTTGTCTCAGGGACACACTGGTTGATGTCTCGCTGTGGGAATTGAACCCAGATTTCCCACACCAAAGGGATGGGTCATATCCGCTGCATATCCACTGCACTCCATCACCACCTACAATATATATCGGTACAATTTGACACATCTGAACAAAATCATCAACAGCCATACCCCTTAGGACCTCAGCTAATGTTAGCAAGTAATTGTAATTAAACGTCATCGATGTAGTCTAGAACTGAGCTGAACGTGGATGACATCCGGTCTGTGACTGTGTCAGTGATGCTGGCTGGATGCCTCTGTTCCTGCCGTAGCTCATGGATGCAGTGATGCTTCAGCTGACGAGAGCACGGAACCGCCTCACCACCCCGGCCTCCATGACGCTGCCGGAGCTGGCCACCAGCGGTCTGATGGTACAGGCCGCATTACACTCACTCACTCACTCACACTCTCTCTCTCATTTTTTAAAGGGTAATTTGTTGTTCTTTTATGTGAACAAAAATCGTTAAATTTGGTCAAGAATTGAGCGAGATTGCAGTGACGATCCGTCGCAATTGTGCAGCCTCAATATTTTTATACACACACACAGTGGTGTGTGTGATACTTTCCAAAGTGGGGGTACAAGGTATTAACTCTGCAAGGGGGCCCAAACTTTTGCAGACGCCATTTTTTTGTTTTCTCTTATTTTGAAAGTGTAAATGATGAAATAAAATCTAACTTTTTGTGACATATTATACAAATGTTTAATCTGTCATCTGATGCCTTTTTGGAGATTTTTTCCATCTTTTCTTGGCTTCTTTATGCACATTAATAAAATTTTTTACCTGGGGTGCCCAAACTTTCGAGCCCCACTGTATGTATATGTGTATACACGGTGGCCAGTTCAACCAAATATTGGAATGGTTTCATTTGGATACTTTCTAAGGGCTTGCAAATGTAAAATTGTAATTCACAAGTTATTTTGCTAATCATCTTGGGGCCGCTCAGATTCATTTTCTAACACTTAGTGTGCTTCCAACTTTGTGTCAACACATTGAGTTTGTCCCTTCACTGTTTCAACATGACAAGGCTC
Organism: Percina caprodes; assembly: GCA_013375575.1. NCBI lineage: Eukaryota > Metazoa > Chordata > Actinopteri > Perciformes > Percidae > Percina > Percina caprodes. The sequence continues at coordinate 927,673 of JABXJD010000227.1, forward strand.
GTGTGCACAAAGCCAGCCCCATAAAGAAATGGTTTTCCTAGTTTGGTGTGGAAGAACTGGACTGGTCTGCACAGAGCTGTGACCTTAACCCCATCCCAAAAGACTGAAACCACAAGAGTGGAGGCTGTTATAGAAGCAGGTCAATGGCCATGGTGTCACAATCACATGTTCAGCTATCACATACGGCTTCAACAGTGTGTCCACATAGTTTTGGCCGTGTAGTGTAAGTACATTTGCTCTCTGGTGGACAAACTACATCACACACACCTAAAGACAAAATGTCCCTTTTAGTTAGCATGATAGCATGTACTGTTATTCCATATTCCCTTCCTCTGGTTGACCCTTTCTGTTTGTCCTCCCATCACCAGAAAATGTTTTCTCCTCCCATGCCTGGGGATGTGATGGTGAACTTTTACATCAACTTAAGCAAACTGTGCCTGACTGTCTACCAGCTTCATGTGCTGCCTCCCAACACCACTAAGGTCAGAGCCTGCAACACCTCTCTGAAGCCTCGCACAGCACCATGTGACTCATGTGTTAATGTTTTCTCTCCCATGTTGGCAGAATTTCAAGCCAGCTGGAAGCTCAGTGTTGCACAACCCAGGAGCAATGTTGTAAGTCTTTTCTTTCGCTTAGCTTTTTTACCACTATACATCAACATTAATTACAGTAGATGATACGTACCATTAATGCCTGCAAATTTACTGATCATACAAAATGGAATATTTCACTGGCTTTCCAGGCTAGTCTGGTCTTAAAAATTCTGGGATTTCAGGACAAGGCTCTGTTAGGGACTGCACCACATTTAATGTAACTTCAAAGTTACATGCTGTCAAACGATTAAAATATCAAGTTGTATTTCAGACTGGACGTGCTGCGATGAAGAACACACATATCTTTGGTCTCGTCAGTGGAACATTTGGCAACTCTGAATCTTATCGGCGTCCATTTCAGCGTCTCGCGCTCGCCATCCACTCAAAACGTAACGTTACTACCGCAAAAGTCTGCTAGGCCAAAAAGAACGTTAATCTTACAATAATGTGATGCATTTAACTGCCAGCACTACTTGAAATCTGTGTCATGAATGGCTGCTCGGATTCCAACACACAGAGGGAGTGGGACTCCACTCTCTGCCCAGGATGCCATAACTCCACCATAACTCCACCATATCCTCAAATAGCTAATATAATAATTACTTTGCTGCTGTATACACATTCTGACCATTTAAACTCTCTGTGATCTCTCTCCGCTGTCTGCTGTGAACAATGTCCTCCACAGCGAGCTCAACAACAACCGCTTTGAGGTGAGCCACGTCCACAAGGTGGAGTGTGTGGTGCCGTGGCTGAACGACACGCTGGTGTTCTTCACCATCTCGCTGCAGCTCTGTCAGCAGCTCAAGGACAAGGTGCGGCTCTCTCTGAACATACTTTATCGCGCGCTGAACATTAAGGTGACGGAGTGCAGAAACAGCAGGGTCGTGTATGTAAAATCCATCCACCATTGTAACCAGTTGGCCTATCCTCTAGCATCAGGTAGTTAGCACAATTCAGATTTAGCAACAGCGAGATGCTTCTTCTGACACCATGTAGAAATTGGTCACATTGACTTTGACTGAACAAATTGAGCAAGTTTTCCTACATGACTGTGGACCAGACTGAAGCGGAGCACGTTTGCTGGTGTTGCCTTAGATACACAAGGTACTGTGGCCTTAAATTGCCAAAAAAAGACAATTGTATCCACAAATGATCTACACTTAGTGTACAAAGCATTCAGGTAGCAGCTTGTCATGTTCAGCCGGTGCTGACTGTTACCTTCACCGGTGAAAAAACCACTAACGTTGACTGAAGCAGGTCATATCAACTGTCGCACCTTAGCGTTAATTCAGCTCAGACCGTTCTATGAGTGACTGGGTGGCGGGCCAAAATCCAGCTTTGCTGTTGTCGACCTCAAGGTGAGCGTTAATGACAGGTCTCAGATATTTAATACTGCTGCTAATGTCCAGGGATCTGGTCGTTGTCAGAGCTTGTGAGGCCTACTTAGCCTATTTGAAGGCTACTATTGGCCTGAAATGCAGCATATGGCTAAACAGGCTTATTAAGGATGATTAACGTTGTGTGTGTGTGTAATTGTGTATGAATCTAACTTTGCTCCTCTGCCCCCCATCTGCAGATTTCTGTCTTCTCCAGCTTCTGGAATTACAGAGCCTTCTAACCCCCCCTCCCGTCCATACTCCAGAGACTGGCCACACCCATAGTAACCACACAAGTGTAAGGGACATCCTGGGGAGCTATATTTAAAAAAAAAAATCTATCTATCTATCTATCTATCTATCTATCTATCTATCTATCTATCTATCTATCTATCTATCTATCTATCTATCTATCTATCTATCTATCTATCTATCTATCTATCTATCTATCTATCTCTCTCTCTCTCTCTCTCTCTCTCTCTCTCTCTCTCTCTCTCTCTCTCTCTCTCTCTCTCTCTCTCTCTCTCTCTCTCTCTCTCTCTCTCTCTCTCTCTCTCTCTCTCTCTCTCTCTCTCTCTCTCTCTCATGCACTCATTCAATTTCAAGTGTTGCATGATTAAACCCCAACAGATACCAATATGCCCAGTTGTGTTAGCCTGGCTGGCGTGGGTGCACGTGTGTTGCACTTCTCAATGAAATGAATGTGATTGTTGCTGATTGTTATTAGAATTTATTTTTTAATTATTTGTCACATTTAGGCAACTGAGTATTTGTCTGGTTCTTATTGTAGCTCATGTGAGATGGTTGTTGTGTGGAACACTAATCTGTGGACTCAGGGCTGGGAGACTAAGTAATAAGAGGTTGCAGTGGTCACGTTTTGGTTTTTTTTAAATACTTTTGAGTTCCCTCACAGCTGTTCTAGAGCATTCCCTAATAATATAATTGTACTTTTTTAAAAGGGCATTTCACCAATGTTGAATTATGGAATGTTAGGAACTAAGATTTAGGGTTTTTCGACCTCTATTGCACAGATTTTGAGATAACGTATTTAAAAAAGCGGCAGAAACCTTAAAAAGAACTCTAGAAAAAAAGTGACAAAACGTCAAAAGGCGACAAAATTTCAGGAAAAGCAGCAAAAACTCAAAAGGCAACATCAAAAATTTGTGCTGGTCAGGGGATACTAAGAGGCAAAACAACTTCAATCTGAGAATTTAATTAATTCCTTAATAATGCTCACTTTTACTTAAATTCAACTTTAAAGTGGGGGTCTTAGCTGTGAGGGGATGCAGTAGTATTAGGAAAACTTCCCACTGTGATGTTTTTGGATATACGAGTATCCTCATTGACTGATGGTACAGTATCATTGGTGAGGACCAGAGCCAGTGTCTACCCTTACACACACACACACACACACACACACACACACACACACACACACACACACACACACACTTACTTTGATGTGGAAAAGCTGTGTTCACCTTCAATGCTGGAGGGTGAAGTCCGTTTAAAGTATGTTCACCTCATATGAGATAGATCGATGGTCGTGTGAGAAATAAAAAATACTGACACCATACCCAATACATTTGGGTTTAATGACATTTACAGACATTTAAGTCATTTGATATTTGGTTTTTAGGAACATCAATATTTTCTGAACTTTACAGACTGTTGTAGTTCTATTATTTGCCTTTACCCACATAGTCATTGTATCCACATTATTGGTGAATATTTACAAAAATCTCAGTGTGTTAAAGGGTCATTTTGTTTAGTTTCAACCTGGACCCTTTTTTCCTGTTTTCGTGTCTAAGTGACTGATAGGAACAACAATCTTTGAAACTGGTCCAAAATAACCTGCAGCCAAGACCGGGCTGCAATGTAACCCTATGGGGCAAATGGGCATCGTCACTTTGGTCTCTAAAAGTGCTGTTTCTGTCACTGACAGACTCCAATTATTATTCTAAGTGTCTGAAAACATTATGGAAAGGATCCATACAGAGATAGACCTTTTTAAAATATCTTTAAGACCTTCCTGTTTAACGAGAAACAGCTCTGTACTCGCTAGAGCTAAACCCACCAGACTCCATTTAAAAAACAATCCTTTTAGCCAACATATTTTCATATGTAACTAGGTAAACTATGTGTTTATTTCAACCCAAACTAGAGTTGTGATAGTTGGTAAAGTTGAAAGACAACCTAAAACGCCTTTTCATAGTTTTATTTAGTTTCTATCAACATTGAATGAAGTGTATTTTACGATGCTAAAATGACTGATTATTTACATGGAGTCTGGTGGGTTTAGCACACGCAATTTCACTGTTTTCATGTTTAATAAAAGGATGTTATTCTTTAACAGAAAGGTCGTCCTCCTTAAAATCCTTTCCATAATGTTGTCAGACACTTAGAATATTAATCTGAGTCTGTCAGTGGCTAAATAAGCACTTTAGTGAAGGTAAATACAAGCTGGATGATCGTCCTATTAACTTACATTGTATCTTGTTTTGCTGACTGCAGAGATCTCTGTGACCAATGTCACAGATTGCTGTTCCCATCAGTCACTTAGACACAAACATGGGAAAATAGGCTCTAGGTTGAAAAAAACGCTATTAACCCTGTAATATTTTGAAGAAAATACCAATATTGAACCCTACAATATCACCGCAATATCAACATTGATGTACAGTGGCTTGAATAAGTTTACACCCCCATGCTAAAATTGATTAAAAAGAGGAATAAAAAATCATCTTTTGGAAATTGGCATGGGGAATTTCCATAAAATCATCTCTCAATGCAAATCAAACCAGCTATTAAGGTAACTGAAATAACACCATGCCGATCTCTATGTATGATGAAGGGTATGTGATGATATGGGGGGGGGTATTTTTAATTCCAAAGGCCAAGGGAACTTTGTCATGATGCATAGTCACCTGATCCATGTAATAACTGGCCTTTAATAATAAAAATCTGCCTGCCTCTATGGGAATTTAACATAGGGGGGGTGTATACTTATGCCCTCTGTATTTTATTTATAATACATTATTCATTCACAAAGAAAATTGTGTCCTTAAAAGGTTAAATTTTCAAAAACTGAATTAAGGCATTACGATTAATTTCTCAAAAGATTTTTTTTTTTTTTATTCCTCTTTGTAATCAACTTTAGCATGGGTGTGTAAACTTATTCTAGCCACTATATATGGTCAATAATATTGTGATATTTGATTTTCTCCATATTGCCCAGCTAAATATATCTAGTATGTTAATATGTGTATGATGTGGAGACTGGGGCTAAGCAACTGTAGTTTCTTGGGTGGTTAGTTATTGTTTACCAGTCCGTGTGGTAAAAATGACACGATTCACATTCCCTGTTTGTTACTACATTAATATGTCTAAATGATAAGCTACCTGCAGATGTAATAATTGATATCATGTGTTTGTCTGTTCTATGTTTAATATTTATTTTTACTCGTTTTGCACACGTTGATTTCCTGTGAACACTAATCCAATCATGAACAAATGACTTTATTCCAGTAAGTGTTAAATCTATTTTAAAAAGTTGCCTGTCATGTAAAATGTGGAAATTATTTATCTAATATATGTACAATAAAAATATTCTAAACAATAACCTGTTCATGTTGAACTCTCCATGTTGACCTTTGCTGCCTGCTGCAGTGAAGCTGTAGAAAAAGATGTCTCGTTAAAGGGTAACTTCACTTTTTCTTCATCCTGGACCCCATGTTCCCATGTTTTTGTGTCTAAGTGACTGATGGGAACAACAATCTGTGACATTGGTCCACTATCAAGAGAAATTCCAACCATTACAACTCTAGTTTTGGTTGAAATAAACCCATAGTCTACCGATTTACATGTGATAATATGTTGGCTCTATACATGCTAAATGTATTGTTTTTTTATATAGAGTCTGGTGGGTTTAGCTCTAGAGACTTCAGAGCTGTTTCTGTCCATCTATCTATCTTCATCCGGTATCGGATCACGGGGGGGGGGGAGCAGTGTTCAATAATGTCAGACACTTAATCTGAAGTCTGTCGGTGACAGAAACCGCTCTTTTATTGGACCAAATTGACGATGCACATTCGCCCAAAAAAGATACATTGCAGCCCGGTCTCTGGCTGCTGGTTACAGCGTTCACGCCTAATACTGGACCAGATTCAAAGATTGTTGTTCCTATCATTCACTGAAACATAGGAAAATAGGGTCCAGGTTGGAGAAAAAAAAATAATTACCCTTAAAACTAGTTTCCTTTAACTAGGTTCTAGTTTACGGTTCCGAATGAAGATAAATGAACATGCGGAGGTATAAAACTATAAGGAAAATCAGAGTACAGACAGACATATCAGCTAAATATACCAAAAGTACAAATCCTCATGCAGCAGAATTGCCCCAGTGACTGATGAATTATGTGAATAATGATACAGCAGAATTGTTATTAGCATATTTCTTTAATATTGTAGACTTTGGGGTTCCATAGCCATGTGGCTCCTGAGCCAAACCAGCCTAACACATCCTTCCAAGTATTCCTTTACACCAACGATGGCCCACCCATTCCCAAAGAATGTTTCAAATGTATAACAATATTCCTTATATAAAAGTGTAGTGGTGGAATGTAAATAGGTACATTTACTCCAGTACTGAACTTAAGTCCAATGGTTGAGGTACTTGTACTTTACTTGAGGCTTTTCTTTCATGCCACTTTCTACTTCTACTGCGCTACATTTCAGAGAGAAACACTTTCTACTTTCTACCTCTACATTCATCGGACAGCTTTAGTTAATTTACACATTCAGATTTGTGCACACAAAAAATTTAATCTGTTTTTATTTTAAAGCTACCCAGCAACAGTATAACGGCCTACAAGTCCAGCGGAAAACTGTTTGGAGCCGTCACACTTTCTAAAAATGGGATTTTTTTGAATTGTGTACTTTTACTTTTAATAAGTACAAAAGTAAATTTTCCTGATGATACTTACATACTTTTACAGGGTACCCGTGTTGTCTTAAAAACATCTTAAATAAAGTATATTTAAAAAATGAGGCCTTTAAAGTCTTACCTTTGTGTAGAAATCTTCTATTTCCTTCACAATGGTCTAAGATTGGTATTGTCCGTACCTGTGGGATCTCCGCGCCTGGACATTTATTGAAATGGATTGAATCTGAAATCTCATTCATTTCATGGTTAAAATGACTTACATTTCACAAACAAGTTACATAAATCCCAAAGAAGCTTTATAATTGGACATGACATCTTTTGACAGACCTAACCTATTCAACTCAATCCCATCTCCTCCGTCTCTCTTCATAAATCATATTTGGTTCCTGGGATTCATTTAGCAGCTCTTTTCTGGACCTTATCAATCTTTGCAGCTGTCCTTAGAACGACACACACACACACACACACACACACACAGCTGGCTCCTGTTTTATCTTTTACGCCTTCATTTGATTTTGTGTACTTTGTCCTCTGTCTGTTGCTGGGACAACGTCTTCATCATGACCATGGCATGATGAGGAGGAAATACACAAACAAGACATTTTTTGAATGACTTTTATGGATGTGCTACCAAGTAAAACCTTCATACTGAAACCAACATTCTTTCAACACACAAGGAAGTGCCATATGAATCTACAGAGGCGCAAAAACACAACACAGCTGCTCGGTGGTATCCTAGCAACATAGCAGTGACAGTTCAAAGATCTCGTGTGTTAGGTTTCCGTACCAGGGTGGCACCATGGGAGGAGAATATGATTATTTTGACTGATATTGTGATATGATTCACGGTATTGACAGGAATGATTTTTGATTCATTATTCTCATTTTCATTGAAAAACATAAAAAATAAAATAATTATAAAAAAGTTTGCAAGGATCTGATTTTTTCCTTCAGTCTGTAAGAGAGGATGTGTAAGCACAACACAATACTTCAATCAGAAGAGTATTTTTCCTTTAACAAATATTGCAGCCTGCAATTTGGATATTGCACTAGTTCATATTGCGATTTTCATAAAATTGCGATAAGTGTGGCAAACGATCATTCTATGTGCAAGTGGACTACGTTTGGTGACAGACTGGCGCCAGTCGAGTCAAAGCTTTGGCACGAGTCCATCACCCCCCAACACTCCATCTGTCAGGGCTCCAGGGCCATGTTCTCTATGCCAACCTTCCGTCCGCGAGGCTGTTGAGAAAGCATAACACACCACTGTCATTAGCCACGTTTCCATCCTCACGGCTTGATGCAAACGAAGTCATATCGAAGGAAAACTGCCTCATGGACACCGTCCCATTCGATTGGATATTTGTTCGATTCATATTCGATTCATTGGATTTTCTCTGAATCGGTGAGCGGCTTATCTCATGAACGCTAATGGAAACATTTATTGCTGAATAAATAATGAGTTGCGATTACGTGTTAGGGCATTTTATGGTGGCAACCAACCATGGTGTGTGTGTGTGTGTGTGTGTGTGTGTGTGTTTACCCTCTCGTCATCACAGCAGCAGCAACAGCGAATGAGGACCAGGATGAGCAGCAGCAGAACCATCCCTGACAAAACACACACACACACACAAATGTACACATAGGACTTTCTGTTATTACGCAGTTTGACAGTCGGTCCTAACGGAGCTACGTGGTATCGGCTCGGTGCCAGATACTTGCTGATACCAGCATTTTCGGCGGCATCAGAGGCGTTTCCCGTGCTGCTATCAGAACATCTCTAGTTCAGTGGAGAATGTTACTCTTGTCAGCCAGACCATCACATCAAGCTCAATCTGGCATGTCCAGAACCCCCTCCACAGCTCCGCGGAGGAGGGTCTGGTTAGTCCACACAGCCATCTGATGGGAGAACAACGTGCTCTGGTTTATTGACATTATGTAAACCAATCACAATCGTCTTGGGCGGCGCTAAGCTCTGCGTAGAGTCGCTGCAAAATAGTCAAGCAACAGAAAACTCAAGATTGATTGATCTGAGTGATATCTTGTGATTTATGAAATTAAAAAAAGAAATCATTTGCATTAATCATTTGCTTACAGCTACGTTGTATTCCAACCGACAACCCATGATTTATGTTGATTAAGTCTGTATTTTTGTAGTTTATAGCTAACGTTGCTCCAGTGCCGCTGGCAATTCAGCCGATTGCCCCTTATTTCAGCCGGATGTCCGTCCCCGTCCTCTGTGTTGGTGTTCTAACCTCCGGTGGATTCCTGAGGACTATGGTTACCTGGTCCTCAGGTCTCTGCAGGGTAAATCCAGACAGCTAGCTAGACTATCTGTCCAATCTGAGGACTATGGTTACCTGGTCCTCAGATCTCTGCAGGGTAAATCCAGACAGCTAGCTAGACTATCTGTCCAATCTGAGTTTCCTGTCTGTGACTAAAACTACTTCTGAACGTAAACATGTTCCACCAAAAACACTTTCTTCTTGAGACTATTTAGCAGAGGCACCGTGGCTCTGTCCGGAGCTTAGCCCCGCCCCGCCCACGATGATTGTGATTGGTTTAAAGAAATGCCAATGAACCAGAGCACGTTTTTCTCCCATCAGAATGCTGTGTGGACTAGACAGACCCTCCTCCGCAGAACTGTGGAGGAAAGTCTGCACATGCAAGAGTAATATTTATGTAATACTCTAACACTGTGAATTGCTGATGAAGGGTGGGGGGTGGGGGGGTAGGGGTGGCTTTAGAGGTAGTGGGAATCTGCTCATTTTATATTTTGCATTTGCTTTCAGTAAATAAAAGGTGTACAACTATGGAGCCTGATGCTGCGTTATAGAAATCATTTGAACTTCCAGCTTCACTCACCTATGAAGATGAAGAAGACTGCAAACGAGGCGATGTCCCAGTCCGACTGGAAGAACTGCACTCTGGAAACCACATGGCTGACCTGAACCTGGAACTGCTGCAGGCCTGTCTGATCCATCGCTTTGTCTGCTCACACACACACACACACACACACACAATTAAGCCCACAGTGCAACTGGATTTGCTGTTGTAGTAGACAGCAGAGAAAGGACAGGCTCAGTCCGTAGGGAGTTGGTTTGGGAACCGGAGGGTCGCGGGTTCAAGTCCCTGTAAGGACCACAGTACCGAGTGTGGATTGGTGGCTGGAGAGATGCCAGTTCACCTCCTGGGCACTGCCAGGCGCCCTGAACCCCCCAAACCTCTCAGGGTGCTGGTCCAGCACTGGCAGCCCCCCCATTCTGACATCTCTCCATTTGTGCATGAATAGGTCCTGAGCATGTGTGTATTTCAGGCCTGTGTGTAGTGATTACTAACAAAAAGAGTGTAATTGTCGATTTTTAAAAAAAGATTTTTTTAGGGCATTTTAGGCCTTTATTTGACAGGATAGATGAAGACATGAAAGGGGAGAGAGGGGGTAATGACATGTGTCATTTCTGGGCAATTTGCTTGAAAAACCCAAATTTCTGATATAGAAAACGATATTGCAAAAGGACAACAGGAGGGTTAAATCGCTCTAAAAGCCCAATTTTCACATCAGTGAAATGTATTATGAAAGTTATTGAAGAGAGACTTACAAGTGAATTGTTGCCATGTAGCCTACTGCATTTACTTAGTGTGTTTGTGTTATAATGTAACAAAGTACACCTACTTTGTTTCTTGTATCTGTACTTTATTATTATACAGTATACTGGTAACTTGTACTTAACTACATTTCCTAAATAAAATGTATATTTTGAATACAGACTTTGAATTTGATGTTTAAGAAGATGTGGAAACCCTGAATCCTATTGTAATGGGAAAATGACATTCAAGCAATGATTTCATATATCCTTCCATAATATGCATGTATTATTGATTATTCATATAAGTATTCCGAATTGCCTCCCAACTGTGTATGGCTATTGGATCTCTCCTTGTGTGTGTCCTCCGTGAAGGAGAAACTAATTTTGTTATGACTTTGCATTTTTCCCCTAAGGACAAACGCTACAAAACAGTTGTCTCGGGAGATATGTTTATGTTACCATAAACCCACTATGACACACCAACCCGACGGCTGACCATCAGTAGAAAAGGCCGTCGGACTGACCGTCACCCTGAGTTGGTCAAAAAAGTCCCTCGGAACACACCGAAGCGACGCCGACGTGAGCGTACGTTCTGCGCGTCCTCGAGATGTAATACGTCTCCATAACAGCAGGCGGCACTATTCTGTATTGTCGCCCAAAAAATGAAAACCGGCAGCTGATTGGACGAACGCGTCACGTGGCTCTGGTTTCTCCGGAATTTCACAGCCAGACCGTCATGGCAGCTCGTTCAGAATACGATTTCATATTTTACGAAAATAGTTTATTTTAAGGAGAAATCCGCCGTGCAGCTGCTGAATCTTTATTTCAGAACCACAAAGGTCAGTTTGAAAGATTTCCGTCAGATTTTAAGAGACGCTCATCCCGCTCGTCATTTCCGGGTTAGCGGTCCACCAATCAGATTGGTCGTTGAGTCCGACTGCCCGCCTTCCGATTCAACATGTCAAGTCGGCCCAAATTAAAGCCGACGGCTCCTCCGACTGACGACGGTGGCACCGAACACACCGACCAGGCTCGAGTCACCGATGTCCCCAGACTGTCCGACGGCCGATTATCGGGTTGGTGTGTCAGCGCCAAGATCCACATAAAGTTCAGAAGTACTGAGTTATTTGTTAAAATCTTTTAATAATTTTGTACAACAAATTATTATGTACTTTTGATACTTAAGTACAGTACATAGCCAATACTTAAAGACTCAGGTAATACTCTAAAAGGTACCTTAACTACTACCAAAGTCATTTTCTGGTAGGCTACTTGTACTTTTACTCAAATATTGCTTTCAAGTACTTTATTCAAGACTGGTACTGTACAACACGGGAACACAGTGAAAATACACCTTTAAACACTTTCTTAGTAGCTTCTTGGTGTATCCAATATAAACCGATGCACTTCCTGTTGTGTTGACTGGTAACTAGCATAGACTATGGTAACTAGCTAGGCAGACTCTAGACATCATTAGTAGGCTACATTAGTTATAGTAGTCTAGTTAGCTTCGTACTGATATTTGACGAAACGAATACCATTTGAATACAACAAATGAAAACATGTTCGTTATACACGTTAGCCTACAGGCTAATGCGCTAGCCGTTACTGGGAAGAGCGGCTGCTTACCTGTAGACGGAGCCGCTGCTTTGAGCCTTTCCTTCCGGCTCCGCTGCTCTGGCTCCCGGGAGGGGGGGACCACACAGTTGGGAGGGACACACCTGCAGCCTTGTGTCTCAGTTAAAACCAAACTAGTGTCTGTTAATTATCATAAGACCGACCGCACAATATACAGTGGTGGAATGTAACCAAGAAGCCTAGTTATATTTACTTCACTAGGCTACTGTGCTTGAGTCCAAATGTTGAGGTAGGCTACTTGTACTTAAGTCATTTTTTTACTCAATTATTTTCTACTTTTACTTCACAACACAAGAAATAACCGTGTTTTAACAGTTGTATGTCCGAGCATTTGAACCGAAATTGTCCGTACAAGGTGCTTAACGGTTGTATTTCTGTTTTATTTACTTTTCGAATTGCATTATGGGACCTTTGTCTGTGCTAAGACGTTACTATTTACATATGCAATGTATTAGTGAGCTGTTAGCAACGCCATTATCGGAAATAATTAACCCTCGTGTTGTCCTCCCGGGTCAAAAAGATTAATTTTTAACCCTTTTTTCGACATTTGACATTTTCAACAAATTATTTTTTTAATTTCACTACCAACACCATACTACCACTTGTTTTACACTACTTTTTGGAATCCATGGTCAATAACTCTCATTTGTATAGAATTATACCTAATATTTGAGTTAATAAAGCAGAAATTATTAATTATTTTGACTAATGTCAGAGGAACATATGTTGAGTGAATGAGTTTGGACAGATTTGAAACCATTTCAATTTACACCCGAAATGTAATTAAAGTGATTGTAATTGCAAAGAGCGTTGCATGGAATCCATGCTTTTTTTTTGTAGTAATTTGGTTAAAAACAATGCCATATTTCTGATATAGACATTTTTAAAATGCTGTGTCTGAGATAATTTGAACTAACATTAAAAAATGTTTTTAAAAATTTTAACTGTAGCGGCACACGACATTTCTGTTTTTCATAAGGGACAAAGTCTGGTTAATGAGCTGCAAGTACTAATTTACTGTTATTTTAGGGCTTTATTTCTTAGAGTGTAGGTTGCATTTCAGAGAGCTATATTGTTATTTTATACTCCTTCATTACTCACTAAACAGTAACAACATAGACAACAAAAACATAACCCAAATAATCATATGTGTACATGACACCATAAGCCCATCGTACACATCTCCCCCCAGCACAAAGCTTCTTAGGAGCCCTCCAGAACCTCTTCATTCTTCCATCCATCCATCCATCCATCCATCCATCCATCCATCCATCCATCCATCCATCCATCCATCCATCCAACCATCCAACCATCCATCCATCCATCCATCCATCCATCCATCCATCCATCCATCCATCCATCTTCGTCCTCTTATCCGGTATCAAGTCTCGGGGGCAGCAGCTCCAGCAGGGGACCCCAAATGTCCCTTTCCCGAGCCACATCAACCAGCTCCGACTGGGGGATCTCGAGGCGTTCCCTGGCCAGGTTGGGGATATAATCCTTCCAACTAGTCCTGGGTCTTCCCCGAGGCCTCCTCCCACTACTATGTGCAATGGGCCGATGCAAAGTCCAGGATTCCCAGTCCAGGATTCAGGGAGTGGCAGTAGCTCAGCCCGTAGGGAGTTGGGTTGGGTACTGGAGGGTCACTGGTTTAAGTCCCCATAACTATGGTGGTGGACTGGTAGCTGGAGAGGTGTCTTTCCATGGGCATCTCCCCCACACACACACTTTCTCCATTAGTGAATGTATAAGTACTGAGCATGTGTGTGTAATTCAGGCCTGTGTGTAATAACAGCATAGTGTAATTTCCCCTTGTGGGACCATAGACTGTATATATATATTTTAAGGGTCTATGTGTAGGACTAATTATTGATACATTATTATTGTTATTATTATTATTATTATTATAAAGGTTATTGCAAAGTGTAGTGACTAGTGATTGTGTCTGGGGGGAATTATACTAATATTAAGAATTCATTATTATTTTTTCCAGAGACTGTATGATATTCGTTATTACTATAATAATTGTTATTAACTTTGGGATGATTTGATTGGCTCAACAGTGCGGATAGGCGGTTTCCAGCCTAGAAGGGAAATGTTCCCTGACAGACAGCTTCGGTGACCAATGAACACATCAAATTCAGTCGTCGTCACATTTTTGCTGACGTGGTCAGGACGCAAGAACAGTACTTCCCTCCGGGCTTCCGGCTTAGACTTCCTGGAACAGCGGAGGTTGTTTTGGAGCTTCTGCGATGGCCGAAGACCCTGCGCTGTCCCTCCGGGTCTCGGAGATCAAGGACCCGGCGGTTCTCTTCGAAAGCTACAACACCGCGGAGATCCGCCGCATCGAGCGCAGAGTCCGCGGGGAGATCGAGCACAAGAAGGAGGAGCTGAGGCAGATGGTCGGGGAGCGCTACCGGGACCTGATCGACGCCGCCGACACCATCGGAGAGATGAGGCAGTGTTCGGAGAGCGTGGTCCGGTCCATCCGGGACATGCACCGGTACTGCCACAGCCTGAAGCAAGGCAGAGCCAACGGGACACCCAGCGGCACGCAGGAGGTGAACGGCTAGCTAAACCTGTAGTAAACCTGCATCAAAGCCCGATGAGCGCAGTCATCTTAGACACACCAAACTTAATTTAAAAAAGTGCCAATTCATTATTAAATTAGTTTTTTTGCGTCCATACGACCCTCGATTATAGCACTACTAACACTTAGTTAGACTCTGTGGAAGGTGCTGAGCATTTCGGCATGATTAGACTGTCAATAAAACCATTAAAACACTTAGTTAGACTCTGTGGAAGGTGCTGAGCATTTGGCATGAAAGGACTGTCAATAAAGCCCTTTACTTTTAGATATGTGCACAACACACAGTAGCTAGAGCTGTAACAATTCCATATGTTGTTGCACAGTTAATTGTCTTGAAAATCTATCCAAAATCATATGTGACTATGTTGAATTGAGGAAATCAAAAAGAAAGAGATAAGAAAAAACATCCCATTGGTAAGACAATACATAAAGCAACAAAAATATGCCCCACAAGTCATTTTTTTTACGCTTTTGATAGATATATAGATAGATATACAACATATTTGACTTTTTGTCAACTTTTTTTTGGACGTTTAGGTTTTTCAGCAGCTTTTTTGCTATGCTTTTAATCTGTGTTTTCAACGCTATCAATACTTAATTTAAAAAAAGAAAAAAATTTCCCCCCAAAAGTATGACATTTTTTTATGTTTCTTTGATGTTTTTTTTTCTCCTGTTCTTGGACATTTTTCTCTACTTTAAAAAAATATATTTTTCTCTACTTTTTAAAAAAATATTTTTTTCTTCTTTTTAAAAAAATATGTTTTTCTCCTTTTTATTTGACATTTTCTTCTTTTTTGGAAAAAAAATATTTTTGTATAGGGGCCAGTAAAAATTGACTACGGGCAACATTGAAAATATTGAAATATTACTGTACATCACAACATTGCCTGGCATATTATCCTTATATCATTGCTTGTCTTTCTGATGTAATTCAATACACACGCTAAAGTCTAAGCATGTGTCTGTGTGGTGTTGTAGAGCCAGAGGCAGTGGCAGGAGAAGTTCTACACCATGGCGTCCCAGATTAAGCTCCTCTTGGAGATCCCAGAGCGCATCTGGAGCGCCATGGAGGCGTGCCAGTACCTGCAGGCCACCCAGCTCTACCTGCTGTGTTGCCACCTGCACAGTCTGCTGCAGCTGGAGGCTGCTACAGGGGGCCATTACAGCCCCGTCCTGGCCCGCTTCCCCATTCTGGTCCGGCAGGTAGCCACCACGGGACACTTCAGGTACTAGATCTTTCCTCACAAGTGTCACTAAGTAACATTCCTGCTTTGGGGCTACATCCCAGGCCTCATATCTGAAAGGAGTATTGATGGATCCACTAGAGCCAACTAGTCCAGGTAGTGAACGCTCAGTCCTAGGTTTTGCTTGTGCAATGATGCCAGATGGCAGCAGGCCACAAGTGGACAAAGAAAATGTTTGTCACATATGTCCTACAGCGTTTAAAGCTTTACCCTAGCTCGGTGGTCTTCACTACTTCTTTCATGAGAGCCACACTGACGAGACAAAGTCAAAGCAAGCCTCTTTTTTTGAAAGGTGATTTTTCTTTTTGATATGATCATGCTTGTGCATGGTGGAATGTAACTAAAGTACATTGTATGTAAGTAAAGTACGTTTGCTCCAACATAAAGCTTGCTACCCTGTCACCTGCTCCCTGTTGATACACCGTCCATTGTGGTTTGATTTGTTCCTTCTGTAGTCAATTATTATTTCTTTTGTTTTCTTAGTGTTGAGGTCGTTGTCCCTGCACCAAGCGGACAGGGTCTGGACCTCTTTCCTGTAGGCTATCTCGTTGTTGTCTGATATGAGTCGCACTATTGGCTGTAGGCTACTTAACTACACATGTTGAGGTACTTGTACTTTACTTGTACTTGTCTTTTCTTTTCATGCCACTTTCTACTTCTACTGCGCTACATTTCAGAGAGAAATATTCTACCTTTTACTCATCTGACAGCTTTAGTTACTAGTTACTTTAGTTACTCCACTACATTCATCTGACAGCTTTAGTTACTAGTTACTTTAGTTACTCCACTACATTCATCTGACAGCTTTAGTTACTTTACACAACTTACTTGTGTTACACAAAACACAAAGTCTAATGTTTTATTCTACAATAAGCTACCCTAACAATATATAGACCATCAAGTGCAGCTGAAATATTAGACCATTGTCGATTGACACGACTGTTTCTAAAATATGAGGATTTTTTTCTGCATTGAATACTTTTACTTTTAATACTTTTTAAGGACATTTCCCTGATGATACTTACAGACTTTTACTTAAGTAACATTTTCAATGCAGGACTTTGACTTGTAACAGAGTGTTGTTACAGTGTTGTATAAGTACTTTTACTTAAGTAAAGGATTTGAATACGTCTTCCACCGCCGTAGAAGAGAGAGAGAATTCCTTCACACTCCGTTCAGCAGAAACATGGAATGAGCTTCCAGGAGAAGTTGGAGATTGTTGGACGATAACATCAACTTCAAAAAAAAAAAAAAAAAATCAAGCGTACTCTTCATGAAGATCCGGAGGTGATGCTATAGCAAGAGCAGAGTGAGGGATTTTTTTCCTTTGTTTTGATGTAACTTATTTAAGAAATCAATGTTCTTCATATTTGTCTATATTATTTTTCAGTGTTGTTTGAGTCTGGAATAGAGGATTTTATATCCTGTACCAGAATATTTTCAATACATTTCCATAGAAATCGGGTGATGATGGCGCAGTGGATATGACCCATGCCTTTTAATGTAGGAGATCTGGGTTCAATCCCCACTGTGATACATCAACCAGTGTGTCCCTGAGCAAGGCACTTAACCCCTAGTTGCTCCAGAGGTGTGTGACCTATGGATTATAAGTCGCTTTGGATAAAAGCGTCGGCTAAATGACATGTAATGTGTAATGATATTGGTCAGAGTCTGGTCTGTTCTCTTGCAGGTCCACCATTCTGCTGGACAGCCGGTCTCTGCTGCAGGGCCGGGCCGTGTCGGACCAGGCCATAGCCGAGGCCCTGGTGTCCACCATGCTGCTGGAGGACAGCTCACCACGCCAGGCCCTGGCTGACTTCCTGCTGGCCCGGAAGGCCTCCATCCATCAGCTGCTCAACCAACCACAGCACGGTATTCTATCATTTGTAACACCTGCCAACATAAATACACATCAATGTCAGAGTGTGCCATATCTGCACAATATGAGGAAAATATGGGATAATGTTATTGAATCATGCTAATGATATAACTTGCAATAAACAGATATTATTCAAGTGTACTCAGTTGTGCTGCTGTCAGTATTCTGTTAAAATACAACCAACTGCTTGTTGAATTTAAAACAAATGAAAGGAAATCATTTCCAACTTTGTTTTATTAAACAAATTGAACATTGAATATAAAATTGGCAGCACTAAAAAAAAAAAGGGACAGTTAGTTAAAGGGATTTTCTTTCAACAAACACAAAACCTCTTTGAGTGTATTTTGTGATGTGTTGATTGCGGCAGTTGATATTGCAATGATGTTAAA
This sequence comes from Percina caprodes, assembly GCA_013375575.1. Lineage (NCBI taxonomy): Eukaryota > Metazoa > Chordata > Actinopteri > Perciformes > Percidae > Percina > Percina caprodes. The sequence goes on from JABXJD010000227.1 coordinate 945,913, forward strand.
AAATCATATTGTGCAGCCCTAGTGCCAGAACACAGGGGAATCGGAAATCTTATGTATAGTGATTATATTTTTCTATTTTTTTGGGATAATTTTTAAAAACAATTATTTTCCCTAAAATTATTTTTGATTTATTATTTTTTTTTTTTACCAATGAGTGACCTAACTATTTTCGGTTTCTACGGTACCGCCGACGGCGACTACATCATATCTGTTTCCAGCGAAACAGAGCGAAAGCAGAAAAAGATCCATGATATGTTCTTTACAAAGTAAATACATGTCAGACTGACTGACATGTAATGTGCATTCTTCTTAGAAAACAGTTAGTTTTAAGAAATGTCTCATGATATATTGTCTCTAGAAGTGTATTATTCAACTTTTGTAAAAAATGGAAAAGAAAGTCACAATATTCAGTACAAACCAAATCAGCACTCATGTATCGGGAAAGAATCAAATGGGGACAAAAGCATATCGTCCCAGCACCCAGAAGGCATGAAGTATTGCTTGAAAGCCTTAACTGTGAAGCCGGAAATGTTGTTTGCTGTATCATTATTTTCTAAATGTATTAGTAAAGCAAAAAGGACCTGTCAGCTAATGTCAACCTGTGTGTTTGCTCCAGGTGCAGGGATCAAGGCCCAGGTGTGCAGCCTGGTGGAGCTGCTGGTCACCACTCTGTTCCAGGCCTACGCTGTCTTCTACCTGCCCCCAGAGGGAAGCCCCCGGCCGGGGGAGGGAGCCCTGAGCTGTGGGATGCTCTTCTCTATCCTGGAGAATGTCACCTCCACCACATCTGCAGGTAAACAGCTGGGATGACAGGATACTTTTAGTGAGAGCTATTGAAAACAGGCTGCGTTCAGACAGGGAAACAGGGATGCGGCAATTTGCCACAGAGTAGTCGGGCGGTGTGGGAGTGTCACTAATGGCCATCTGTGTGACGTCCTCGTGTTCTTTAACCCCCCAATGTAGCACAAGTAGACTTTATAGTGAGAGAAAGAAAGAAAAGAGACGAGCGAGACATAGCGAGTGCTTTTTTGTTACAGGAAACAGTCAGCTGTTCCACAAACTCCTGGGCAGTTCACAGCTTGTGTTTGGTGTTTTAAAACTTGTTGTCACTGCCCAATGTGAGTCGAGTGCAGATTTGAGTCGCATGCTCAGATGTAAACGGTTTATGGAATAACACGTCATATCCGATGAGAGTCGAGTCAGACCAGCTCTGGTCGAGTGCAGATGTTAGTCGCGCATGCTCAGATTGAAACGGTTTACGACACAACTGTTATACTGAAATTTGTGAAATCCATGAAATAATAAACTTTTCTCATTACAAATAATAACAGAAGATGGGAATCATTTCAAAAACGCTTTAGCTATCTATGGTTGTTTGAGTGCTAACGTTGCTTACGGCATTAAGCAACAATAATTTGGCATACATGTCACATATTGTTATTTTTCAGAATAAGTGAGGCTACTCTATGTCATTATTTGGCATGTCAGTTCTACTATACATGTTCCAGGAGAGGTTTTTATTTTCTTTTGTCTTATCTGTATGTCCATGGGTTTTAACAACTATTAGATATAGAATATATAGATATATAGAAAATTGTGGGCTGCATTTGAGGCCTTTTTCTTTTCAGCCAATATGTCTCTACAATCTTCTGAATCCATACCATGAAAAGTCATGCTATATCAGCTACGAGCAGTTCCTGTTTGCACTGTTAACACTGAAGAAAAGCATGATGTTAATTTTGTATGATTTCTAGAGGTGTGATGAGATCTTGTACCATGCAAAATTAAAATGTGACTCGTCTTCTCGTCCAGGTAAAAACTGTCTTGCCATATCTGTCACAGGTGCAGAGCTTATTTATTTCAATTTATCATTATTGTGATATTCTACAACGGTTGTGCATATCACATACTTTCCTCATCAACATATATCCATAGATCATGAAAATGTGAGACTATAAATCCCATCTCTCTCCTTAGCTAAAGACAGGAGGGTGTTGCAGGAAGAAACGAGTACAGCCAGCTGGTTCAAGTACCTTCCTCCCTCCATCACCGAGTTTCAGCCCACCCTCCGCACCCTGGCTCAGCCAATCCAGAGAGAGCAGCTCCGGGACACCCTGCAGCAGTGGATTGATACGTAAGCTCCAACCAATCATTTGTTCCTATTTGTTCTATTTCCTTTTGTTTTAGGTGTTTTGAAAGTTTTACATAAAAGTCAAATTATTAGCATACCCAACCACAGAGACTGGTAAAATGGGAAAGAGGAAGGGGCGGGCTAGACTTGAATACTCGATTATCCGGGGGTGTTTTTTTTCCCCCCAATACTGTAGAATAACAGAATCCTTAAAAATGAATACCTTTTAATTTATTGCTAAATCATTCATCATTCACTACAGGGTGGTGCCATTGCCATACCAGGCGGTGATACAGAGTATTCTGGAGTCCATTTTGAACCAGAAAAGTCATTTTTCAGGCTAGGTCCTTGGTGATGTTCTCTTGGCCACAGTCAGCACCGAGATGGAGGTTTATGTCCTGGCATCCTGATGTCAGAGCTCTGACCTCTTCTCCGTCTCATTGTCATCAGTGATCAGCCAGTTGTGTCATCAGCAAACTTGATGATGGTGTTCGAGCTGTGGGTGGCTACACAGTCGTGCCTGAACAAGGAGTACGGGAGAGGGCCGAGCACACAGCCCTGAGGGACGCCGGTGTTGGGTCAGGGTGGAGGATGTGGTGGAGCTAGTCTGCCAGTTATGAAGTCCTCTGTTGATCTATTTGGCCTGTATTCAAATTGTAGTGGGTCCAGTGAATCAGATGAGCAGATGAAGGATTTAACTTCATGATGGTGGAGATGAGTGCTACTGGGCAGTAGTTGTTCAGGCAGAGGGCTTTAGTCTGTCCGGGGACAATGGTGGTCTATTTGAGACATATGGGGACTACAGATTGAAGCAGTGAGAGGTTGAAAATGTCTTCCAAGACACCCGCCAGTTGATCTACACACACCTCGAGAGCTCGACCATGGATGCTATCAGGTCCTGGTGGGTTTGTCCTTTTTAAAGGATCTGCAAGAAACCTTAATCCACAATATATTTACTTTGTTGATTAAAAACAATAGTCTTAAGGTCTTTTCCACACCTCCCGATTTGTACAGACTCAGGCCCTAATCATTCATCAAAACTATCTGTAATTGATTTTATGTTGATACAGTATCTAATCAATGCATCTTCAATCTTTTCTCTACTTTCAGATGTAAGGAGGACATCTGCCGTGGCGTTGGCAGCCTTCTGGTCTACGTGAAGAGCCTGAAGGGATTGGCAGCCATTAGAGACGCTGTGTGGGACCTCCTGTCCACCGACTCCATCAGTCAGCACTGGAGCACTGTGTGTCAGCGGCTGCTGGAGCGCCCCCTGGCTGCCTGGGATGACTTCCTGCAGCAACTTTTTCTTCAGCGCCTGCAGGTTAGAGCTCTCTGTTTCACAATTGGTACCGCAGGTTGCTGTTTTCATCATCTAAACAGGTATATTCATTGCTTTGTATAGATACCTCCACGCAATTATGTGTTGTGTTCAATATCAGCAGGCCTGCCTGCACTAAAATTCTACATATTGTAATATTCAAATGATTCCTTCCTCCCATTTCCCAAGGCCATTACCAAAGAAGACACTGAAGCCATAGCAATGAACTCTGTCCAGCTCCTCACCTCAGCTGTGAAGGACCTTGAGGCCCAGGCCATCCATACTTCTTCAGGTACCAACCATGGCTCAGGGCGCGGGGCCCAGTACGAAGTCGATGTGGCATCCTTCCTGTGGTCGGAGTCTCCAGGGGACCTGCTGAGTGATGCGGGCTGGGTCAGTGTGAACCAACGAGGGCAGCAACACCAGAGGAGTAGCCTGGCCATGAAGACCCAGGCCCTGACGCCCTGCGTTCAAAACTTCTGCTCATCCCTGGATGCTAAGCTAAAGGCCAGGCTGGATGACCTGCAATACTACCTACCCTCCCAAGACACAAGTAAGGGCAGCTCAAACTTATGTACTGTGTGCTAGTTTTCTTAAGCCGTTTGGCTGCTTGGTTGCTAACGTAGGTCCATTTTTACTGTATTGACATTACAGAAGTCTCACGTTAGCATCTTATATGCTACTCGTCGCAAAGTGACTCATGCACAACTCAAATCTGCACTTGACTTACATCAGGGAGTGAGCATCAGCTCAAAAACATAAAATGCCGGCTAATGCAAGAATTAAGCAGACAGTCTGCGGTTGTTTGTATGCAACGTGTAGTATACAATACTGTACACAGGCCCAGTGTTTTTCTCACATCCTATATATATCCTATATAGTGAACACATGATGTTTCACGCTGTGCTCGGCAGGCTCGGACTCCATCTCGGCGGCAGTCCCCTCCCCTGGTCCCACAGAGAGCTCGTCAGCATCCTCTTTTAACCGCTTCACGGACTCGCTGGCGGTGGAGGAGGCTTTACGCGAAGGCTGCACGGCCTGCGTCCGCCACATCCTGTCCTCCGTCCGCTCTGAACTGGCTGCAGCCACGCCTGACCCCAGCCCCGCCCGCCTCAGCTCAGTTCTTTTCACCGCCAGGCTGTGCCAGTCCATGGGTGAGCTCTGCCCCAACCTGAAGCATTGCATCCTGGGACAACAGAGGGCATCTGAGGCCACAGCAAAGGGGACCCCCAGACAGGGCAAGAAGCTGGGCAAAGCGAGGGCCACGGAGGTCAGCCCGGCCCAGGCCAAGTGGGCAGGTCTAAAGGAGGAGCTTCTCATTTGCAGCATGGAGGCGTACCGTATCTGGAGCTCCGCCCTCTCTAAAGTCAGACACTGTATTTCAATGTGTTATTTGTTAAATGGTATAAATGGTGGCATGTAGTCTGATTTGTGTTGAGTAGTGTAGAATCCTGGGTGGCAGAGACTAAGATAGCAAGCGGCAATTAACTGTTGAATTGGAGGATGGAGGTTAATCTTTTTGGAACAATTTTGATAAGTTTAATTATTCTAAGTGCAAAAGTCCATTTACTAGCTTTTTGTATTGTCTAACTGCATCTTACAGTTAAGGTTTAAGGTCATTGTCATCCAACATCAGAGACCATCTTTAAACAGAGACAAGGGTTATTGTCTCCCTCCATATGGGACTCTAAATGAATATTAACATTATAAGCTGGTAATATGTAAATGTTGTGTTTTTTTCCACTAACCCAAAATGGCAGCTTTAATTCATGTTGTAAATTGTTTCAAGACCTACCTAGTGACTATGCGTGGTGGTGTTGACAGGTGCTGCTGGAGAAGTTTGGCGCAGCGCTGCATGCTGAGTCTGCCGGCGCCATCCTAACAACAGCAACTAGCTGGGAGGATCTGGAGATCCAAGAAGAAGCCGAGTCGGGGAGCAGTGTCACATCCAAAATCAGTCTTCCAGTCCAGGTCAGCTTCTCAGCACCCCCTTAACACAGACGGCAAACACCGTGATGGCTGATTCCATTCAAAGATCTAATGTGAACCTTTGTGTTTTTCTGCAGCCGTCGTGGTTCGTGCAGTCGCTGCTGTTCCAGCTGTGTGTGGAGGTGAACCGGGTGGGGGGCCACGCTCTGCCCCGGCCCACCCTGCAGGAGCTGCTGCAGGCCTGTCTGACTCAGGCCCTGCACCACTACCACAGCCTCACACAGCAGGCATCAAGCAGGGTAACACACACACACACACACACAGTGTAATAAAAAAACCTACCAGGTACATTGATGTAACTTTTATCTTGTCACCGATACATTTCTGAATTGTAAAGCCTGGATTTGGGTATAGTGAGATAACTTGGTCTTCAGATTCTTGAATCTCTGAAAGGCTTGGGGTAAGAGTAATCCTCATGTTGCAATTCAGAGATCATTCTTGACCTGGGAAACACCAGTTGACAAAATAATCCCACCACAAGGTCCCCCTAAAGCAGAACCTTTACATATAGCAAATGGCCAATCAGACTGTAGCAAGTGCCCACCTCATCATGCAGCAACTGAGATTACTTTTAAGTAAAACTTGTTACTAATGGTCCCGTGTTGTTTCATTTAGTTCGGTTGATAGTGTTTGTCTAGTCTGTCAGAGTGTATGTTCTGCTTATGTTGAGTTTGGTGGGTCAGTTTAGTCTGTTCAGGTCTATTCAGGTTCTCTTATTTTATTTTATCATCAGCTAAGTTTAGTTGTGTTTACTTATCCTCTTTTATGGGCCCTAAAACCTTGTTAAATATCATATTTAAGTTGTTTAATTTTTTTGGTGAATTAGCCCCTGTTTTGAAAAGTCACCCAGAGTCCTCATACATGCCATTCCAGTCCACGTTGAGCTTTAGAAAGGAGTTATTGTCGTTGGGTTATCCACCATTTTAATAAGTTGGTCCCAAAATAAATAGTGTTTTCTTGTATTTCACCATTCATGAATTCAAAAAATAAAAAGCCTGTGTGGCTAGTGGATTTTAAAATCCACCTACCACAGTGGCTGGTGGCCAGTAAAGAACTCTGATTGACGGTGAACATTTATCCCATAGGGTGATGAAAAGAATCCATTGCATGGGAAAATAGGGTCCTTTCCCATTTAACGTTAGGAATGAATGTGTCAGGCTGACCTACCTACCCAGATACTACTCCAAAGTCTGCTGTTGCTCAACCAATATCGGGCACAACATGAAAACCTCCAGGAGGGTCTAACCTATGACACGTTGAAAAAAAATAAAAATAATCAAAAACATCTGAGTTTACGCCTTTTTGCAAATTTAAGATTAAGGAACTGTGGATAACAATGTTTGTTAGTTTTCTGATAATCAGAGGCCACTATGGGTCAACGTTGAGGGCACCCGTCTCCTGAATGGTTGGTCGTTCTGGCCAATCAAACCACGTTCTAACACTCACACACAAAACCACAAAAAGCGGTGAGGTCAGAAAAGTGATTGAATTCCCCAGGAGGAGAAAAACCAAGGGGGATGAAGAAGCAAATGTGGGAGCAGCACGACTCCTTTCACACACGTAAATAAGATTCCGGAGACTTTGATGAATAACAAAGGACCAAGGAAATGAACACTCAATTATGGAGGGTAGAATTTAGGCAGGCAGTGCAATTTAACCACGCTGTGTTATCGTGTCGTCCCAACTCTCTGATGTTCCTGTCTCCCTGAAGGTGGATTTAAACTCATGCCGGAGGCGTTGTGTTCAGCTGAACCTTCACTACAAACAAAGATATTGCAGGCGCCAAAAACACAGATGCTAAAGCCTTGTTCAGCCTATCTGTCTCTGGGAAGTATGCAAAAGTGTGGCAGCAGGAGACAGTCCTGAAAGAAACCATTCAAAACATCCCCTTATCATGCAGCTGCCTAGGTTCCCTGACTCTATGGAGGCACAGAGTTCAAGTACTCCTCTGCCTGGAGAGGTTAGGAGGTTACGTTAGACACTGACCTGAATGAGACCTGGGGTACCACTGTCTCATATAGCATGAGTTTGTAAGCTGGAAATTCCACAACACAAAGAAAAAGAGGGAAGTGATCATGGAAGGGAAATCAGGGACGGAGAAAGGAGGGAGTAAATAGAGGAATGGAGAAGGATGTGGACTTGGTTTTCATTAGGATCCACATGAGCTTCCTAAATGTCTCTGCCTTTTTGTCCCTGTTCCTCTGTCCTCCAGGACGGTGCATTTCCCATGACCCAGAACCGAGCCCTGCAGCTGTTGTTTGACCTGCGTTACCTGAACACCACACTGGGCATCAGGCCGGAGGAGGGCAAGAGCTCCCGGTCCCACCAAGACCCCAGGTAACTAATTCATCACATGCAGCCCTTTGCTGTTGTTTTTTCCCATTTCATGTCTATTTGAATAGGGACAGATGTGACGACGTAAACATGTGTGCAACAAATCTCCAATGGACACTAGAGCCCGACCGATAAAAGGATTTTTAAGACTGATACAAATATTTGGTCTTTTAAAAATCCGATATGCCGATGCTTTTTTATCTATAGATAGATAGATTAAAAAAAAAAGAAAATCTACAGGGACGTTGTAGAGCGTCCTCTGGTGGACAGACTATGCAACGCCATCACTAACAGGGACGTTGTAGAGCGTCCTCTGGTGGACAGACTATGCAACGCCATCACTAACAGGGACGTTGTAGAGCGTCCTCTGGTGGACAGACTATGCAACGCCATCACTAACAGGGACGTTGTAGAGCGTCCTCTGGTGGACAGACTATGCAACGCCATCACTAACAGGGACGTTGTAGAGCGTCCTCTGGTGGACAGACTATGCAACGCCATCACTAACAGGGACGTTGTAGAGCGTCCTCTGGTGGATAGACTATGCAACGCCATCACTAACAGGGACGTTGTAGAGCGTCCTCTGGTGGACAGACTATGCAACGCCATCACTAACAGGGACGTTGTAGAGCGTCCTCTGGTGGACAGACTATGCAACGCCAACTTACTGGCAGCGTTGGACGTCTTCAGATGTCCCCAATGCTTGTGTCCCTACCTCCTGTTAAACCTTTAAACAATTCTGCTTGAGGCTGTAGAGGTTTTGCAGTAGTTTCATGGTGTTTCCCTGTGGGGTTAGGGGAGTATGTGTTTCCTGCGATGGGTTTTCACCACGGGACGTGTGCAATTGTTTTGTCTAGGCGTTATTTATGTGTGCAGCTTGGCATCCAAAACAAATTTCTCTAAGGCGACTATAAAGCGCACCGTGTTGTAAATTAACTTTTTTTTTTAAGAGGGGCCCATTCTGGAGGGGACCCGAGCGCAGTCGGCCCATTCCCATAGACACGAGGACAACTACACCCGATCCATTATGATGGACTCAACGTAAAAACATAGAAACAAATTCCAAAAATAATGAACTTACACAATTCAAAGATGAATTAGTAATGCACCGACAATAGACAGAAGATTTTCTAACCAGTTTAATATCTGTGGATCAAATTCCAAAAGGTAATTATCACTTCATAGCGAGTCACTAGTATCCCAAAAAACGTAGCCTAGCATTCAATAACATTTCATTTGATATGTTTTCCCAGCTTTTTTTCAAGACTTCCTCTTTTACATGTAAAATGTAGACATCATCATCTTTGATGTCTTTCAGGTTCCATGAGGTCTGTGATTGGCTGGAGGGCTACATCGACCCGTTCGACCTGGACGTGTTCACACCGCCGCTAAACGCCAACCTCAACCGCATGTCCCAGAGGACCTCGGTACTTTCAGCCATCAACACACACACACACACACACACACACACACACACACACACACACACACACACAGCTGGTTGAATCATGCTTATTTTGAACCCTGGAAGCATCAGCACCGTTTGTGTGTGTGTGTGGGTGGGTGCGTGTGTCTTAGTGTCTGGGTGGGTGCGTGTGTCTTAGTGTCTGGGTGGGTGCGTGCGTGTGTCTGGGTGCGTGCGTGCATGTGTCTGGGTGGGTGGGTGCGTGTGTGTGTCTGGGTGGGTGCGTGTGTCTTAGTGTCTGGGTGGGTGCGTGCGTGTGTGTGTCTGGGTGGGTGCGTGCGTGTGTCTGGGTGGGTGCGTGCGTGTGTCTGGGTGGGTGCGTGCGTGCCTGCGCGTGTGTCTGCGTGTATTACTGAACAACTACATGAGATTCTGTAACATGAACTACAAGCTACCATTAGAAATGATCATGTGACGTTGTGTCTCAGGTGCTGATCATGTGACGTTGTGTCTCAGGTGCTGCTGGGGCTGCTGACCGGCTCGGAGAAGCAGTTTGCCCTGCGGAGCAGCAGTCTGAACTCCCAGGAGCCGTACAACATCCTGCCACTGGCCAGCAGCCAGATCAGGTCAGAAGTCCAATTAGTTTTATTTTGTATTAGTGAAGGCAGTGTAACGATAGTGACACACAAGGTTAATGACACGTACAATATATTAACGTATGTATAGACAGTGACAGACTGTAAAGGCAATAACATGATGTGGTAAGAGGTCAAGAGAATGGTGTGTGAGATTAGAGTGTGTGTGTGCAGTATATGTCATGTGTAGTACGTGTATAAATGTTGGGATGTTTGAATATAAAGAAGGTAAAAATGTGTTTGAAGATGTTAAGCAGGTTGACAGATGTTGTCCGTCCCCGATGTAAGTCTCGCATAGATTTGAGTCTCGCATACGTCACTTTGCGTCAAGTAGCATACAAGATGCTAACGAGAGACTTCTGTAATGTCAATACAGTAAAAATGGACCTACTTAACCAAGTTGGTTCACTGCTGGCTACAAGTTAGCATCAAACACAACAAAGGTTATCAGTTGAATGGTGTTTTAAGCTAACGTCAAACAATAATAGATAGCTAAAGCGTTTTTGAAATGACTGCTAGCTTAGCTACAAGCTAGCAGTCAAACGCAACAAAGACTGTCACTTGAATGGCGTTTTGAGCTAACGTTAGCAACCAAACAACCATAGATAGCTAAAATGTTTTTGAAATGACTGCTAGCTTAGCTACAAGCTAGCAATAAAACACAACAAAGACTGTCACTTGAATGGCGTTTTGAGCTAACGTTAGCAATCAAACAATATATAGCTAAAACATTTTTGAAATGACTCCCATCTTCTGTTATTGTTTGTAATAAGAAGTTTATTATTTCATGGTTTTCCCAAATTTCTGTATGACAGTTATGTTGTAAACCGTTTACATCTGAGCATGCGCAACTAACATATGCATTCTCCTCACATTGGGCAGTGACAGATGTGGTGGAGACAATAAAAGGGAGGATGAGAGAAAAACAACAAACTAGAAAATGCATTTCCTGCAGAGAATGCGTGTGAATGCTAAATAGCTAAATTGCTAAAGCTAAACTGGATGAATAGCTTAAAAGGTATAGAGCTGGATGGGAGCATGTGATGTTAGTAAAGCCCGGCCTTTTCTAGAACTGAAGGTAATCGTCATCCAGTGCTCCCAGGTTGGCCCAGGTGATCTCTGAATCACCATACCAGGGATATCTCCATGTTGACTGGGGGTTTCCCATCAGAATAAGTAGCATAATCCAACCATACCATAACTGGGAAGCCATATCATTGTTCTACCAGAAAGGTTTATGGGAGGAAAGCTGCCGAGGTCTTTAACGTCAGGTGTGGTGCGTCCTCTCGGTCCCTAGCAGCCCAAGAGCTAACCCAGGACCTGACTTGGTAGGGATCGGGATGGGATCCTTTGACAAATCCCTTATTAGATACATTTAGTTTTAGCTTTCATCATTTGCAAGAAACTTAACGTATAAAAAACTAAAACTGGAGATTCCAACTAGCTCTATAATCCCCTCCAGGCTGAAAACACTACAGTTAGGTAGTATTTTTGGTCCCCGATCCTATTATTGGGTATGTGTTGATCTGAAAACACACACAACAGCCTTGTTTCAGTTTTGGGAAAATGAATTTCTCAGAATATCCAAATGGGTTTTGAAATGGTTTATTTAGCATGAGAAGTTGGAAAATTGTCTTAATCCATGATAGGTGGAATATTTTAAGCATGCTGGTTTTCAAATGTATTTCATCTATTCTAAGGATCCACCCCATAAGGGTTGGTTTTGAGGTAACCCTGTCCCACAGTTTAGAATATACTGGAATGTGTGAATCTATTAGAAGTGTCTTTGAAACGTGAAGTCTCCATCATCATTTCCCGATATCAATCCATAAAAGTATTAGTAGTAAGAGGTTTCAGTACCCAGTCTTTCTAATTTTAACCAGGAATTGGGAACTGTTGTTCCTCTCTCTATAGGTTTTGTATATCTGTATTTTTTAATAACTGTATAACTTTGACCTGCTTCCCACCCTGGCTGTTATGTCCTCATCAGGTTCGGGTTGCTGCCTCTCAGCATGTCCAGTGTGCGTAAATCCAAGTCGGCCACCAGGAGCTCTGACGCTGCGCACCAGCTGGTGAGTAACAGCTGACTGACTCCCACTGTTGTTTCCTACGCTGAGCACCACAGTATGTCTCCTTTTCATTTCATCCATCTGTTTATCGGACAGGGTCAGTCTTCCTGAATCAACAGCAAAGTCACTGTAAATGAGCCAGAGTTACCTCAGCAGCCTCATTTCCATCTGTTGTCCCTGGCCAGGTTTAACATGCCAACCTTAAAAACATCAAATACAATACCACATAATAATACAATCAATACTTCTTCCAGTCAGCACGTAAAAGCAACATTCAGACAGGCACAATGCACAACAACAAGTAACAAACACAACATATCGGATACAAACGGCAAGACACATCTGCAGGCACGCACCAAAAGTCAACCGGCAGTGAGGAGTCTAATGTGCCCACTTCTGATTATTAATAAGCCATTTCTTCAGCTGACCAGTAAAAGAAATGTTCTCTGTGTCATTGTTTTGCTCCATCCTGGGGAAATGTTGTCTGTTACACCCTCTGCCTTCCCAGCGTTTTTGAGTGCAAGAAATCCAGGCAAGTTTGTGGGGTTTTTTTTTTGTGTGTGTGTGTGTGTGTCTCTGTCTCTGTCTCTGTGTGGGTGTGTGTCTCTGTGTGTGTCTGTGTTAGGGCTGAACGATTTGGGGAAAAACATCTAATTGCGATTTTTATTTTTAAGCTACATATTGCACCTTCTACGATCGTGTTAAAGTAAAAGAATTCTGTGAAACTAGGACATTTCTGTGATATGTAACAGCATTTATCTTATGAAAAAACAGTAATATAATGATAATGAGTCTAATGATAAGAGGAATGAAACATGTTAACTCAAATAAATATTCGATTATTGATTTGGAAGCGATGAATCGTTCAGCCTGTGTGTGTGTGTGTGTGTGTGTGTGTGTGTGTGTGTGTGTGTGTGTGTGTGTGTGTGTGTGTGTGTGTATTTTCCAGTAGTTCCTCGATTTCCCTTCGGTGCATTTTGCAGTGTGTGACCGTACATGCCTAACTGCTGAAATGATTCTGGTGTTACCAATCCCATCTTGAGACTCACTCAGTATTATTGAAATGTGTGTTAATGTCAGCAGAAAGGGAAAAAGCAGATGTCTCTATGCAGCTCAAGTTGGGATTTGTCCAAAATCGTCACATTTGAAGCTTCCCTTGTGTCTGTGACACAACACTGACATTATGGGAAGAAGTCTTGTTTTCTGTCTTACCAGCTGAGACGTGATAACTATCAGTTTGCTTTGGAGCTAGTAGAAGTTGACTTTTCTCACTTTGCACGGCAAGCAGTGTCCCCGTGCTCCAGTCTTTGTGCTAAGCTAGGCTAAGCATGTCTCATCTATACCCTATACTGGGTACCAAGATGAAATCAGTCTATTCTGTTGATCTAAAGGCCGTTTTATGGTTGTGCGTAGAATCAACGGCGCACCCCCGCAGACCGCTCTGAGCCTGACCAGCACCTCTCGAAAAACGTAACTACAAGTCGCTCGGCCGTGGCGTGGTAGCGTTGCATACCCCCCCCCCGACTCATTTCCTGGTTCTCCTTCTCCATCAACAACATGAAATCAAGGAGAGGGTTAACTTCTCCTGCTGCAGATGTCTCACCGTGGTCAGAAAGAACAGGGGACACACTTCTCTCACTAGGACTCTGGAGTCAGTACTCGCTCCAAAGCTAATCACCGTCACTCTCTCACTTCTCCCTCGCTCTATCACACACTCCCCACACACACACAACGCACAAGTATAAACACCAGGCCACCTACGTAGGCTACAGCGAGCCATAAAACGGCCTTTACTCTCAATAAGCGTGTTTTCTAAGATGGCAGACTGTTCAGTGGTGAGCCAATCGACACCATAATGGTTTTCTGTGAGTCATTAGATCAGATAATAACCGCTTCAGAGTTGTGTAACCATTCTAGGGCTGTCCTCGACTAAAGAAATTCTTAGTTCACTAACACTTCTATGATTTTGTCGACTAATCGACTCGTTGATTTAATCGACAGACTCTTTGCGAGGTGGGTAAGACTAGAAAAGCACAATATGAATGTAGTTAATTAACCGTCTGTAAAACTGAGTTTCTGTACAATTAATCCTGCAAAAGCACCACTTTAAATCTGGTGTTCACCAGAAATGTGCTCATACGTTTCTTGGAAATGAATAATTAAGCATGAATAAGCATAAAAAATGACTTCTCAACTAAATCTTAGTTGACTAGCCCCCCCCAATTAGCAGTCAGACACTTTAAGACCTTAACCCTCGTGTTGTCTCCCTGTCGACCTGAAACTTTGTGTTTTTCTGGGTTTGAAATTTCAACATTTTATTCTTTTCTACACTTTGACGTTTTTGTCAATTTTATTCCAATTTTTTTTTTAAATGATGTTTTAGTCAACTATTTCTTTGGGGCTTTTTCCATTGTTTTTAATGTTTTTTTGGTCACTTTTTCAGATTTTTGTGGTCACTTTTGCAGCATTTAAAAAAAAATTGTTTTTGTTGATTTTCTTTTTCCTGCTTTTTTGTAGTTTTTTTTTTTTTCAACATTTGTCACTTTTTCCACTGTTCTTTTTGTCATAGTTCTGATATAGAACGTTTTTGTAAACTGGTCAACAGGAGGGTTAAGCTAACGTTAGGGAATGATTGCACTTAGATAAAGAAATCAGGATTATTTAAAGGAAAATTGACATGTAGACAATTAGGTGATAATTGTTACAGGCCTACCAAGAAGACAAACCTGACGTGTCCTCCTTCCTCCAGCAGGCGCCCCCCCCCCCTTCCTCCTTCTCCTCCTCCTCCGTGGGCCGTGACGACAGCTTCCGACCGGGCAGCCTGTTCAGACAGCTGGCTGATCAGGACGAAGACTCAGCCGCTCCTTCGTTATTCAAACTCAGCTGGCTGTCCGGCATGGCCAAATAACCCTTTATTGCTCCAAACGTTTTATTTGACTTTGCAGAAACTTTGTAAAATAAAAATGTATAGTAGAAAAAAACAAATTCAAATTATTAATACATTTTGTCTTTAGAGAACAGCATCTTGTGTGGTTTAATTCACTCGTTGTGGTCTTGACCAATCTGGGAATAAAATCCTGAGTCCTCTTCAGCCAAGACCGAGGACACATGGTCGATTCCGAGACGAGACCCAGGCCTTCAAAAAGTGGTCTCGAGATCGGTTGTACTACAACACTATTTACACATTCACAAATATTTTTTTATAAATAAGCAGCAATTTCTTGGGGGCTACCTAGGGATAGCTACAGCACCCCCGAGTCCTCTGTTTAACCCTCGTGTTGTCTTCCCGTAGACCAACATTTAGCTTTTCTGGGTCAAACTTTTAAGTTAAAACCTCCTTTCCCAAAGTTCCATGTCAAATTTTTGGAAAATTTTTGTTTTTAAAGCTTTCTCCAACATTTGTTGTCACTTCTTGACGTTTTCTAACTTTTCCTGAACTTCTTTCTCACTTTTTACAATGAATTTGTTGATTTTTTTTTTATGCATTTGTTTTTGGACGTTTTTTTTTTTTTTTTCCCTACATTTGTCACTTTTTTCAGTGTTCTCAAATCTTTTTTTTTTCTTATTAAAATGCTATAAAACTAAATAAAACACTCTAATTCAATAAAAATAGTGAAAAGTAGTTTAACTTGCGAGGACCGTTGTATGGAACCACCCACGTTATTTTCTTCTACAATTTGATTGAAGGAAACCCACATTTCTGAATTAGAAACTTTATGAAAATGGGTCAAATTTGACCCCGAGGACAACAGGAGGGTTAATTTAATTTAATTATTTTATCCTTTTTTTGTATATATTTTACATTAGTTAGATTAGATGTCATTTTCATGTGTTGCCTTGGAATGGAACAGCCTTCTGTGGAAAATAGTCTGCACCAGTTTATAATATACTCTGTAAATGAGGGTCCTTTAACTTTACAGTCTGGTGTCCTGACTTAAAAGGGAATTTAGGTATTTTTCCACATATTTCCAGATGCGTTGATGTGAGAGTGACTTATGTAAAAAGAGTTTCAAGAGAGACTGATCAGGAACCCCCTACTACGTATGTGGTATATTGAACTGGGCCTCCAATCAAATGTAGGGTGGCCTGAAGCCTTTATACATACTTTTTAGTGCATACAATATTAATAATGGTTGGAATAATTTCATGTTTTAATGTTAAACATACCGGTAAGACTGTGCCACATGTATGTGTGGATACCTAGGTACATATTTGTATGTCAAAAATAGGCTGATTTATATTTATGAATAATATGTTGGATTCACGTTAAGACATTTAGTTTTTTAAAATAAAATTCAAAAAAGTATCAATAATTTGGAGGCCCCCCTGCCCCTGCGGTAACTCTGAGGACCCCCTAGGGGTCCCGGACCCCCTGTTGGAGATCTCTCTCTGCTCTAAAGGGTTACATTGCAGCATTCTCGCTCAGTACTGGACCAATTTTAAAGATTTTAGTTTACATTAGTCACTTGAGGACATGTTTTTTACAGTGTGTTCAGGGGACAGGCAGCTAGCAGATAGTGAGGAGATGTTTTTTACAGTGTGTTCAGGGGACAGGCAGCTAGCAGATAGTGAGGAGATGTTTTTTACAGTGTGTTCAGGGGACAGGCAGCTAGCAGATAGTGAGGAGATGTTTTTACAGTGTGTTCAGGGGACAGGCAGCTAGCAGATAGTGAGGAGATGTTTTTTACAGTGTGTTCAGGGGACAGGCAGCTAGCAGATAGTGAGATGTTTTTTACAGTGTGTTCAGGGGACAGGCAGATAGCAGATAGTGAGGAGATGTTTTTTACAGTGTGTTCTGGGGACAGGCAGCTAGCAGATAGTGAGATGTTTTTTACAGTGTGTTCAGGGGACAGGCAGCTAGCAGATAATGAGGAGATGTTTTTTACAGTGTGTTCAGGGGACAGGCAGCTAGCAGATAGTGAGATGTTTTTTACAGTGTGTTCAGGGGACAGGCAGCTAGCAGATAGTGAGGAGATGTTTTTTACAGTATGTTCAGGGGACAGGCAGCTAGCAGATAGTGAGATGTTTTTTACAGTGTGTTCAGGGGACAGGCAGCTAGCAGATAGTGAGGAGATGTTTTTTACAGTGTGTTCAGGGGACAGGCAGCTAGCAGATAGTGAGGAGATATTTTTTACAGTGTGTTCTGGGGACAGGCAGCTAGCAGATAGTGAGGAGATGTTTTTTACAGTGTGTTCAGGGGACAGGCAGCTAGCAGATAGTGAGATATTTTTTACAGTGTGTTCTGGGGACAGGCAGCTAGCAGATAGTGAGGAGATGTTTTTACAGTGTGTTCAGGGGACAGGCAGCTAGCAGATAGTGAGATATTTTTACAGTGTGTTCTGGGGACAGGCAGCTAGCAGATAGTGAGGAGATGTTTTTACAGTGTGTTCTGGGGACAGGCAGCTAGCAGATAGTGAGGAGATGTTTTTACAGTGTGTTCTGGGGACAGGCAGCTAGCAGATAGTGAGGAGATGTTTTTACAGTGTGTTCTGGGGACAGGCAGCTAGCAGATAGTGAGGAGATGTTTTTTACAGTGTGTTCTGGGGACAGGCAGCTAGCAGATAGTGAGGAGATGTTTTTTTACAGTGTGTTCAGGGGACAGGCAGCTAGCAGATAGTGAGGAGATGTTTTTACAGTGTGTTCAGGGGACAGGCAGCTAGCAGATAGTGAGGAGATGTTTTTACAGTGTGTTCAGGGGACAGGCAGCTAGCAGATAGTGAGGAGATGTTTTTTACAGTGTGTTCAGGGGACAGGCAGCTAGCAGATAGTGAGGAGATGTTTTTTACAGTGTGTTCAGGGGACAGGCAGCTAGCAGATAGTGAGGAGATGTTTTTTACAGTGTGTTCAGGGGACAGGCAGCTACCTTTAACTATCAACAAACACAATGGCAGTCTGCTTTATCTTGACCTCCTTTATTAAAAAGTAACCAGATTAACATACTGTACAAATCTTCCATAGAGAAATGACTAAATAATAATAATAATAACCACAGTGCACTGACCTACTGTCATCTCTTTTAGACAAAAACATTGAAGTATTTAGCGAATATCAGACAAACAGGCTTAGCTTTGGACAAAACAACTATTGCAAATAATAATAATTACACGTATGTAACAGAAAAATTTGATTTGTTGATGCAAACTTTGACATTAACATGACTTTTATAGAAACGCATCTTTTTAATGTCTGGAGATGCCTTTCATTTATGGATGATGGCTGTGCCCAGTAGGCCTGTACACTAATCCTTCATAATAAAAACTGGATTTTTCACCTTTGATAATTTGCTAAATAAGAACAACAGTCAGGAAAGCCTTCTTCTACACTGGGTATCCTCCGAAACAAAGGGCTTGGTACTTGTGTGTGTGACATGTCGTACACAACCCTGTACACACATGCATTATATATCTTTACTTGTTCCGGTCTATCTTGCTCATCATGGCCTTGACGTCGACCGGAGCGGAGGCGACGGCGGCCTTGGCCTTTTGCTCCTCCTCCTGCTGCCACAGGATGATGGGATGGATGCCCAGGCTCCGGTTCTGAGCATTCTTCTCCAGCTGGGCTGGACTAGGGTGGAAACAGAAACATGGTGAACTCAAGATGATTGGAAAGCTTCATTCTGATCCAAGCCTGATCCCTGTTGTCAGAAATTTGGGTTTCTTTCAAGCAAATTGCCCCAAAAATAACAGGGATTGTTCCCTACAATGCTCAATAAATAACATAATTGAATAAAATGAAGGATCAGATCACTACTTGCATTGAATTTCAGGTGTTTAATTGCATTTTATAGCATTTGAAAAAAATAGAAAATTGTTTCTCTAAACCGTATCCAGACTAAACATCTGAGATTATCAACTCAATCATAACTATTTGTTGAAAAAAATAATAATTTCAGCTTTTCTAAACTCAAATAGGGCTCATCACGGTCTCCCCTAGCTGGAGATAGGGGGGCAACGCATTTTTTTTGTCTTATTGCTTGCATTGTGTTAGTCCAGTGCAACACAGTCAGCGCCGTTGCTAGTTAGCTTAGCATAGTGAATGGAATCCTATGTTGCCGGTTAGCATGTTGTGAGTAGAAGTGAAACTGTCAGGGCACGCCCTCATACTCTGCTTCTGACTGGCTAGTAGTCCTTACCTAGGTACTGTCAGGGCCCTCATACTCTGCTTCTGACTGGCTAGTAGTCCTTACCTAGGTACTGTCAGGGCACGCCCTCATACTCTGCTTCTGACTGGCTAGTAGTCCTTACCTAGGTACTGAGCATGTGCGACTCCCTCACATAGATGGAACAGAAGTGAGATGTCTCACTCTGTAGCTAAAACAGAGCGCTCAACACACAGGGTGAAAAGAGGAGCTGCAGCAATGTGCAGTACAACACACAATTTTTTTATTTTATTTTTTTATTAAACCATGTAAAACTATTCTGATATAACCTCTCAATACAATTATGAACCTGAAAATGAGCATAATATGAGCACTTTAATAACAACCGCCAAAAGGCACCTGACCAAGCTTTCTGACACGCTGGTAGTGAGAATATGTTGCGCAGTGATGTCAGAAAGGTACGGTAGGGATCCAGCACCAACCTGAAGTTATGAGGCTCAGGGTTCAGGGCCTTCTTCTGCATGTCTTTGTACACTGGGGACTTGAGGTAACGGAAGAAAGTGTCCTGTACCAATGAAAGCACACAAGAATGCAGGTGACCTCAGCTTCAATACACAAACGCATCTTGAATCTGAAAATGCTTATGACAAATTATAGCATGGATATTATATATATATCATATATGAGGGTACATAATCAGAATCTGCTTTATTTGCCAGGTGGACACACCTGAGGAATTTTGCTTTGGATCATCATTGCTCACAATACACGCTAATATATACGGACTAATACATACACACTAATATACACCCTAATATATACACAATAATATATACTCACTAATATATACAGACTAATATATACACACTAATATATACTCACTAATATACACCCTAATACATACACACTAATATACACCCTAATATATACAGACTAATATATATACAATAATATATACTCACTAATATATACACACTAATATACACACACTAATATATACTCACTAATATATACAGACAAATATATACACACTGATATATACTCACTAATATATACAGACTAATATATACTCACTAATATATACTCACTAATATATACAGACAAATATATACACACTGATATATACTCACTAATATATACAGACTAATATATACTCACTAATATATCCACACTAATATATACTCACTAATATATCCACACTAATATATACTCACTAATATATCCACACTAATATATACTCACTAATATATCCACACTAATATATCCACACTAATATATACTCACTAATATATACACACTAATGTATACTCACTAATATATACACACTAATATATACTCACTAATATATACACACTAATATATACTCACTAATATATACACACTAATATATACTCACTAATATATACACACTAATATATACTCACTAATATATACTCACTAATATATACACACTAATATATACACACTAATATATACTCACTAATATATACACACTAATATATACTCACTAATATATACTCACTAATATATACACACCAATATATACTCACTAATATATACACACTAATATATACACACTAATATATACTCACTAATATATACACACTAATATATACTCACTAATATATACACACTAATATATACTCACTAATATATACACACTAATATATACTCACTAATATATACACACTAATATATACACACTAATATATACACCCTAATACATACTCACTAATATATACACACTAATATATACACACTAATATATACTCACTAATATATACACACTAATATATACACACTAATATATACTCACTAATATATACACACTAATATATACTCACTAATATATACTCACTAATATATACACACTAATATATACTCACTAATATATACACACTAATATATACACACTAATATATACACCTAATATATACTCACTAATATATACACACTAATATATACTCACTAATATATACACACTAATATATACACACTAATATATACTCACTAATATATACACACTAATATATACTCACTAATATATACTCACTAATATATACACACTAAACAGAAACCATGTAAACAGGTTGAGGCAATAGTGCAATGAAGAGTGCAAAGTATGCAGGAGTAAGTTATGATAGTTATTATTTTAATTGTGGCGCATAGTGCAAATGGTGCTGGAATAAATAGTATTATGGTATTATATTACAATATCAACAGCTCTGAAATAGAGAATGAAAAGGAAGAATAAATAATAAACAAAGTTTGGCAGTGATTTAATTACAGTCACTGCCAATTGGCTAACAGTGTGTGAGCAATTTGGCAAAAACTGTATTATTAGCTACAGAGTAAGAAAAATGGCCTCGTCATCAGTACCCAGACGCACCTTCTTCATGAGCAGGAAAACGTGTGTCTGAGCTGCTTCCAGCACGTAGCGGTGAGGATGGTCCAGGCCTTTCACTGTCAGACCCATTGTCCTGCCATCAATGTTGATCCAGCGGGGGGCACCGGGGGCCAGGAAGGTCCTGAAAACACACACACTTCAAATCAATATCTTGGCTGACATTGGGGTTTGGGTGTAGTCCCGGTTTGGAAATATAATACTTCAAAAACAAAGTTGTGGTTGACGCCCACCACCCCTCACACAGCCTTCTGGGAGAAGGTACCGGAGCCTCCAAGCCTGTTCCCCCAAACTGGCAAACAGGTTAATTCCCTATGCTGTCAGGAAGCTCAACGCCCACGCCTGTCAGGGCACGCCCTCATACTCTGCTTCTGACTGGCTAGTAGTCCTTACCTAGGTACTGTCATGGCCCTCATACTCTGCTTCTGACTGGCTAGTAGTCCTTACCTAGGTCCTGTCAGGGCACGCCCTCATACTCTGCTTCTGACTGGCTAGTAGTCCTTACCTAGGTCCTGTCAGGGCACGCCCTCATACTCTGCTTCTGACTGGCTAGTAGTCCTTACCTAGCTACTGTCAGGGCACGCCCTCATACTCTGCTTCTGACTGGCTAGTAGTCCTTACCTAGGTACTGTCAGGACACGCCCTCATACTCTGCTTCTGACTGGCTAGTAGTCCTTACCTAGGTACTGAGCATGTGCGACTCCCAACAAAGATGGAACAGAAGTGAGATGTCTCACTCTGTAGCTAAAACAAAGGGCTCAACACACAGGGTGAAAAGAGGAGCTGCAGCAACGTGCAGTACAACACAAACACGGTGTTTTTTGAAAACTAAACCATGTAAACCTATTCTGATACAATGAAAAATGAGCATAATATGAGCTCTTTAATAAATAATATTTCAAGAGTGCTGCCTTTCCCGATCTTATTTGACTTTATTTTATCACTTTTATTTTATTGCATTTTAGGAATTTTATATTTATCTGTATTTTAGTCTTTAAATGTTTTTCGTGGTTTTATCTTTTTGTATTATTGTCTCTTTACACTTGTTAAAGCACTTTGTAACTTGTTTTTGAAAAGTGCTCTACAAATAAAGATTATTATTATTATTATTTTATCCTTTATTTTATTTTTCTTACTTATCCATGGATATTTTAGTCCTATGATCTAACTATATACTTACTTGTGTGTTTTCTTTTTTCATGCATATCTAAGCCCAAGATCTAAGATTTCAGTTGCTTTACTGTTTTACGCACGCACGCACGCACGCACGCACGCACGCACGCACGCACAAGCAGTCTTCTTTTTATTGACTTACTTGAAAATTGTCTCAGCTTTTGTTGTCATGGACGATGCAGTGCCCCACTTCAGTTCTTCAGCTGCCTCCCAAAAAGCCAAGTTCTCACCTGGGACACAAACACACACACACACACACACACACACACACACACTGATAGAAGAGTGTCCTAGAATTACACAGTACTTGAGTAAATCTACTTAATATTCCTCCACTGGCTGCATGTCTTGAGAACTTCTTTGTACCTCATATCCATTCTGCATATAGGAACTTAAAATAACGTAATATCCAAAGTATCAGATTTCTGACATGGGAGGAACATAAATATTACAATTTAGACTCTGCATTGCCTTAGAACTGCTGTTGTACTACTACTGTAATGCTTGTGTTGAGACACAAACCGTCCCTCGACCGTGTCAGGAATGCTGAGTCGGGTTCGGCACAAGATATTCCCAGTCCGAACTGAAAGGTGGCGACATACCGCTGAACTCCTTCTTGAGGAAGACCTTGAAGTCGTCTCGGCCTCGCAGGTCGCTCAGCAGCTCGAACAAGCTGAAGGACCAGCGCTCAACTCGCATCTTAGTGGGGACATCAACCCTGGACACAAACACAGGCTGAGTCCCTCACCGCTCACACAGGACTGGGAGAAGGATCCACATCATCAGGGTGTACCAGGCGTGGGACTTCCCCCTTTCTGGCCTATATATCCCCGCATCTGCTGAATTATTTTTAATACTTCAGACTAAATGACTTAATGTTTTTTGTTAAATTTTGGTCTCAAATGTATTACGTCTTGGGTTTTCTTGTTCTGCTTTAGTGTTTCTAATATTTTAGAAGAAGGCCAGCAATGAGCAGCTGACAAAGAGAGACGATGTGTTCTCATGTCACACAGACCACCAGCGATGTGTGTTCAGCTTATGAACATGTGTGAACATGTGTGTGAACAGCTTATGGATCTGACAATTATCATCCATTAACCCTTGTGTTGTCTTCACTTTTGTTCAATTTTTTAAAAAACTGTTTCTTATGTTTTTGTCCCTTTTTTCAACACTTTTGATGCATTTTTCCCTCTATTTTTGGAATTGATGGTCAATAAACCTCATTTATAGGAAATTATACCTAATGTTTGAGTTAGAAAAGCAGAAATTGGGAATTATTGAGACTAAAATTAAAAGAATGGATGATAATCACAGACTGGAATATGTCAACTTTTACTCAATACTATTTCAAAAACACTTCAATGTTTTTTCAAATGCTATAAAATTGAATAAGACGCCCCAAAATTAATGAAAGTAGAGATTTGTACTTGGCAAAGAGCGTTGTGTGGAATCAATCATGTTATTTTGGGGAATTAAAAAGAACATTGATATAGGACAACATGAGGACAACATGAGGGCAACATGAGGACAACATGAGGACAACATGAGGGTTAAAGCCTATATAAGTCTAAAAGTTGTGTGCAAGGTTGAAATCGCAGGCTAGTGAATGCACTCTTTTTGGTTCATTTACTGTATTTGGGTCAAATTGCGTTCTCACCCGAAGTGAACAGATCTAGTTCACTTGGCATTAAACCAAGAAACCAGTATTTAAGTGGACCAGACAGTTTGGATGTGCTTTCACACCCGCCCAAACCAACCGGACTGTCCAACCAAATGGTTCCAGGGTTCATTTTTAAATGCCGATAACAGGGTAGTAACATAAGAAACCCGCTCTCAATCCAGAGAGCTTGTCCGATTATAGACCTTTATCTAATCTCTCCTTTCTCTCTTAGACCATTGAGAAGGTATCCAGGCAGTATTATTACAAAACACTCCACAAACCTTCAATGTTATGCAGATGATACCCAATTTATCTATTGATCTAGCCTGATGAAACCAGCCAATTAGTTCAAGTTCAAGCATGCATTAAGGACACAATAACCTGGATGACTTCCTGTTGTTAAACTCAGACAAAACTGAAGTTATTCCACTTGGCCCCAAACAGCTACAAAGCGTATTATCTAAAGAAGCAGACAGAAAAGGAAGCCGCTCTCACAGTCTCATGTTGAGAGTCCAGTATGTGTCATCGTCTGTTTGCCAGGGGTTGCTGGGTAGGCAGGGAGCCAGGAACGGGTCGTGGTTCTTGTAGGTCGTGACATACTTGGCCAGTCTGCAGAAACAGAACAATCATGAGACCAATCAGATGCACAGAGCAACGTTTTAAAGATTCCCTATTATGCTTTTTTTGGGGATTTTTTTCTGTCCTGTAGTGTGTTATATAGTTTATTTACGTATGTAATGACGTATAACGTACTTTCTCTCCCACAGACGGCACTTTTTCTCAACAGCACATTCCTATTTGAAGTTTCTCCCTTAGTGAAAATTGAGAGAAATTGAGAAAGCCAACCCAGTTTTTCATCTGTGCTGCCCATTGGTGCAGCCTGAGCAAGGACAGCCCGCCCAGTGGCTTGTTGGAATTTGGTTGACCAATCACAACAGAGTGGGCCAGCTGACCATCTACTGACGCAACATTGTGTTCAGTGAGTCCAAAATCTGGTTCGACATTCCCTATATAATCTACAATTTAATAAACACTATATAGGGAAAAGTGAGTGAGAGAATGAGGGAACGGTTTTGAACGCAGCTTGAGTGTTTCAGACAGAGGAGCTGCAGCAACGTGCGCTATGAAAAACATAGCCTGTTATTTGAATATCAAAGCATGTAAACCTATTGTACTAAACCCCAATAATTACAATAATTACAAATGTGATGCTGAAAATGAAATTGGGGCTCTTTAACACATCACTAAAGATATTTTATTACATATTATTATCATACAATGAGGAGATACAGATGTTAGTTAAGACAGTTATTACAAGACAAGTCTTTACCCTCGTGTTGCCAAAATTTTAAAAACTTTTTGTTTTAAAACTTCTTTTTTTTATTTATTTTTTTTTACATTTGTTCACATTTTAGTCACTTTTATTGACATTTCGCTCTCTTTTTTTTACACTTTTTTTTTTTCTTTCTCCAAATGCTATAAAATTGACCAAAAACACCCAAATCCAATGAAAGTAGTGAACTGATTATTGATTTAATATGTGAGGAGCATTGACATTACTTTTTTGGGAAAACTTATTTGAAAGAAAACCCAAATTTCTGATATAGAAACTTTTTGGAAAGGGGTCAAATTAGACTCGAGGAACAGGAGGGTTAAATATAAGAACGCCTTTAAATGACCTGTAACCCATAGAAAGGGTCCCACATGGTTAAGAAACAAGAGGAACTTACGCTCCGAGGGACACGCTAGATTTGACCTTTGACCTCATGATAGCTTGTTGATAGAACACGTTCTGGAATGAAAGAGAAATACACATTTAAAAAAAATATATTTTAAATTGTAATTTTGTGAAAGTCTTATAAACCAAAAGACATCAACTGTGTACAGTATGTTCAAATATGTAGACAGATACCCAGCTGAGAAAATCTCGTCATCGTCTACTCTTTATATGTCTATGGTTATATCGGCCCATAGAGAAAAGAGAGATCACGTGATTGGCCCACTAGCTAATTTAAGTCCCGCACCCATTGGCGGCAAACTCAATGTGCCGGTAGCATGTCCAACCATGATGTTAGCACCCTTGTCTGTTAGCAGGACTTGTTAGCTGTTAGTAAGCTAATGTTAATTATGTATTAGCAAGCTAAGGCACTTGCAAACACAGTACCATAACTTTATGATTGATCCATATTCCACAATACAGACAAAACAGACCCCGTCGGGCTCGGGTCGGGCCCTGTCGGACCCCGTCGGACCCCGTCGGACCCCGTCGGGCTCGGGTCGGGCCCTGTCGGACCCCGTCGGGCCCTGTCGGGATCGGGTCGGGTATCCATCCGCTAGTTCACGTGTATGTTTCCCATTGATAAGATGAAATAGTAGCATATTCTTTAACTTTATTTTGTCAATATTTTTGTGTTTGCACATATTTTGATATTTCGTTCTGTATTGACAGGTCTTTTTTTTATCTATTTATTTTTTTAAATTACATTTATAGCTGCATTTTTGTTAAAACCTAGAGACTTTCAAACATCAAAATGTCATTTATTAAATGTGGGTAAATTTGTGTCAAAATGACATGAAAACTTCTTTTGGTATTCTGCGTTGCCAGGGAAACGCTTGAGCGTCGCCTGACAAATAGCCGCCGGTCCCATTTCTAGCATGCACGTGTTTTCGGCGTGTGTGTCACGCAGGCTCTAACCTATATAGACCTATATCCTATAACCTATAACCTATATCTATATTTTTAAACATCATTACTTATTAACTACTATAACTTACCATGCGTCTGTACATGTCAATGGTGATTTTCTGAGAGACAAGAAAAAAAAATGTTTTCATACAGTTTGTTTGGCTCATATTATTGTGAAAAACACAAAATATAACGGTTTATTTAATAGAGGATGGATGACAGAGGAACATTTGATGCTAACCGTGGTGTTACACCTAAAGAAAGCTACAGCACAGAGGTGGAAAATAACAAATCACAGTCCCCCAGGCTAAAGGATACTAGTAATATTCCATTTTATTTGTGAAAAATAAATAAAAATGAAAACATTTTATAGATCATTTTCCATAGTTTAAAAGCATTCCCAAAGTGCTACAGAGTAAAACAAGATTAAAAACCAAAACTATATCTCATACTAGATATTTTTGTGTGATTCTTGCCGCCACGTATCAAAACATTTGCAAAAAAAAATCAAATAAGAGTAAAAATTGTCTAAAGTTGACTTGATGAAAGTAGTGTCATTTGAATTTGAACCTGGCTTTGTAAAGGCCTATTTTATGCTGGAAAATAAAAATGTGTACGCATCTGAAGCTAATGTATGATGTATGACCAATTTATAATGGAATTATATATGCAGATATTAATTAGAAATGACAAGCCCAGAGCCCTTGAAACCAATGCAGGGTCCGGTTGATTACAATCGCAACATCACTCTGTCCTGAAGAGACTGAATCAAATCTACATGGAAATGTAATTCACACAAAGACGCTGTTTTTACACGTTACTGTCTTATTTTCATCATTGTCAGGATGTCTGTGAAAAGAGAAGAAGACAGGACAAGGAAAACTGCAATGAATGAAAAAGGCTCTCTTTACAGAAGAACTACATATAGACGGGTAGGATGGACCATTTTTATACAATTCCAAGACTCGATGATGGTGTTACATCGCCACCAGGGCTCTCAAAGTCCAGTTTAACCTAACTCACATTCCATATTTTACATGTTACAAACCATACGATACATTCACGATAGGAGCGTCTGCAGTAGACTGTCCCCCAAAGGGTTTTCTTTCTTTTGATTCGGGGTCCCGTGCAATGTGAAATGTGAAATGTCCCTTAACTTAATACTTTTCTATAAGAGTTTACTTTACAAAATGTAATTCCATTAAAAAAATTAAAAAAAAATATTTTTCAGTTAATTGCACAGCCCTGACTGTAATTGTTACTCTTTTCAGATGTGGATAAGAAAGGATAAAGGAAAGGAAAGGAAAGGAAAGGACAGGACAGGACAGGAAGGAAAGAAAGGAAAGGAAAGGAAAGGAAAGGAAAGGAAAGGAAAGGAAAGGAAAGGACAAGGACAAGGAAAGGAAAGGAAAGGAAAGGACAGGACAGGACAGGACAGGACAGGACAGGACAGGACAGGAAAAGAAAGGAAAGGAAAGGAAAGGAAAGGAAAGGAAAGGAAAGGACAGGACAGGACAGGAAAGGAAAGGACAGGACAGAAAAGAAAAGAAAAAAAGGAAAGGACAGGACAGAAAAAGAAAAGAAAGGAAAGGAAAGGACAGGACAGGACAGAAAAAGAAAAGAAAGGACAGAAAAAGAAAAGAAAGGAAAGGACAGGAAAGGAAAGAAGAAAAAAAAGGAAAGGACAGGAAAGGAAAGGAAAGGACAGGACAGGAAAGAAAAGAAAGGACAGGAAGGACAGAAAAGGAAAGGAAAGGACAGGACAGAAAAAGAAAAGAAAGGAAAGGACAGAAAAAGAAAAGAAAGGAAAGGACAGGACAGAAAAATAAAAAAAGGAAAGGACAGGAAAGGAAAGGAAAGGACAGGAAAGGAAAGGAAAGGACAGGACAGAAAAGAAAGGAAAGGACAGAAAGGAAAGAGGAAAGAAGAGTAGAGGAAAGGAAAGAAAGGAATAGCACTGGAGTAAGCTCCTGTAAGTCCTTCTGACCTGTGTGTGTGTGTGTGTGTGTGTGTGTGTGTGTGTGTGTGTGTGTGTGTGTGTGTGTGTGCGTACTGACCTGTTACCTCATCTGCGTTGGGATCAATAAGACGCTCTGGACCACAGTCCATAGCACTGTGAGTACGACGCTGGACAGGACAGACACAAAATACAGCAATAATTCCAAATAATTACATCTGTCTGCTGCTACTTTACATATTGTTAATATGCATTAAGTTGATATGTACATTCATACAGTACTAAATATATTGAATGAATGTCTGAATATATTGACTATATAAAAATGAAAGTTAGGATATAGGGAATAAGAGTTTGAATGTATGGAATGAAACTTATTAAATGAAATCTGATGTCATCGGTATATATGACATAATATATATGTCACACACACACACACACACACACACACACACACACACACACACACACACACACACTGACCGGTGGCCTGTTCACAATCCAGTAAGCCCTCTCCTGGCAGTCAAACACCACACGATCCGGCTTCTTCCTCTCCTTACCAGCCCTGACACACACACACACACACACACACACACACACACACACACACACACACACACACACACACACACACACACACACAAAAATGTAAAGCGTATCAAGAGGATATCTAGGATCTAAAACCTAACTGGTAACACTTTAGTTGAAGTTTTCTACATAAAAGTGTCATGAACACATGACACACTCCATAACCATAACCATAACCATAACCATAACTTGTCATGACAAAACCAAATGACACTTATTAAAAGGAGCGTTATGTCATACACGTTTATGACTTGTTTATAATGTTTTATGACACATTCATGACAGTGTCATGTCACTTTGGGTCTGCATTTCCAGGCTGTCGTAACACATCCTTGAAACAAAATGGCCTGCGTCTGCGGTGCTGAGTGGATGGTTTCACCTACTGGTACTGCTCACTGGACTGCATCACGATGAAGTCCCACTTGTGGTTGAGCCATTCATGGAGGTGGTTGTAATGTGCCTTTAAAACACAGAAACAGAGACAGCAAGTTGGAAAATCACTCGTCATCTCTTTATGGAGAACCAAACCGATGCTACAGTAAGAAGAAAGCCTGAAGATAAATAAAAAGAGGCATGAGAAACCATGCTTCCAGCTTCATTTTTACGCAAATGAAGTAAAATCAAATTAAAAATGCCATACGGAAACAGTCAAATTTGAATTTCATGAACGTCGACACAAAGCTTTTACGTGCGATCTCATCAGCTTATGCGATAAACGCTGATGGAAACGCTATTTGCGGAATAAATAATGAAATGTGATTACGTCATAAGTCATATTATGGTGGCACCCTGCCATAAAACAAAGAAGAAGAAGAAGTTTGAGGTCAATTGCAAGCAATTAATATCAATATCAAATTATAACCACTATAATCTCAGAGAATATAATATCTCAGTCCTTTTTCCATAAATGTAAAACTTCAATCTTAGAAATTCCTTCAGCATTTTGGCCCCACAAACCGGTCCCCACAAGCTTTTTTAGACCCAAAAACCCGCACACACACACACACACACAGAGATTTTGATACGTGTGCACAGACCTGTTCGTAGGGTTCCAGCATGCCTTTCTTGCGGATGTTCCTCTTTGCCAGGTAAATGGCTGAAGTCAGAAGGAGACAACATCCCACATGTTGAAACACTTGGGAAACGTAGGAGCCCAGACCAGTTGAAATTGAAGAATATGCATATGAATAACAATAGGAATATGTCCTTCTTATGACTCCACAGCTGTGTGGTTTACACGTTTTATCTCATCTTGAAGGGCTTTAATCTTTCTAAAAAAATCACTGAAGCTGTTCTCTCCCCCCTCCCGGGGCTGAATGGCTGAACAATATGGGGGAAAAAAAAATGTAATTGAGATTTTTCTGCCAGAAATTGCTGTTACGATTCAATTTGCGATTAAAAGAAAAACGTTCTGTGTAACAGATGACACATGTCATGGAGCATTATAACATAATACATCAAAACTGCTCTGTATCCTTATTCAAGGATGAGAACATAGATGCGAATTATCAGCAATGAGTGTTTTTCTTTCATCAAACGCAGAATATTATCACATTAGCTGGCAAGATTAAATCATATAAAAACAATTCCAATTGAAAATTACCAGTACTTTACTTTCTTAACTGAAATGTCTGACCTGTTCTACAGCAGCATCTACGTATTACACCTCCTACATCAAGTATTACACAATAAATGTAAAAGCAAGTGAAAATAGGACATTTCTGTATAAATAACCCTTGTGTTGTCGTCGGGTCAAATTTGACCCATTATGAAAAAAAAAATCTTAATCAGAAAAATAATGTGGGTTGTTCCACACAATGCTCTTCACAAGGAAAATAAATGATCAGCCCACTGCTTTCTTTAAATTTTGGTTGTTTTATTCAATTTTACAGCATTCCAAAAACATTTTTTTATGAAAGACCATTGAAAAAAGTGACTAAAATGTACATTTTCAAAAACGTGGCGGCAAAAAAAACCTGCAAAAATGTTAAAAAGCGCAGAAAAAATATAACGACGACCAAAAAGTTGAAAAAAAGGTTTCAATTTTGACCCAGAAAAACAGGAAGACAACACGAGGGTTAATAATAAAAAGAGGAGTATAAATGTTGAACCAAATGTTACACCAAACATAACAAAATAATCTGATTAATGATGATTGGCTAATTGCATTCTTATGACACGTGCTGTACCCACCATAATCAGTGTCCTCCGCAACCCATTTCTGTGTAGGCCAGAAGTACGGGGTCTGGAAAGGTTGACATTGGACAGACAGGGTTAGTGTATTAGTTCTCTCAGGGCTCTGAACAACAGTGGCAGTATCACACCGATATCTGGCTGATATCTGGCAGTATCACACCGATATCTGGGTGATATCTGGGAGATATCTGGGTGATATCTGGGTGATATCTGGGTGATATCTGGGTGATATCTGGGTGATATCTGGCTGATATCTGGCTGATATCTGGGTGATATCTGGGTGATATCTGGGTGATATCTGGGAGATGTCTGGCTGATATCTGGCTGATATCTGGCAGATATCTGGGTGATATCTGGGTGATATCTGGGTGATATCTGGGTGATATCTGGGAGATATCTGGCTGATATCTGGCTGATATCTGGCTGATATCTGGGTGATATCTGGGTGATATCTGGGTGATGTCTGGGAGATATCTGGCTGATATCTGGGTGATATCTGGGTGATATCTGGGTGATATCTGATATATCTGGCTGATATCTGGGTGATATCTGGCAGATATCTGGGTGATATCTGGGTGATATCTGGGTGATATCTGGGAGATATCTGGCTGATATCTGGGAGATATCTGGCTGATATCTGGCTGATATCTGGCAGATATCTGGGTGATATCTGGGTGATATCTGGGTGATATCTGGGTGATATCTGGGAGATATCTGGCTGATATCTGGGTGATATCTGGCTGATATCTGGGTGATATCTGGGTGATATCTGGGTGATATCTGGGAGATGTCTGGGAGATATCTGGCTGATATCTGGGTGATATCTGGCAGATATCTGGGTGATATCTGGGTGATATCTGGGTGATATCTGGGAGATATCTGGCTGATATCTGGCTGATATCTGGCAGATATCTGGGTGATATCTGGCTGATATCTGGCTGATATCTGGCAGATATCTGGCTGATATCTGGGAGATATCTGGGTGATATCTGGGAGATATCTGGATGATATCTGGGAGATATCTGGATGATATCTGGGTGATATCTGGGAGATGTCTGGGAGATATCTGGCTGATATCTGGGTGATATCTGGCAGATATCTGGGTGATATCTGGGTGATATCTGGGTGATATCTGGGAGATATCTGGCTGATATCTGGCTGATATCTGGCAGATATCTGGGTGATATCTGGCTGATATCTGGCTGATATCTGGCAGATATCTGGCTGATATCTGGGAGATATCTGGGTGATATCTGGGAGATATCTGGATGATATCTGGGAGATATCTGGGATATCTGGATCTATCTATCTATCTATCTATCTATCTATCTATCTATCTATCTATCTATCTATCTATCTATCTATCTATCTATCTATCTATCTATCTATACATAGTACAAACATACAACTGCAGATATCGATAGCGTGCCTTTACAGTAAAGTTAGATTGTTTCATGTTTCATTCATTCATGTGAACTCAACTAGAAAAAAATAATCATCCTGTAATCTTGACATTTGAGCGGTTGTATTCATATTTCAAATGTTCCCAGGAAAAAAAAAAAAAGCTTCCTGAGGAACTCCAACTCAAATCAAAGCATTCCTTCAGTATCAGTCCATCTTACTGAGAGTGTTGTGGTGGACATAAGACCCCAAATGACGCCAAAGGGCTAGACGCAAGTCCAGAGAGCGTCAAAAAGTGACCCCCAGAGTCCTGACCTTCAGAGTCCTGACCCCCAAAGTCCTGACCCTCAGAGTCCTGACCTTCAGAGTCCTGACCCCCAAAGTCCTGACCCTCAGAGTCCTGACCCTCAGAGTCCTGACCCCCAAAGTCCTGACCCCCAGAGTCCTGACCCCCAAAGTCTTGACCCCCAGAGTCCTGACCCACAGAGTCCTGACCCCCAGAGTCCTGACCCCCTAAGTCCTGACCCACAGAGTCCTGACCCCCAGAGTCCTGACCCCCCAGAGTCCTGACCCCCAGAGTCCTGACCCTCCAGAGTCCTGACCCCTCAGAGTCCTGACCCCCAGAGTACTGACAAATATGATGCTAAAGTAGACTTTCTTTGTCACCAAAAAACACCAAAGGCACCTTTTTGACACGCTGGGAGTAAGAATGTGTTGAAGATTTTAAATGCACTCAAAGTACCAAAAGTAAAAGTATTCATTACGCAGAATGATTTATTTTTCATTATTTCAAAATGTTATATTACAGTATTATAGAAGACATGTGGAGCCAATTTAAGAAACTTTGTGTAGACTAGTAGCATAGTACCGAAAGCACTGTATATATGTTTTATGTAAAAAGTAATGTAAAGTGTTGTTGTAGTTGTAGCAAATGTACTTGAGTAAAAAGTCTGACATCACACACACACACACACACACACACACACACACACACACACACACACACACACACACGTAATGTTACAGACTACAGTATTTATCACTTGCCTACCATAAAATGTCCATTAAACTATTCTTTAGACTCAAGACCCCCGTCTAAATCATTCACTCCCTCAACGTCCTGCTATTCCCTTAAAATATTTATTTTCATTTTTTTGACGCGCTGGGAGTAAGAATGTGTTTTTCGATGTAGCTTTACCTGGAAGCGGTAGAGGCTGGTGTCGTTGCACATCACCAGCTTCTTGTGGTTCTGCAGGGGGTAGATGTAGCCGTAGGCCACCAACATGGTGCCAAAGACCTCGGACTCTGGAACACACGGGGCGGAGGAAATGAATAATGCGTGGATATGTTTTATGTTAATGCATGGATATGTTTTCTTTTTAAAATAACTGAAACGTGTGGAGATTTTATAGTGTGTTACCTTCTGTAGTGGTCTTCATCTTGTTGGTAATCCATGTAATGATGTCCTTACCTGTGGAAACAGAGACAAGCTGAAAACACTGCACAGAAACACACACACACACACACACACACACACACACACACACACACACACATACACACATACACACATACACACACACACACACACACACACACTGTCACTCAGAACACACTGAGATGCACGCACACACACATACACACACACACACACACACACACACGCACACACACACACACTGTCACTCAGAACCCACTGAGACACACACACACACTGTCACTCAGAACCCACTGAGACACACACACACACACACACACACACACACACACACGCTGTCACTCAGAACACACTGAGAGTAAAAACTCTAGCGTCAAACACCAAGACAGAAATTACGACCTTACATCTTAACGGTT
The DNA here is from genome assembly GCA_013375575.1 of Percina caprodes. Lineage (NCBI taxonomy): Eukaryota > Metazoa > Chordata > Actinopteri > Perciformes > Percidae > Percina > Percina caprodes. The sequence goes on from JABXJD010000227.1 coordinate 980,812, forward strand.
AGAACAATTTGAGTGACTTCTTTAAGGAAAATATATATTATTTTATAATATACTAATTTCTATGCAAGGTAAACAAGAAGGAATGAAAATCAGCAGTTTGCTTCAATATAGTATTTTGTCTCAAGTAATTTATGGAATCACTGGAAAAAAAAAACTAAAGGTGCATAACAGTAATAAAGAATAATTTGACTAATCCTGCCGCTCTCCAGCATCATGCAGCTAGTTATCCTCATCACATTGGAGGTCTGCATCATCTCCAAATACATATAGTGTATATCTGTGTAACAATATCGTTATATAATATAGTGTATGTAACCTCAGACATCTTACCTGGACATGTTGGTATCTTTGCTCTTTTACCTGTTTCTCTCAAACGCTACAGTGTATAATGGTTTAATTCTTATTTGGTGATTGTATAAAAAGGCTTTCTGAACTTTCTCTATATACAGTAAATACCATATATGTTGAATAACTAGTCTAAAACAAGACACCTGCTAGTCTTTCAGCAACAACAATCAGCAGAGTTTGATAGACACCAGACTGACATCTATTCTCAGTGTGAGGTTAACAGGTGTGACAGCAGTGTGTTAGCATCTGAACACAGTGCTGTAAATCCACAGTGTTGTGCCCGTTGTGGTTACAGTCATGGACTAAGTGTGTAGAGACTGGAGCTGGAGTTTCACACATGTGACTCCAGTTGCGCCCACTGTCGTTTAGAATCAATTCTTTTGCAGGGAATTAGCCATTTCAATTCATTTTGACCTGATAATGACACTAGATGACTGTCAGAGGATCACCAAAGTTACTTCACTGCCTGGGTAACTTTATGAATTTGATGGATCTTGTGATAGTTGTTGAGATATTTCAGTCTGGACCAAAGTGGTGGAGCGGCCCAAAGCCAATTTATTCCCGCTGACCTTTCCCTCACTCCTCTTGGATTGGATTAAAAAGCCACTTTGGCTCCTAAAGCGCTGTCCACATCTCATCCAATTGTGGGCTGCCGCATTTAGCCGTGTTAGCAGCTTAGACAGCAGGGCAGACTGGCAGTGTCTTCACACAGTCTGCTTGGGACCATGCAATGGCGCCCTGGTTTTGCTCTAGTACCCTAACTTTTGATATTCTGTCATTCTTTGGGAGAAATATGTATTATCTTCAAACAACTGAATCATTTTAGAGTTTTTCTCAGGCTTTGTGAATGTGTGTGTGTTTGTGTGTGTCAGTCTCACCAGTGATGACATGTGGGATGGTAGTGACGTTGAGTTTCTGGTCCGAGCCCTTGATGCCACTTTTTGGGTCCTGCATCTCCACCATGATGGCTTCCAGCTGAAAACACAAGGACAGCAAAGCGAGGCATCAGCCACTAGATAAACACGGGTTAAATCCTGGATTCTATCAGCGTCTTTGGTGTATAAATAAATCAGTTCACATCAATCTGGGGATTTACAGTTTTTTTACGATTGCTATGACAATTCTTTCAATGCTTTTAACAATTTTCCTAAACTCTTAACGGACCAACACACCTACAACGGTTAATTTAGCTGTGGAATCGTGTTACCTCAAACTAACCCTTCTGTGGAAGATCCTTAGAACAGATGAAATACAGCTGAAAACCTAGACATGCTTACATATTCCACCTATCACCTACCTGGGTTAACTTTATGCTCAAAATCCCACATTGTAAATTAAACTCCAACACCAATTTTCAAAATACAATAATACACTCACACAATACACTATGTCTACCAAGACACTGCAAACATGTCCCAAAATCACATAATTCTTCCAAAACACTAACACATGTTGAACATTTAGTCAGTCATAGAACAACATCATACAGACACTAACACATGCTCTCTCCCTTTAGGAACCTTTAGTCAGTCATAGAACAATATCATACAGACACTAACACATGTTCTCCCAACAGGAACATTTAGTCAGCCATAGAACAACATCATACAGACACTAACACATGTTCTCTACAGGAACATTTAGTCAGCCATAGAACAACATCATACAGACACTAACACATGTTCTCCCAACAGGAACATTTAGTCAGCCATAGAACAACATCATACAGACACTAACACATGTTCTCTACAGGAACATTTAGTCAGCCATAGAACAACATCATACAGACTCTAACACATGTTCTCTCCCTTTAGGAACATTTAGTCAGCCATAGAACAACATCATACAGACACTATCACATGTTCTCTACAGGAACATTTAGTCAGTCATAGAACAATATCATACAGACACTAACACATGTTCTCAACAGGAACATTTAATCAGCCATAGAACAACATCATACAGACACTAACACATGTTCTCTACAGGAACATTTAGTCAGCCATAGAACAACATCATACAGACACTAACACATGTTCTCTACAGGAACATTTAGTCAGCCATAGAACAACATCATACAGACACTAACACATGTTCTCCCAACAGGAACATTTAGTCAGCCATAGAACAACATCATACAGACACTAACACATGTTCTCTACAGGAACATTTAGTCAGCCATAGAACAACATCATACAGACACTAACACATGTTCTCCCAACAGGAACATTTAGTCAGCCATAGAACAACATCATACAGACACTAACACATGTTCTCTACAGGAACATTTAGTCAGCCATAGAACAACATCATACAGACTCTAACACATGTTCTCTCCCTTTAGGAACATTTAGTCAGCCATAGAACAACATCATACAGACACTATCACATGTTCTCTACAGGAACATTTAGTCAGTCATAGAACAATATCATACAGACACTAACACATGTTCTCAACAGGAACATTTAATCAGCCATAGAACAACATCATACAGACACTAACACATGTTCTCTACAGGAACATTTAGTCAGCCATAGAACAACATCATACAGACACTAACACATGTTCTCTACAGGAACATTTAGTCAGCCATAGAACAACATCATACAGACACTAACACATGTTCTCCCAACAGGAACATTTAGTCAGCCATAGAACAACATCATACAGACACTAACACATGTTCTCTACAGGAACATTTAGTCAGCCATAGAACAACATCATACAGACACTAACACATGTTCTCCCAACAGGAACATTTAGTCAGCCATAGAACAACGTCATACAGACACTAACACATGTTCTCTACAGGAACATTTAGTCAGCCATAGAACAACATCATACAGACACTAACACATGTTCTCCCAACAGGAACATTTAGTCAGCCATAGAACAACATCATACAGACACTAACACATGTTCTCTACAGGAACATTTAGTCAGCCATAGAACAACATCATACAGACACTAACACATGTTCTCCCAACAGGAACATTTAGTCAGCCATAGAACAACGTCATACAGACACTAACACATGTTCTCTACAGGAACATTTAGTCAGCCATAGAACAACATCATACAGACACTAACACATGTTCTCCCAACAGGAACATTTAGTCAGCCATAGCCCAATGTCATAAAAACACTAATATCAGGTAGAATTACAGAAACTGCATTATTGTATATGTTTCAGGTCTGCCCTTATACAGTCGATAATAGTATACTGCATTGATCATAGATTGTGTTCTACACTGCAGTTTCTCTTAAAGCCTCTCTACATTTTTGTTTTGGTGGGTTTATTAAATGCTGCATTTTGTTTCTTTTGCTCCAGAAATTCAATATAAGAATCAACGAGCCATCTCAGTGTAGCGTTATAGAATGTACGGTTTATGAAAAAAGGAGGCCGAGACAGAATTGTCCTGGTACTCCTCTTCCTCTCCCTCGTGAAGGCATTTTTCTTATTTTCTGTGTTCATCTACAGTATATTGTTCAAATTGGTCCTCTTTTACTGTATGTACTACTATATTTGTGTAAAAGAAGTTCAAGCATTTGAAATGTTGTGTTAACTGAATGCATTTTGTGTGAAAGCAACACGAAATGTGTTACTGTTTTTTTTTTTTATTCTTAACACAGTTAGCACAACATCTGTCTGTGTGGGCTATGCAATTAACACATTTCTTGTTGCTTTGACACAAAATGCATACAGTTAACACAACATTGAAAATGCTTGTCAGTTGTGTGTTGTAGGTGTGTTAAGAGTTGTGACTCCAAATTCAAAGATTCAAGATTATTTTTATGATCATTCCAAAAACACTTGTAGAGCAAAATTACGTTGCACCGGACCACCATAAAAACAAACATAGAAACCAATCAGCAGCTGAAAAATGCAATTATAAATAATGTTAAAGTACGATTTATATAAATAAGATAGCTATAAATACACATGTATATACGCATATCCCACACATACCCTACATCATATGCACACATACTGTATATGATCAATACATACAAATGATCAATATTAAATGAATGCATTGTGTAATAGAAGCAAAACTTGTTATTAATGTGGGCAAATGACACGTTTCAGCCAGAAGCTGTCATCAATATTCATGACTTCTTATTAAATAAGGCTGGAGTTTTAGTTTTCTTTGAACAACATACTGAAACTACTGAAATGACTGAACCTTGTTCACTGTTCCATTATCTTTATTGTGACTGTTATTGCCACTGTTCATCACCCCCACCGGCCCCGTCAGACACCGCCTGCCAAGAGTCTGGGTCTGTCCCTAAAAGTGCTTACTCATGGGGGAATTACTAGAATTGTTGGGGCTTTGTAAATTATAGAGCGGTCTAGACCCGTTCTATCTGTAAATTATAGAGCGGTCTAGACCTGCTCTATCTGTAAATTATAGAGTGGTCTAGACCTGCTCTATCTGTAAATTATAGAGCGGTCTAGACCTGCTCTATCTGTAAATTATAGAGCGGTCTAGACCGTTATAGAGCGGTCTAGACCTGCTCTATCTGTACATTATAGAGCAGTCAAGACCTGCTCTATCTGTAAATTATAGAGCGGTCTAGACCTGCTCTATCTGTTAATTATAGAGCGGTCTAGACCTGCTCTATCTGTAAATTATAGAGTGGTCTAGACCTGCTCTATCTGTAAATTATAGAGCGGTCTAGACCTGCTCTATCTGTTAATTATAGAGCGGTCTAGACCTGCTCTACCTGTAAATTATAGAGCGGTCTAGACCTGCTCTATCTGTTAATTATAGAGTGGTCTAGACCTGCTCTATCTGTAAATTATAGAGCGGTCTAGACCTGCTCTATCTGTAAATTATAGAGCGGTCTAGACCTGCTCTATCTGTACATTATAGAGCAGTCAAGACCTGCTCTATCTGTAAATTATAGAGCGGTCTAGACCTGCTCTATCTGTTAATTATAGAGCGGTCTAGACCTGCTCTATCTGTAAATTATAGAGTGGTCTAGACCTGCTCTATCTGTAAATTATAGAGCGGTCTAGACCTGCTCTATCTGTTAATTATAGAGCGGTCTAGACCTGCTCTACCTGTAAATTATAGAGCGGTCTAGACCTGCTCTATCTGTTAATTATAGAGCGGTCTAGACCTGCTCTATCTGTAAATTATAGAGCGGTCTAGACCTGCTCTATCTGTAAATTATAGAGCAGTCTAGACCTGCTCTATCTGTTAATTATAGAGCGGTCTAGACCTGCTCTATCTGTTAATTATAGAGCGGTCTAGACCTGTTCTATCTGTAGATTATAGAGTGGTCTAGACCTGCTCTCTCTGTTAATTATAGAGCGGTCTAGACCTGCTCTATCTGTAAATTATAGAGCGGTCTTGACCTGCTCTATCTGTAAATTATAGAGCGGTCTAGACCTGCTCTATCTGTTAATTATAGAGCGGTCTAGACCTACTTTATAATTCGACAGTTGCCGGGTTCGTGGACTCAAGGCGATGCGCTGATGCAGAATGGATACAGGGGAAACACTGGAATAGATATGAGGCATTATTTTTGACATAAAACAAGATTTTTTGGGCTATAAAGGGGAAACTGGATGTGGAGTGGCCAGCCAGTGGTAACAAGTAGTGATGGGGAGATGTGCATCATGAAGCAGTGAGGTCTATCTACACATTTCACATCAAGTGTTGGATAAAAGTTTCAATATCAAGTTTTGTTGATATGTGCATTTTTTCGACAGGGAATTATCTGTAGCCAATCAGATGGAAGAGCCGGTGTTGTGCTATCTTGGGTAAGGTTTGGGATAAATAAGGGGATCCGGATTGGACGCCACGAGGGTTGGGCTTTGAAATATGATATGATATCCTTACCTCCGCCAAGGAGGGTATGTTTTTGGCTCTGTTTATTTGTTGTATGATGGTTATCTGTCAGTGGGATTACGGAAAAACTACTGGCCCAATTTTCAATAAACATGGCGGAAAAAAGTCTAGCATTGGCCAAGGAAGATAAGTATGGAAATTATTTTTCACTTGCATAAGTTTCATTGGTTGGGATCCCACGTTCAATGTCAACGCTTCCCATTCATTTTTCTTGCATTGGCAAGGAAGAACAAGGTGGAAATCATTTTTCATCAGGTTATACTGCTACAATGCTGCACTGTGCAGTATATTTCCACTGCAGTGACAGCTGGCAGCAGAGCAGCAAAGCTAATTGGCTTTCCAGTAGAATTAGAGATGATCTTTTACAAGCTTCTGCTCTACTGGTGACAATCAAACCATGTCATCTCGCTGAATTAGGAATTAATGAGATCTCTTATGTAACTGGGAAATGATTAAAATAATGTGTTTCTGACATATTGAGGTAGGGAAAAGTTACTGTGAGAACTACTTTTTTGTTTTTTTTGTGTGGGCTTTATATTTTTTGAATGCAATAGGAGCAAATGTCAGGGCAATCCAGAAATGTGAAGTCTAACTTAACTTCAGAATAACTTTACCAATTAAAATATCTGTAATCTTTTAAACGTGTCCACATTTCTGATTAAATTCAGGATCAATATTATAGATAAAGAAAAAAAAACACCAAGCACTAAATAAAAAACGACAATGATGATGATATCTACCCACCTTTTTGATGCAGTGTATGCGTGGCCAGAAGTGTTGTCCCCGGTCGGGACGGGCTGTTCTAATTGTCATATCTTCAGACGGATGAAGGCCAAGTCAAATGTGAATGTTCAAATCCTGGTTTGAAATGTGTTATAATATCTCTAGTTCCTGACAGAGAAGTGTGTGCATGTAGTGGACCTGAACACACTCCCCCTTGTGTGGGGATTGTAAGACAGGATGGGATGTGTAGACTTATCCACCAATCAGCTGTAGGAAGCCTCTGCCGCCAGCAGTCACAGAGAAAAGCCTTTCTGGGTGGATCTTAAATTAACTCCTGTGAAAAGAGAGGCATTCTAGATCCTGTGGCAGAGCTGGATCATTTGCTTTAGTGTTTGCGAAACAAAAATACTTTTAATACGTCCCTGAAACAAACTGAGCACCCAGGAGGAAAGTAAAATATTGTGTATTATGTACTTATGTATTACCTGCTTACCTGTCTAGGTAACATGCATTACCTGGCTCTCAGCTAATCTAACAGCTGATTGGTTCAGAATAGGGTGACCATACTTTGATTTCCAAAAAAAGAGGACACTCTAGACATTAATTCAGACAGGCTTCTCAATTATTAATGAACATGCTTTATTATGCCTCAATGGTACAAAAATAACTTACGTAATAAAATCAAATCTGTAACAACCTGAAACAAAATAACAGCTCTTTTCAAATAAATAAATAAATATGAAATAATGTATATGACCTATTCTGTGTCAGTTTTAACTAAATATCTCTTAAATCTTAATAAGATTTTTTGTAAGGTTTTCCGGTGTCCATGTGAGCTTTGAGATCTCCAGCACCTTTACTAGACACTTAAACATATGTGCTAGCATAATATGTAATAAAATATAATATATATATAAGGCAGCCTCTTGGGAATTACGTCACGCAACAAAGTACCGTAATATTGTGTGCAAAGCGCCTGTCAATTTAAGTACACGCTTAATGCTAATGGTCCCATGAAAAACAGTGAAAACCAGACATTTTCATGAATTTATAAACCCCCCCCCGGACACCCCGGACAGTATGTAAAAAAAGTGGACATGTCCGGGCAAAAGAGGACGTTCGGTCACCCTAGTTCAGAATCGACTCAACAGGATGACCTTTTATATGAACTTGTGGTTGTATCAGAGGGATTTGAATTGCTATTTGTAATATTGAAAGGCAGATGGGGACATTTTGAAATCAGAGACACTAAATGTGTCCAGATTACAGATCATCTACAGTCTGTTAATATCATCAGCAACAGATACATCGCTAGTCTGTCTGAATAAAAACACCTGGAGACATGGACAGGAGTTGGACATTACAGGATGTGAGTGTTTCTATGACTTCGTGACGCAGCTCATCTCGAACGAGCCTGTAGTTTCAGGCAGAGGGGCTGCAGCAATGGGCAGTATTTTGAATTTCAAAGCATGTTAACCTATTTCAATTTAATTTCAATTCAATTTTATTTATAGTTTCAATTCATAACAAGTGTTATCTCCAGACACTTTAACAGATAAAGTAGGTCTAGACCACACTCTATAATTCACAAGGACCCAACAGTTCTAGTAGTTCCCTCCAGAGCAAGCAACAGTGCGACAGTGGCGAGGAAAAACTTCCTTTTAGGCAGAAACCTGGGACAGACCCAGACCCAGACCCAGACCCAGACCCAAGACCCAGGCTCTTGGTAGGCGGTGTCTTGGGGTTAGAATGACCTATTAAACTTACCCCAAGAACAATGTGATGCTGAAAATACTCCTTAAGGTTTTCTTTATTGATTCTTTTAGCCTTTTTCTTCCAGTGCCTGGTCTGCTTTAGGCAGGGTAGGGCACGGCCTATTTGTTCAGGTGGGGAGAGAAGGTAGATTCTGTTACGTTACATGGACACATTCTGCTGTTTGAAGGTGCTGATGGGATTACATTTCACTGGAATTGTACCTGGTACAATTTCATGTGACAGATAAAAAATGTATTGAATCCAAAATTGATTGATTTGTATTTTTAATTAAATACATTTTCTCATACCAGTATTAAGTAGGCTATTTGTAACAACTTTAAAAAAAAAAAAATGTTATGTATTTGTGTCCATCTCTGCCAATACCAAAACCACCAAGCAAACCTGGGACCAGGCAGCTTATGTCATGAAAGTCATAAACTAGAATAATAAAATAAACGTTTAATCTTATCCCCGATAACTTTTCATACGTGTATTCAGAAAGGTGTTTTGAAATATCTGTTGAACTGAGTCCAAATGCTCAGAGAGAGACGTTGCTACAGCAATCTGTGCGACCCGCCCAAACATTGAAGCATGGGCGCGCTCCCGTACTTCATCGTGAGCGTGCCTCGCCCACCACTGTACTCTTTTGCTGCGTTCATGTACATTTGAAAAGAACTTATTTTGACGCACATTAGAAACGCCTTGTAACCACGCATTTGACCATGTGACAGACAAAAATAGGCTAATTTATACCTCGTTCGACTAAACCTTTTTTTTTAAACTTGATATGCAACGTTTTATGCATAAACCACATATCAAAATTTCAAGAAGGGGTAGATCGGTATTTTTGTTAATTATTTTAGTTATATGTGGAGGTAAGACACATTTTGCACGTTATTTGTGTATTAGTGTGACCAGGATTTAATGTATTGGAGAAATCAAAGTAGGCCTATTCTCTTTTAAAACATTGCCCATTTCCCACACAAAATTTGTATTATTTGTATTATTATTATTTTACAATTACAAATACATTTAGATTAGTTCAGTATTTGCGATGGTTGAACCACACTGGTGAAAAGTTAAATTAAAGTGGATTCCTACGACAAGTGAACGCAGCAGCAGACTGGGAGCTCAGCCCTCCTCGCTGTCTGTATCGATGAAGTTGTTTCAAAGATGGCGGATTTCCTGCCGTCCCGCTCCCTTTTATCTGTATGTTTCCCTAACTGTCTGCTTACAAGCGGCGAGGTAGAACAGTTGCAGAAATCTAAAGAGATAGATAAGTGTATTAATCGAGATAAGACTTATGTCAAAAGGTTAGTTAAGATTCTATTACTTGGGGCAGGCGAGAGCGGCAAGTCCACTTTCCTGAAGCAGATGCGCATTATCCATGGGCAGGACTTCGATCAGAAGGCCAAAGAAGATTTCAGAGCCACGATTTTTAGTAATGTTATTAAAGGTAAGAGCACACTGAGCACCCATTGTATTTAATATGTTGAAGCGGGCTGGTTTTGACCTCTGTATTGGTCGTTTACTTTTGGGTGTAAAGAGTGGGAAGTTGGTGGCCATGCTAGCTGCGGCGGAACCCATCGGTGAGGCACTTTTCTGTGTTCGACAAAGCTAGTGTGGTTATTGGGTTAGCGACCAAGAAACGCCCATGTTATTCGTGTTGGTCGACATGGTGGGACTGAAGGGGACGGTGGCGCGTGCAGTGGGCTCATTGTTTGGGTTTTTTCAGAGCTTCACAGATTTTTTTTTTTTTTTGTTACGTTCAGTCACACGCAACGTCCACAATGGTTTGACATCCTAGTGTTTGCTCCAATGGCTGCTGTTATCACTGTGCTGTATGGAGAGAACATGACACTAAAGCCTATTTACTGTAAACATGCCTATCATTTAATGGACAGCCCTATCTAGTAGTCTAGTAGTAGTTCAGTCTGTAGGGAGTTTCGTTGGGAACCGGAGGGTCGCAGGTTCGAGTCCCCATATGGACCAATGTATGGTGGTGGACTTGTGGCTGGAGAGGTGCCAGTTCACCTCCTGGGCACTGCCAAGATGCTCTTGAGCAACTGCTTGGGGCCTTTCAATGGGCGGCAGCCCCCCCCCCCCCTCTGACATCTCTCATTTAGTGCATGAATTACTGAGAATGTGTGTAATATTGAAATTTCCCCTTGTGGGATTAATAAAGCATACATTATCTAACTGAACTAACGTTGACTGAAACACTAGACCCAGCAGCCTCAATCTTCTTGTAATTCAAAGTAAGAACCAAGCTTCATCTTAATAATAATAATATATACTTTATTAATCCCGCAAGGGGAAATTACAATTTAGACTGTTGTTATTACACACAGACCTGAACTTCACACACATGCTCAGTACCTATACATGCACTAAATAGAGAGATGTCAGAGTGGGTGGGTGGGGGGGGGAGGGGGGGCTGCCCATAAAAAGGCACCCCAAGCAGTTGGGGGTTTGGTGCCTTGCTGAAGACCACCTTGGCCGTGCCCAGGAGGTGAACTGGCACCTCTCCAGCTACCAGTCCACCACCATACTATGACCAGCCACCCTCCGGTTCCCAACCCAACTCCCTACAGACTGAGCTACTGCAACCCAAGTCATCTGACATTACGATATGAAACTGTTTGCAGGCTGTTGGCTATGACGTTACAGAGCTGGAATGTTAAATATTATCGCTTTTTAAAATGACGTCTGGTTTCTCTAAACTGTCTAAATCCACCTATTTGTGCTGAGTTTATAAAAAGTGGGACATATTGTGTTACAGTACAGATGGACAGGTTGGCCAATAGTTTCTGCTGCCCTCTAAAAGTTACAGAATCCCTTCACTAAACCTTCTATTCCACAATAATACTTAGCAGTCTGCTAACTGACTTCATGAATGAGCCGATAAAGTAGTGCATTGCTTTGAGATGTACCCACAACAATTTCCAGGTTCCATTAAGAGACAGTTGACTTTTGGGATTAACCCTGGTCTTTGTGGAGGGAAATCCCATACAGACATGCTGCTGCCTTAAATGAGTCAGAGTAACCAAAGTTGTAAACTTACTTGGTGAATCACACCACTACTCTGGTCATTTTTGAATTGGGTATCATTCAAAACATTTTGATACCAGTACCGTGACTTTGAAGCCTGAACATTACGGCACAAATCTTTTGTATTTTAGTTTCAGTCTCTGTGTAACGTTGAGTTCTTCCTGCGTGTCTCTACGACGTGTAAAGTTAGACGGCCAATCACAGACATTATCAGATCTTGGTAGACGCGTGCTGATTGGCTCACTGACGCTGATGAGATTCTTTCCTTAGGTATTAAAATTGAGTGTTGAATGACGAGGCATTTTTTGATACTCAATACAAAGGAGCCAATTTGGTTGAGTACTTAAAGTATTGAATTCAACCCAACCTACTGTTCACAGACGGCTCCGTTGTGTGTTTGACTCCTGATTACCACCGTTTGTGGAACGGCGGCAGAGTCATCAGGTTTCCATTCAAGTCAACGTGTGCGTTTCCACTGACTGCTGAGCGGCTGCGTCCCGACTCCGTCCCAGCTCCAGCGGTCCCCAGCCCTCCGGAGCAGATACGCAGAGATTCTATTTTAGCCGGACGCTGGAGAGCTCCACAGCAAATCAGCACACGGCAGATAGTGCGGGACAGGAAGTTGAGCACAGAAACAAAATAAAATATAGCGTGCTCACGGCAGATCATAGTTCCCTGCACTACACCTTGAAAACAGCACAGAGTTGTTCCCCTCTACTCCTCTGGATGGAAACTAACTAGTGGGGGTTTAGTGGTTCTATTCTACGTGATCTCGCAAGATCTCGTGGGTCCTCGTGACTTCAGCTGTCAGTCATGGCCACAGCTGTTCAGCAACAAATCCGTCCAGCGCTGCCCACCGGACCTGGTGGGTGTTGATGGACGGCGGAGCACGGAGCCGATCTGTAGCCGGTGGAAATTAGGAGAGTGAGAGAGAGAGAGGGATAGCGTGGTAAGGAGGGGCCGAGCAAATCCAGGCCCTGTGCGCCGCTGCCGCTCTACAGTGTTCACCCATTTCAAATAGTCACAAATAAATCAGACATGAGTTGAATCTCTATTTGATGGGGAGAAAGGGGACCGTCAAGGGTAGGCCGAGTTCAACAAGAGGTCACCGCTACCCATTTGGAGGCAGGTCCGCCAAGTTTTGGACCCACTCCCGGAAGGTCCATCACGGGTGGGCTCAGTTTGCAAGAACTAGTAATAATTGAAATGCAAATCAGCACGGCATGGTCTGGCTCGGCACAGCCAAAAGGGCCAGTAGAAAACCCCCTTCAGGCACAGCTGCCTGTGGCTACTTGGCATACATGGTAAACTTCCATTAAAGGGTTGAGAATTTACTTGTGGTGGTGGGCAGTGCAGGATGTGATGTCTGGGTTCAGTAATATATACAAACAAAGGTTTGTGGACTATTTAACAAGATAATTTAGAAAGCTATAACAATTTAGATATTAAACACCAGACTAGAAGATGATACAGATGAAGTGTAACTGTGCTTCCTCAAAGAAAATGAATGGCTCAGCAGAAAAAAACATTACCCAGAGCTAAAATGTTGTATTAAAAAAATCACTTTTTCTGATTTTCTGTGCAGTACAACAAAAATATGGTGTTCTTTGAAAATGAAACCATGTATACTTATTTTGGTACAACCTCAAAATACAATTATGAACCTGAAAATGAGCAGAATATGGGCGCTTTGAAGACATGCAGCGGAGCAATATAATGAACGCAATAACAACCCACCTTCGGTCCCGCTACAGACCGTTGAGAGAGACGGGTTCAGAGCAGTGATTAAAACACTGGATTTAAGATGTCTTGCCTGGCTGAAATGCGTCCGCCGACCTACATTATTAATTAGTTATAACATTATTAAAACACTGAAGGAGGTTGACAGCGGAGCTACGTTCAGGCACCCACTTTTCTACGACAGCTTAACTTACCTGTGGCCGAGGAGGAACAATCTTGAAAGACCAGTATCGGTCAATCCCTATCCAAAACTCATTTCAAAGGGGTACGTTATTGAAAACAGTTTGAGAACCCCTGGTGTAGGGGACTAGAGAAACCTGATTTTTCCAGCTAGATTTCTCATGGCAAACGTCCATTTCTTAAGGTAACTGTGTCTAGATAGATAGATAGATAGATAGATAGATAGATAGATAGATAGATACTTTATTCATCCCAAAGGACATTTTTTCTTCTAATCAGCTGTCTTACATGTGAGCATGTGCAATACAAAGACTTCAGACCGATGTATCGCTGCCACTGTGGTGACAGGAGAGACCACTACACTAGGCGTGTCTATACCTACATCACTATGTCCGTCCTTGTGTTTAAAATTATGTATATTTTCAATCTCATGATTACATAATTGTTAATTGTCCACCATTGGCCTGAACTGCCTTGCACTATATTTATATTTAAATTTTAAATATCAGACCATACTGACATTGCACTATTCCTTCCCTCTCTTCAATTGTTATTGTATATTTTTTGTAAATTTCTAAATTCTATTGTATTATTATACTATATACTTAACATTGTGTGTGTGTGTGTGTGTGTGTGTGTGTGTGTGTGTGTGTGTGTATATATATTTATTTTATATTTCTCACTGGCCTTTCTGTTTTATTCTTATATGTTAAGTGAGTGTTGTACCTTGAGAGCAAAGATTAACCAGAGTCAAATTCCTTGTAAATAGTAAATAGTGAGAGGCTAAAGGCCGTGAACCCCCCCTCCACCCCCCACCCCAAACCTGATAACAAGCTGACATGCTCGGTTCGGATGACCAATCTGACAGCTAACTTGGAAATGACGAGCGGGATGAGCGTGACTAGAGTCTCTTTAAATCTGACGGAAATCTTTCAAAATGACCTTAAAAAAGATACATTTCTCTTTTGTTAATATCGCTTCAGTTTTATTGCTGCAAAATGGGATTGTCTATATATATAGATATATATATATATATATATATATATATATATATATCTATATATATATATATAGTTCCATACTTGACGCCTGTGTATCGATACAGTATTGCCACTGAAAATATTGGAATCCTGTATCAATCCCCCCCCCCCCAATTGGCTCCAATTTCCACTCCGATGAAGATTCAGCAGCTGCACGGCCGATCTCTTCTCAAAATTTTTCATAAACACGTATTGGGGATCTATTTTAGTAAAATATGAGCTTGTCTTCCGAACGGGTCGCTATTACGGTCTGGCTTTGAATTTCCAGAGAAACCAGACCCACGTGGCGCGTTCATCCAATCGGCTGCTATCGGCAGTTGGCATTGCTTTGGTGTGTTCCGACGCACTTTTTTTTTTGACCAACTCTGGGAGCTTGATTTATTAGTTTTATTATTTATTTATTATTAATAATTGATTTATAATTCAACGGCCTTTTCTGCTAACGGTCAGCTGTCTGGTTAGTGTCAAAATTTTGGAATCAGTTCAAATGATTCAAGTGATTAAAATGAAAATCTCTGTATGATGTGTCTACTGCAAAATGATACATACTTACATAATACTGTAAACGGTTTAGAAAAAAAGTCTAAAAAAAATTTCCACCAATGGCTCAGGTCTTGTAGGGGGACAACTTAGGCCTAGTGCATTACACTGGGGGAAGCCCTGTATCTAGTCTGCAGTTCCAAATACAACCAATATGGTTGGCTTCCATGATGTCAGAGGGGTTGGGGGGGGAGCAGTTCATGTTAACTCCACTTTGAATAAGTGCAAACAGGGAAGTGGGAAAGGCTCGCTCAGCTTCAGTCAGGGGAAGTGACTGACGCTTGACGTGGTTGAACTGAAAAGGAAACCGTTAGTGTCTGTTTCATTTCAGAATTAACGTCAAGTCGGTCAGGGTTCGGGGAGGTTTGTTTACAGCACAGTAGAATCTCTCTTTGACGCACGATTGACATGCTTGTGTTATTTTGTGTTACAGCCGAGTCAAATTGATTATGCTGTGGTTATGAGATCATCCACCATCTCTCTGTTTCATATGTAAGCCTGTAGCAAGTACAGAACTGTTGCGGGGAAATCCTTTTAAAGTGTTGCTAATTAGTGTATAAGGACTTAGCTTGCTTAGATTATTCCCTTTTCTGGCTTTTATCTCTCAACATTGGGTCAAATCAGTAATGGTGTAGTTTGTGAAAGTGTGCCAGTTGACAATAATGATAAGAGACCATCACCATATCTGATGCCCTGCCAATGTTAAGATAATTATTATTTCCTCTTCTGGACATTGGGTCAAAACGTATACAAATTTCAATCTGTCTGTTAAGGCTGTCGCGGCGCTCTCCGCCAACAGTCGGACCTCCGACTGCAGGTCGGATTGGGGTCTGTCCCCGTTGGGCTGGGCTGCCATCTTATATAGTGGCATCAGTATTTAATAAGGATAACCGGTTTAAAAAGTCCTCATAGTTGTGTGAAATAGTAGTCCACTTCCGTGTTTTGGTACAGTTGATTTACACACACACACACACACACAGAAAGAGACTAGTGATTTTGCTGTATATTGATATACTGTTGTTGCTTTCCTTTTATTTTTTAAATGTACTGTATATATTTAAGATGTATGTATTTCTTCTCACATTATTATCCGTGATGCTTTGGCAATGTTGTTATTTCTAAGGAGAAAGAGAGAGAGAGAGAGACCCTTGTTTTTATATTAAAGTGTCTGTTTTTGTTTCACAATTCAAATATGTTTGAATTTAGGATATTCGTTGACATTCTAAGATCAATTCACTTACTGTACATATGCCTTTGGCAGGAAACAACAATTTTATGTGACATTAGCTTCTTTTATTTTCTAAAAGAATCTTATCATCCATGCATGCAAGTGTAGCCTGTATTGGAAACTAGAGAAATGGACAATCTTGACTACAAAACATTTCCGACATGTTTCCCTCCGGCTTCAGGTATTCGAGTGTTGGTGGATGCTCGAGAGAAACTACACATCCCATGGGGCAACCCGTCCAACCAGCGGCACGGAGACACCATGATGGCGTTTGACACCCGCTCGGTAATGGCCAACGGTCACGGCATGGTGGAGCACAAAGTTTTCCAGCACTACCTGCCATCCATCCGGGCCCTCTGGGCCGACCAGGGCATCCAGAACGCCTACGACCGCCGCAGAGAGTTCCAGCTGGTGAGTAAGCGCTTTGACCAGCGCCAACATTGGGGGGTGTTTAAGTACGGAGCCCCAGACATGGCAGCCGAAAAAATAAAATTATTTGTGGCCATGAAATACTTATTTGTGGCCATGAAATACTAACTGGTGGCCACAATATACTAATATGTGGCCATAATATACTAATTTGTGGCCACGAAATACTAATTTGTGGCCACGAAATACTAATTTGTGGCCACGAAATACTAATTTGTGGCCACGAATTAGTATGTTGTGGCCACATATTAGTATTTTGTGGCCACATATTAGTATTTTGTGCGTACATTACACCTATATTGTGGCCACAATTTATTTATTTTTGCCACATGTCATGTCTGGGGCTCCGTAGTTATGTATCAGTCCGGAACCGAACGTCCTTATTAGATTTCTGGTGCTATATACACGTCTAAAAGGTTGAGGGCAGAGGTGGGTCACAGAGAATTTGGTTCTGATGTTCTGATCTCCGACCCAGGGTTCAACAGTAAGGGCTGACCGATGGCGTTGGGCGGGTAAACAAAACATCCCACTTTCCCGTTTCGGCGTATCATAAATGACGTTATTGTTCTCTTGTCCCGTCGGAGAATGCTTGTTGATGATTTGAATGTGCCAATGTCCAATCAACAATTGAGTTGGTGCTTGATGCTTTTAACTTTTTCCTTTTTTACACTTTTCACAGCAACACTAGAGGACTTTTTGTAACTTTTTTTTTTTTATTTTTATTTTTTATAAAGTTTCCAAACCAGTTTTCAGTGGTTCATCAACTGGTAACAGGGTGAACTTGAGTTCTGCATTCTCTTTGCATTGCTCTACTGGCTATAATCACACTATATGCAAGTTTGCCAGATCGGGCAGTGGATCTGTAGTTCCAATGAGACAGCGGTAGAGGACATTTGCCGCTTTTGGTTGTGCTTTTTCAGGGTTTTTTTTATCCTGAATAGAAAAGTTAAAAGAAAAACCTTAAACATCTCATATTGTAAAAATTTAGATTTTTGTGTCTTTTTTTATAATGAAGCTGGTCGAGGTGCTATAAAACTACTGTGAAAGTATCAAAATGTTTAATCTACCGAAAATTGCACACGGCTCCTGTTCAGAATCTGTGCCTTTAAACGCACCATCAGGACTTCCTGTACATTTTCGATGTCATGATTATATGATATCTTGGTATAAAGTTAGTTATTTCCCAGCTGCAATAACGGCAAAGAGACTCAGAGAGCACAGATGCAAAACACCCAGAAACGCTGACCAATCAGAGCAGACTGGGCTGTTTCAGGAGGGAGGCTTAAAGAGACAGGTGCTAAAACCGAGCATTCAAACAGTGAATACAGGTAAATTCATTTTTTTTTATTTTTTATTTTTTTTTACATTAAAGCATGTAAAAATGTACCCTTCAATTTGACACCCATGATGCTTTCTTTTACCTCTATTTGCATGTCCAATGATTACTTGTGACAAGTTGTGAGTAGCTTGAGGGGACTGTACAGAGGAGTGTACAGACGAGCATTGACAGCTACAGAATAAAGGCTCGTCCTCATAGGGGACGGAGCCGGCCTGCAGCTGCTGAGCGCACACAGACGGACACAGACAAGCTAATGAAGGGTTTCTTCTCTCTGTCCCTCTGCCTCCCTACGCCCTTCCTTCCTCCATCTCTCCCTCACTGCTCTCCACAAGTTTACATTGTGGGCTCACAGGATAATGATCTTTAACTGTCCTGCAGGGAGTCTAGCTAGCCAAGCATCTGTTTGGAACAGCGGCGATTTAAAGAGCGGTTAGCTCACTGTGCCTTGGTGTTTCTAATGTTTCCCTGTTAGTACATGTGTTCTCATTCTGTTACGCCTCTACGTGCTTCAACTACTGATTTCCTGTTTCCTACAACAACGTATCCTTTAAAACATGTTGTGGTCTGTAGAAGGAATGCATTTGATGTCACCACAGTCACTATGTGTTCTTCCCCAACAAGCAAACACACAGTTGTCAGGATCTGTCAGCAGGATTGAGTTTGTCCACCTCTGCCAATGTCCAAAAATCAAAATCCTTCATAGAAGGGCTGGAACGATTCGCCGACGTAGTCATCGATTATGTAAATGCTTCGGCACAAATGATTAGCGCCGACGCGTCAGGACTAAAAATAACATTTTTGCAACCTTTTCAATCAAAATATGTTAAATCACATCAAACGCAGTGTCTGTAGCTTCCTGCGCAGGCCATGGTAAAGTTGGCTTTATATTGGAAGGTCAAACTGCAGAAAAGATTTTTCGAACGTGTTGACTTTCCAACGTCCAATATAAAACCAACTTCACCACTGTCTGTCACAGCAAGTCTGCTGCAGTGTGGCAGCGTCGCATCCCAGCAAAGACTGGAGCGACTGAGCTGTGAAAAAGAAAAGGGAAAGGAGGAATTTACTGTGAGGGAGGAAGAGGAGGCTGAAGATTCAGAGAGAGGGACAGAGGTAGAGAGCGATCAGGAGGAAGATGACAGGGAGGAAGAGGAGGCTGCAGATTCAGAGAGAGGGACAGAGGTAGAGAGCGATCAGGAGGAAGATGACAGGGAGGAAGAGGAGGCTGCAGATTCAGAGAGAGGGACAGAGGTAGAGAGCGATCAGGAGGAAGATGAAGATGACAGGGAGGAAGAGGAGGCTGCAGATTCAGAGAGAGGGACAGAGGGAGAGAGGGATCAGGAGGAGGAAGATGAAGATGACAGGGAGGAAGAGGCCAGTTGTAAGGCCCTTTTAAAATGAAATAAGAATATATAGTGGTGGTAGAACAGTGGATATGACACATGCCTTTAATGTGGGGGGAGATCTGGGTTTGATTCCCACTGTGATGCATCAACCAATGTGTCCCTGAGCAAGGCACTTAACCCCTAGTTACTCCAGAGGGGTGTGACCTCTGATGTATAGCAATTATGAGTCACGTTGGATAAAACGTATCAGCTAAATGACATGTAATGTAATAGTCAGCTGATTGTGAAACAAAAAACATGCTCTACATTAAACTACATGCAACAGTGTAGCCAATGGTTTACTTTTACTCCATACACACTAATGGCCTGCTTCATGGCTAGTATTAATTTCACATTTTACATATTAGAAATAATCTCTGGTTTTAAGTTAAGGCTTCCCTTGCTATCTGCTTTATGCCACTGTTGCAGTCAAAAGGTATTAGATTGGCTACATATGAAACATTTAATAATTCCTCTGTAGCCACTAAGTTCTGGGAAAGATTCATTGTAAAAAGTGATGTTAAACATTTGTGCATCTGTTCTCTCTTGATTGCACTTCATTAATGCGAAGGCTATTGTGACTAACATTGTGAGCAAGTTAGCGCTAAGCTCCCGATCTCATTTCCCATCACTGAATCCATTGAATTCTTCATCCTCGGTGTCGCTTCTGAACAACTCCGCCAACTCTCGCGGCTGTAGACGGTGATGTTTACTCCTTCGTTCATGTCAGTCAGTATGAATTAACACTTAAAAACATGTTAAAGTATATATATCTTGATATATAAGTCACACAATCAGCCAAACTGATTTATAGTCCAGAAAATACCGTAATCGAGTATATTTGTCAAGTATTCTACCATCCACTGTTCCATCCATTAATCAGATAATAAATAATTTTGCTTTAGGGTAAATAGCAATAGTAAATATACAGAGAGTTTTCCTTTTCAGAAAGGGCAAAGTTTGCATAAATACAATACAATAACCGGGATAGACGCTAATATTTTTGAGCACCGGCCACGAGGGCCACCGACCCAAGAAGGCTCTCAGGAAGTGACGTTAGAAATCACAGCTTAGTGTGTCCGAAAAGATACACACTACTCTTTATTTACAGTATTTATTTGCAGTAAGTATGTTGAACAATAGTACACGTATTGAGTATGTAGGGCACAGTATGAGATTTTGGACGCAACAATTAAGTCAGAATTTTGAGGAAAAAAGTCACTAAAACGTCTTTTTCTCTCTCTTTCACTCAGGGTGAGTCAGTCAAGTATTTCCTGGACAATTTGGAAAAGCTCGGACAGACGGTAAGTCCCACCCATTCTTCAGAGGCTCCACTAATCACAGGTCCCCTCCTGGCAGGGCGCCTGATGCAGCAGATTGGTGGCTAGTTTGTTGAAAGGAGAAGTGAAAGCGTGGTCTTCCTGTCCTCCTGTTCCTCCATGTAGCCGCCTGCTAGCACAGCTTACTGTCGAGCTGTAGGTACTGCTAGGGAACACTGGGACAGCATTAGGGGTGCACGATTCAGAAAATGTCATGATTTGGTACTAGACTAGATTTTTAGGCTCATGATTCGATTCCAAATTCTATCTTTTTTTTTTGATGATTCAGAGTATGTACATGTTACTTTTCCCATGTGATAGTATAAACGCCATTACAAAACGAAAACATTTAAAAAATGAATTGATTTTTGGAATTCTATGAAATGATTTTGAAACGGTAGAGCTTGAATCAAGCCATAATTATTATTTTTTTGCACACCCCTAAATTTTGGCATTGGTTTTGCCAATTCAGGATGTATAAAACAATGCATTCAAAAGCCTTCTTAAGGGACAAGACATGATTCATAACCAAACTGCTAATAGTTTCAGCCGTCCATTTAGCCCATTACAAATGACTCGGTGTCAATCCATATAACGCGAGTCATCTGTTGGGGAATAATTAATGCTTTTTGACACAATCTCTAATGACTTGGGTTGGCTGTGCCTGGAAATATGCAAGTTTATTTGGCATTATAAGGAGGACTTTAAATCTTAAAATGAGTCCATGTGACCATGCATACTACCAACAACCACTAAAATATATCTCCCTCTATGTAGATATTATTATAGATTGTAGTATTAATCATAAACACGGTACGTGAATGAGTTTATAATCCATTATAAAAACTGTATAACTACAATGATGGACTTGTGCTTCAAAGTGTCTAGGAAACAATTTTACCTGCTTTTGAAAGTCCAAATTGTGGGCCTTAAAACATCTTAAATTCCCTAAAGTATTGTGTTTTTAACAGGTCTTCATTTTCCTCGGCCAATGCTACGCTACCTCATTATGCTAATCTTATTTATTTATTCTGTGGTGTTGTAGGTTTTTCTTCTGCTAGTCCAACTATAATTTCGCTGTATTACAACTACATTACAAAAGAGACCAACCTGCTACTTATAGTGCAGCCAATCAGCTTTCGTGTTGTCATGTCCCTTCTTCCTACAACTGGAGCCTTTGCGAGCAGCCACCCAAGCTGGTGAAGTCACCGTTCTGCTGAACTTGAACATGAGAGCTCTGTAATTTGGGTTTTTCCTAGACCTTTTGAACCATAGCTGTTATTTGAGTGCGTAGCATGGTCTGTGTCACCGTTGAGCGACGAGGAGTCAGCCCCTCCTGGAATGTTATGAATTTGCATCTGGTGTAGTCAGAGCCTAGTCACACACACACACACACACACACACACACACACACACACACACACACATGGGATTTTACATAATGTGACATCATATTTGCCCCTCTCTTTCACAAACACAGACACTCTCCTGAAGCCCCACATGTGTTTATGCACTCTGGTATTTCAGGAATGCAGTGTCAAATGGGGATGTCCCCAAAGCAGCAGCATGAGGCAATCACAAAGTTATTGAACATGGAAGTTTTAAAAACAATCTTGCAGTTTTCCTGCTAATCTGTCAAAATATTACTGAATCTGATAATGTGCTTGCAGGACTACCTCCCCAGCCAACAGGACATCCTCCTGGCCAGAAAACCCACCAAGGGCATCCACGAGTACAATTTTGAGATAAAGAACGTGCCCTTCAAGATGGTGGACGTGGGCGGCCAGCGCTCGGAAAGGCGGCGCTGGTTCGAATGCTTTGACTCGGTCACTTCCATCCTCTTTCTCGTCTCGTCCTCTGAATACGACCAGGTGAGTCAGCTGGCAGCCACACGAACCCTGGGCGTACAACTCCTGAATGATGCAAAATTGACGTAGCCATGCATTCCTCTCAAATAGAATTGAATTCAAGGGCAGAACATCATTAGAACTCTTCTGGATGAAATAGCTCACATTACAGTGAGAAGAGCTACATGTACCAGAGGTTTATTGTTTTCTTTATTTTAATTATTTAAATGTATTGCCAAAGGACATTTAGTGATGTCCTGATTATATCTGTCTTATAATATAATATAATAATAATAGTAGTATGATATAATACTACTATTGGTGTATGTGCCTTATAATATGTCAGCAAGGCTGTGTTGTAGATGTTAAAGCACAGTTAACCATATACAGTGCACCCGTCCACATTGCATGATGCACATTGCACACATCATTTGGGTGATACGTATGGAAGATGATTGCAGAAGTGACACTGATCTGTGTTTTTGGTTATTATTTTTAAAGAAATGACAGAGCAGATTCCCAAAACAAATCCAGTGTGGCAGGGTTGACATTTTTATGATGTAAATTGAGGGATCAAAAGCAAGGTCGGCTCCAAATATCAGCTCAAGAAAATCGGCGGCCCGTATCGGTGATCGGCTAAGGCTGCTGAAGAAAGGAAGGTTGACACAAGGGTTAAAACTATGGTTGCACAAGATTGGTGTTACCGTCCTGTGAATAAATCCATCTGGATGCAACCTGGGCCTTCTGTTCTTGTGCCTCGGCCAACCTTACAGTGAGGTTTTGTTATTGTCGTGTTATAGTGTCATAAATTATCATGACTAAATCTAAATCCCCCCCCCCAGGTGCTGATGGAGGACCGGCAGACCAACCGGCTGAGCGAGTCGCTCAACATCTTCGAGACCATCGTCAACAACCGCGTGTTCAGCAACGTCTCCATCATCCTGTTCCTGAACAAGACGGACCTGCTGGAGGAGAAGGTGAAGCAGGTGTCCATCAGAGACTACTTCCCCGAGTTCTCGGGCGAGCCCGCCAGCCTGGCCGACGTCCAGCGCTTCCTGGTGGAGTGCTTTCGCAAGAAGCGCCGCGAGCAGCAGCAGAAGCCGCTGTACCACCACTTCACCACGGCCATCAACACGGAGAACATCCGGCTGGTGTTCCGCGACGTCAAGGACACCATCCTGCACGACAACCTCAAGCAGCTGATGCTGCAGTGAGAGGACTGCCGGGGAGACGGGGGTGGGGGCCGAGCCAGGCAGAAAGCCCCCTCACCCGGAAGGGGGAGCGGGTGGTGTCCCTCTACCCATCAGCCTCCCTCCTTGACTTTGACTGGCTCCTCACTTTTAAACTTTGACTGTGTTAAAGCCACCACTACTACGCCATCCATTCCCACCCACCCACCCCACGCTTGCTCTCTGCCTTACTGAGCGTGCTCACTATGACTTATAAAGAGCCCCAACCACCCTTTGACCTTTCAAACCACTGTAAACCACTGTAAATTACCTCTAACCCCCCGCCTATATTTCCTCACTGTGTTACTCTAATTCACATCCACACACCTTCTTTTCTGTGCTGCTCTGACCACTGTTGTCAGTGAATGAGAGGGGTGGGGCTTGTGTTGGGGACTGGTGTTGCCGAGTAACCGTCTCCAGCGACTGTTGCCAGGTGTCGCCTTCCTTTTCCCAACTTCTTTTGTCTCTGGTTTTCCATCGGCTCTCCACTGGCGCTTGGTGATGACATCACTGTGGGTTTTTCCTCTGAGGGCAGTGGAACTAAAGCTCTAAAAACACACTGCCGCCATACGGCGCGCCGTCCCTAGCCCCAAACACGTAGCGGTTGATTACTTTTTATGACTACTTTTACCATTTCTTCCACCCCTGCATTAGCTGAAAATCATGAAGCTTAAAGCCGTGACGTTCTCTTATTTTCTTCTCTTTTTTTTTGTTGTTGTCTCCATAATGACGGGATTGCGGGTTGTAAGACTCAGGATATGTCTCGACCTCAGCAACTGTCTCTCCTCGTCCGTTCTTTGCCAGCGGCAGCAAGGGGGACGACACAGAATACAGTTATTTCTCTACACAGAAAATAACCGGGACGGCTTGATGTGCGGTGTTGAGCGGCAGTGTGTTTTGGCCTGGATACACAGTTGTTATTTGTTCCAAAGTCTGCCTAATTCTAGTTTCTAATAATTTTGTTTCTTTTCCTAATATATGAACATAGTGTATGTACCTATGCATTTTTCTTTAACTTATATTTTACACTTGCTGATGGACTCTGTTACACTTAACTGGATACGTGACCACTAGTGCCGGGTTAATCTAGTGATGTTGTATATTGCTGTTTCTCAGGGCACATTGTGAACCCCACTCCTCTGTGATCTGAAGCCCGCCCCCTCTCACCATTCAGTCTGTTCAGACTGTCTTTTCTATGTCTGTGTCAGAAGACTGCGGCCAATCTTCAACCAGGACAAACAAAGCAAAAAATTATGACCCGTGTTGTCTGGATAATTACATCTGCATTTCAGCTTAGAAATAAGCCTTGTTCCAAAAGCGCACTGAGAAAAAATGATACTGAAGCCCTGTGGAACTTTCTCACTCTCCTCATCAGAGACGAGGAAGAAGGGAAAACTTATTTTTTTTTTTATTTTTCTTCCTCCTCCTCCCAATTGGATGTGTATTATGCTACAAATGGTGAGGTGGCTCAGTCTTTCTTTTTTTATTTTTTTTTTTTTTCCTAAAAGGTACCTGTTCCAGCTTTCTGTCTGTCTCTCCTTCCATTCATCCTAAGTTTAAAAACGAAAAGGGATATAGCCGGCCTGTATGTCACTAAGGAACCATCTCACTGCTCTGGACTGGTCCTGGACAGTTAACATGGTCCAGTCCATGGTCCTCTTTAACTCCTCCTCTCATGTCTAATGGATCAGTATGTAACTCTCACACCAAGCGCACGCTCATTAACAGCTGATGTAACCTCCCACACAGATGTGTTTGTATGGAAGACTGTGAGTGTTGTTTTATTTTTTTAACTTTTTCGACAGTGTTCATTTGAAACGGATCAGGCGCCTGGTTGGCCCAGACCTCATTACAGCTCATTTCCAAAGGGACGTCACCAGCGGACGCCACTCAAATGCCTCTGGGCGCATTCAGCCCGTCAACCAATCAGACACAACGATCCTGGTGACGTAGCAGCGACAGCGGCGTCAACCGGTTGCTGCGCTTCGGTGGTCGTCATGTTGGATGGAAACAAAAAGTTGTTCGTGTAGAGCCCGCCTCAACAGTTGTGATTGGTGTAGAGCCCGCCTCAACAGTTGTGATTGGTGTAGAGCCCGCCTCAACGCTTGTGATTGGTGTAGAGCCCGCCTCAACGCTTGTGATTGGTGTAGAGCCCGCCTCAACGCTTGTGATTGGTGTAGAGCCCGCCTCAACAGTTGTGATTGGTGTAGAGCCCGCCTCAACGCTTGTGATTGGTGTAGAGCCCGCCTCAACGCTTGTGATTGGTGTAGAGCCCGCCTCAACGCTTGTGATTGGTGTAGAGCCCGCCTCAACGCTTGTGATTGGTGTAGAGTCCGCCTCAACGCTTGTGATTGGTGTAGAGCCCGCCTCAACGCTTGTGATTGGTGTAGAGCCCGCCTCAACGCTTGTGATTGGTGTAGAGCCCGCCTCAACGCTTGTGATTGGTGTAGAGCCCGCCTCAACGCTTGTGATTGGTGCCTCGATTTGGAAAAATTGGAAAGTCCTCCATGTGCCCCCAGCAGATAACTGGCTCCACTGGTTCATGCTAATGCTTCAGCATATGTTTTATGGATTATTATTCTTATGAAAAGAATGTATAACCAAATTTCAGAAGCAAGGAAGTTGGCCTTTTATTATTACATGTCCCCGCCTTTAAACCAGACTTACAGAAACGGTTTTATTGTTTTCGGTCTGACTCTGACCCCCCCCTCCGCTGTCCCTCTGTGTTACCGGTTGTCCACACTGGATGCGTTTAAGCTTTGCTTTTTGGACTTCTGTCCCAGTTTTTATCTGCTGTCTACTGAGTTTTACTCCCACGCAGCCTACGCTAAGGAAAGGCTCCCTACTAAGGAAACCCGAGTGAAAACTAGAAACTGTCTGGTGTTGCCTAACGGGACCTTACTTGTCCAAAAAGTTGCACTTGAACACACCGCGAAGAAAACAATGGGCCAACTAGCATGTACGTTCTGTACCTGCGCTGATTCACCACGTCAATCAGAATTGTTCAGATCGAAGCGATGCCCACCCCAGCGACTGACGCTCATTGTTGGCCCAGCTTGACCCGACGCCCGTCCGTCTCTCTGGTGTGTCAGCACCTTTTAGAAATGGAACCGTGGTTGTATAATTCGGGATGGCCACGTGTCAGACGTCCATTGGTTTCCATCGATTTCTGTATACGACAAATGATCTCGGCAGACTCTTCAACGCTGCTTGAGTTGTGGAATTCAACAGTTATTTATAGTTATTGTTAACATTACGTGCCGTTTGAAAAGTCTGCATCGCATGGCCTCATAACTAAAGTGTTACTTTGACAAAAAAAAAGATGCAGATGCCATGGTCACCTTTTTCAAATGTCTGTTAATGCATTTTCCAATTGTGGGAAACTGAATGGCAGCCAATGGAAGGGAAAAAAACAGCATGCGTGTTTCTAAAACACACAGATGTTTTGCAAAATGGTTAGATCCTTTTTCTACAGCCCTTCACGTAGGCATCAAGGAACATAGGAACACTTTCGAGACAAATGTCCCCCGAACTCCAGATCTGGCAACACGTCCGCGAACGCCCTAATAAAACTAATCTCGGAAAATCTAATGTTACAAATATGACTTTTTTCATCCATCCACACGACGGTCCCTACACGTTCAAACGAGGCCACGCCCCTGTAGGAGACAGGAAGTGCATGCGCGCCGTAGCTTACCATTGGCGCTGCTTGATATGTGCAGTCTCGTTAGTATAGAGGATCTTTGGCCTGTCACTCAGCTGTGAAGTCACATGGCTAGTTCTGTTGTATGTTCCAAACTCGCAAAGACGCTGACCGTCTAAGTTGACCGACAACACTGTCAAAAGCTCGACGAGTTCCTCACGCCGTGTGTGTGTGTGGGTGTGTCCCCCCCCGGCCTCTTCCAGACCCTTATGTCATGTAATGACTTCAGGCCAGAAGAAAAGCCTGTTGTTCCACAAACACACACACGCCATGAAGTCATAGCAGAGCAGGCCCGGACCCTGGGGGGTCGGGGCCAACTTGGTTGGGATTGTTGGAGCACAGGCGGTATGGCGTCAGACGGGAGCTGCAGCGCTGGCGTCCCACGTCCTGTTTAATGGAGACTCTGCGACGCGATCAGGGCTCCACAGGCTCGCAGGTTTTCAGAGTTGGAACAGGAGTCATATCCTTCCAAAAGCACTTGTTCAACTGTCTTTCCCCATCTGAAAATGGGGGTAAAGGAGAAATCAGTTCCAAGACTTTTCAGAAGATTATGAAGAAAAACTCTTTTAAATGTGGATATCAATATTAGAATGAAGAACATTTTTTTGAGATCAGTACACCAGGAGAAAAAAGTTTTTTTTTTTTTTTTTTTAATTATTATTTTTTATTTCCTCAAACCTTGTGTAACAGTATTGGTAACCAAGTGTCTGAGCTCGGAGATGATGCTTGTCAGCATGTCGGGGCTCTGGTGTTGGCTGCGTCCCATTTGACTGTTTGGAATCCCGGTCACATGATCACCATCTGCCTTCTAGCACCAGCGTGGATTTGGCACCAACGGGGGCATTGGAAGAAGAGCGCCAGTCTCGCCCCCAGGGGGGACCTGATGCAGATCCTTCTGATCTGAGAACAGGAAAAGAACCAGTTTTAGCCGAGGTGACCTTGTTTGGCTCCAAGCAGCGTGTCACCCACGATCAACCACTCTCTCCTTTTTCTAAGACCTTTGACTTTGCCTTCTCACATTTCAGTGATTACGCGTTTTGTACATCTTCCGTATGCCATGTGAATCTGACATTGCTGTCACTAATAGTGTTTTTTTTCTGGAGGAAAATTGAGGAAAAAAATGCCTTTTCTTACGTGTTGGTTGTAATTACCTGTGTGAGTACACCAGTGTCACCTTACATAGTCCAAACTATGCAACAGCACTGCTCCACAGCCATGATGTGGTATTATTGTTAAAAAAAAAGTCATGATCTGACTGACTGATGATTCTCTTAATGCCAGTGTCTTATAGAAATGTTTGTGTAATAATTCTGCAAATTATCTGCCAAATATACTGATGTTTAGTGCCTCATCTTTCCAAGATCTGCCTCTACTGTCCAATCGTGTTAACAAAGGTTTTATACTGTGTTTTAGGTGTTTTTAAACGATGCCGCGCAGGCAGTTTAATGTCCTCATATCTAGTAATTCAGATGAAATCTTTCTCCCAGTTTGTTATTTTCAGATAGACAAGCTTTCATTGTACAGTCTAACTTATGCTGTCTTACCCTTCTACTCTCCTGAATAAATCAAACAAACAGTTAAAAAACCCGTGTGTCCGTCAGTGTCGCTGCTGTTATTGGATTTTTGAAGAAGACGCGGCTATTTTGTACGTAGTTGTTGAACATCAGTCAGAATAGAATAGAATACCTTTTATTATACACATGTGCAGTACCATATATATATATATATATATATATATATATATATATATATATATATATATATATATATATATATATACACACTACCGTTCAAAAGTTTGGGGTCACATTGAAATGTCCTTATTTTTGAAGGAAAAGTACTGTACTTTTCAATGAAGATAACTTTAAACTAGTCTTAACATTGAAGAAATACACTCTATACATTGCTAATGTGGTAAATGACTATTCTAGCTGCAAATGTCTGGTTTTTGGTGCAATATGTACATAGGTGTATAGAGGCCCATTTCCAGCAACTATCACTCCAGTGTTCTAATGGTACAACGTGTTTACTCATTGGCTCAGAAGGCTAATTGATGATTAGAAAACCCTTGTGCAATCATGTTCACACATCTGAAAACAGTTTAGGTCGTTACAGAAGCTACAAAACTGACCTTCCTTTGAGCAGATTGAGTTTCTGGAGCATCACATTTGTGGGGTCAATTAAACGCTCAAAATGGCCAGAAAAAGAGAACTTTCATCTGAAACTCGACAGTCTATTCTTGTCCTTAGAAATGAAGGCTATTCCATGCGAGACATTGCTAAGAAATTGAAGATTTCCTACAACGGTGTGTACTACTCCCTTCAGAGGACAGCACAAACAGGCTCTAACCAGAGTAGAAAAAGAAGTGGGAGGCCGCGTTGCACAACTGAGCAAGAAGATAAGTACATTAGAGTCTCTAGTTTGAGATTTTAAAATTAAAGGCTAAAATGTCCAAGTAAATCTACAGTATATTTGACATCTTTTTCAGGCTGTTAAAGCCATATTTTACTCTTTTTCAGGCAACTGTAGAACGGAATCCTCCTGTTAAACCAGCTTCATTCCAAGTCTGAGAGAAACATCACATATCCATGGTGTCACACAGTCAATATTGGACCATTCTGATGTAGGTTTTTAAAATTAAAGGCTAAAATGTCCAAGTAAATCTACAGTATATTTGACATCTTTTTCAGGCTGTTAAAGCCATATTTTACTCTTTTTCAGGCAACTGTAGAACGGAATCCTCCTGTTAAACCAGCTTCATTCCAAGTCTGAGAGAAACATCACATATCCATGGTGTCACACAGTCAATATTGGACCATTCTGATGTAGGTTTTTAAAATTAAAGGCTAAAATGTCCAAGTAAATCTACAGTATATTTGACATCTTTTTCAGGCTGTTAAAGCCATATTTTACTCTTTTTCAGGCAACTGTAGAACGGAATCCTCCTGTTAAACCAGCTTCATTCCAAGTCTGAGAGAAACATCACATATCCATGGTGTCACACAGTCAATATTGGACCATTCTGATGTAGGTTTTTAAAATTAAAGGCTAAAATGTCCAAGTAAATCTACAGTATATTTGACATCTTTTTCAGGCTGTTAAAGCCATATTTTACTCTTTTTCAGGCAACTGTAGAACGGAATCCTCCTGTTAAACCAGCTTCATTCCAAGTCTGGGAACATCACATATCCATGGTGTCACACAGTCAATATTGGACCATTCTGATGTAGGTTTTTAAAATTAAAGGCTAAAATGTCCAAGTAAATCTACAGTATATTTGACATCTTTTTCAGGCTGTTAAAGCCATATTTTACTCTTTTTCAGGCAACTGTAGAACGGAATCCTCCTGTTAAGCCAGCTTCATTCCAAGTCTGGGTAACATCACATATCCATGGTGTCACACAGTCAATATCGGACCATTCTGATGTAGGATTTTAAAATTAAAGGCTAAAATGTCCAAGTAAATCTACAGTATATTTGACATCTTTTTCAGGCTGTTAAAGCCATATTTTACTCTTTTTCAGGCAACTGTAGAACGGAATCCTCCTGTTAAACCAGCTTCATTCCAAGTCTGAGAGAAACATCACATATCCATGGTGTCACACAGTCAATATTGGACCATTCTGATGTAGGTTTTTAAAATTAAAGGCTAAAATGTCCAAGTAAATCTACAGTATATTTGACATCTTTTTCAGGCTGTTAAAGCCATATTTTACTCTTTTTCAGGCAACTGTAGAACGGAATCCTCCTGTTAAGCCAGCTTCATTCCAAGTCTGGGTAAACATCACATATCCATGGTGTCACACAGGCAATATCGGACCATTCTGATGTAGGATTTTAAAATTAAAGGCTAAAATGTCCAAGTAAATCTACAGTATATTTGACATCTTTTTCAGGCTGTTAAAGCCATATTTTACTCTTTTTCAGGCAACTGTAGAACGGAATCCTCCTGTTAAACCAGCTTCATTCCAAGTCTGAGAGAAACATCACATATCCATGGTGTCACAGTCAATATTGGACCATTCTGATGTAGGTTTTAAAATTAAAGGCTAAAATGTCCAAGTAAATCTACAGTATATTTGACATCTTTTTCAGGCTGTTAAAGCCATATTTTACTCTTTTTCAGGCAACTGTAGAACGGAATCCTCCTGTTAAACCAGCTTCATTCCAAGTCTGAGAGAAACATCACATATCCATGGTGTCACACAGTCAATATCGGACCATTCTGATGTAGGATTTTAAAATTAAAGGCTAAAATGTCCAAGTAAATCTACAGTATATTTGACATCTTTTTCAGGCTGTTAAAGCCATATTTTACTCTTTTTCAGGCAACTGTAAACGGAATCCTCCTGTTAAACCAGCTTCATTCCAAGTCTGGGAAACATCACATATCCATGGTGTCACACAGTCAATATCGGACCATTCTGATGTAGGATTTTAAAATTAAAGGCTAAAATGTCCAAGTAAATCTACAGTATATTTGACATCTTTTTCAGGCTGTTAAAGCCATATTTTACTCTTTTTCAGGCAACTGTAGAACG
Source organism: Percina caprodes (assembly GCA_013375575.1). Taxonomy (NCBI): domain Eukaryota; kingdom Metazoa; phylum Chordata; class Actinopteri; order Perciformes; family Percidae; genus Percina; species Percina caprodes. Next base: position 1,013,068 of record JABXJD010000227.1, read on the forward strand.
GAATCCTCCTGTTAAACCAGCTTCATTCCAAGTCTGAGAGAAACATCACATATCCATGGTGTCACACAGTCAATATTGGACCATTCTGATGTAGGTTTTTAAAATTAAAGGCTAAAATGTCCAAGTAAATCTACAGTATATTTGACATCTTTTTCAGGCTGTTAAAGCCATATTTTACTCTTTTTCAGGCAACTGTAGAACGGAATCCTCCTGTTAAACCAGCTTCATTCCAAGTCTGGGTAAACATCACATATCCATGGTGTCACACAGTCAATATTGGACCATTCTGATGTAGGTTTTTAAAATTAAAGGCTAAAATGTCCAAGTAAATCTACAGTATATTTGACATCTTTTTCAGGCTGTTAAAGCCATATTTTACTCTTTTTCAGGCAACTGTAGAACGGAATCCTCCTGTTAAACCAGCTTCATTCCAAGTCTGGGTAACATCACATATCCATGGTGTCACACAGGCAATATCGGACCATTCTGATGTAGGATTTTAAAATTAAAGGCTAAAATGTCCAAGTAAATCTACAGTATATTTGACATCTTTTTCAGGCTGTTAAAGCCATATTTTACTCTTTTTCAGGCAACTGTAGAACGGAATCCTCCTGTTAAACCAGCTTCATTCCAAGTCTGAGAGAAACATCACATATCCATGGTGTCACACAGTCAATATTGGACCATTCTGATGTAGGTTTTTAAAATTAAAGGCTAAAATGTCCAAGTAAATCTACAGTATATTTGACATCTTTTTCAGGCTGTTAAAGCCATATTTTACTCTTTTTCAGGCAACTGTAGACGGAATCCTCCTGTTAAACCAGCTTCATTCCAAGTCTGGGTAAACATCACATATCCATGGTGTCACACAGTCAATATCGGACCATTCTGATGTAGGTTTTTAAAATTAAAGGCTAAAATGTCCAAGTAAATCTACAGTATATTTGACATCTTTTTCAGGCTGTTAAAGCCATATTTTACTCTTTTTCAGGCAACTGTAGAACGGAATCCTCCTGTTAAACCAGCTTCATTCCAAGTCTGAGAGAAACATCACATATCCATGGTGTCACACAGTCAATATTGGACCATTCTGATGTAGGTTTTTAAAATTAAAGGCTAAAATGTCCAAGTAAATCTACAGTATATTTGACATCTTTTTCAGGCTGTTAAAGCCATATTTTACTCTTTTTCAGGCAACTGTAGAACGGAATCCTCCTGTTAAACCAGCTTCATTCCAAGTCTGGTAGAACATCACATATCCATGGTGTCACACAGTCAATATTGGACCATTCTGATGTAGGATTTTAAAATTAAAGGCTAAAATGTCCAAGTAAATCTACAGTATATTTGACATCTTTTTCAGGCTGTTAAAGCCATATTTTACTCTTTTTCAGGCAACTGTAGAACGGAATCCTCCTGTTAAACCAGCTTCATTCCAAGTCTGAGAGAAACATCACATATCCATGGTGTCACACAGTCAATATTGGACCATTCTGATGTAGGATTTTAAAATTAAAGGCTAAAATGTCCAAGTAAATCTACAGTATATTTGACATCTTTTTCAGGCTGTTAAAGCCATATTTTACTCTTTTTCAGGCAACTGTAAACGGAATCCTCCTGTTAAACCAGCTTCATTCCAAGTCTGGGAAACATCACATATCCATGGTGTCACACAGTCAATATCGGACCATTCTGATGTAGGATTTTAAAATTAAAGGCTAAAATGTCCAAGTAAATCTACAGTATATTTGACATCTTTTTCAGGCTGTTAAAGCCATATTTTACTCTTTTTCAGGCAACTGTAGAACGGAATCCTCCTGTTAAACCAGCTTCATTCCAAGTCTGAGAGAAACATCACATATCCATGGTGTCACACAGTCAATATTGGACCATTCTGATGTAGGTTTTAAAATTAAAGGCTAAAATGTCCAAGTAAATCTACAGTATATTTGACATCTTTTTCAGGCTGTTAAAGCCATATTTTACTCTTTTTCAGGCAACTGTAGAACGGAATCCTCCTGTTAAACCAGCTTCATTCCAAGTCTGAGAGAAACATCACATATCCATGGTGTCACACAGTCAATATTGGACCATTCTGATGTAGGTTTTTAAAATTAAAGGCTAAAATGTCCAAGTAAATCTACAGTATATTTGACATCTTTTTCAGGCTGTTAAAGCCATATTTTACTCTTTTTCAGGCAACTGTAGAACGGAATCCTCCTGTTAAACCAGCTTCATTCCAAGTCTGAGAGAAACATCACATATCCATGGTGTCACACAGTCAATATTGGACCATTCTGATGTAGGTTTTTAAAATTAAAGGCTAAAATGTCCAAGTAAATCTACAGTATATTTGACATCTTTTTCAGGCTGTTAAAGCCATATTTTACTCTTTTTCAGGCAACTGTAGAACGGAATCCTCCTGTTAAACCAGCTTCATTCCAAGTCTGAGAGAAACATCACATATCCATGGTGTCACACAGTCAATATTGGACCATTCTGATGTAGGTTTTAAAATTAAAGGCTAAAATGTCCAAGTAAATCTACAGTATATTTGACATCTTTTTCAGGCTGTTAAAGCCATATTTTACTCTTTTTCAGGCAACTGTAGAACGGAATCCTCCTGTTAAACCAGCTTCATTCCAAGTCTGGGAAACATCACATATCCATGGTGTCACACAGTCAATATTGGACCATTCTGATGTAGGATTTTAAAATTAAAGGCTAAAATGTCCAAGTAAATCTACAGTATATTTGACATCTTTTTCAGGCTGTTAAAGCCATATTTTACTCTTTTTCAGGCAACTGTAGAACGGAATCCTCCTGTTAAACCAGCTTCATTCCAAGTCTGAGAGAAACATCACATATCCATGGTGTCACACAGTCAATATTGGACCATTCTGATGTAGGTTTTAAAATTAAAGGCTAAAATGTCCAAGTAAATCTACAGTATATTTGACATCTTTTTCAGGCTGTTAAAGCCATATTTTACTCTTTTTCAGGCAACTGTAGAACGGAATCCTCCTGTTAAACCAGCTTCATTCCAAGTCTGGGTAACACATCATATATCCATGTGTCACACAGGCAATATTGGACCATTCTGATGTAGGATTTTAAAATTAAAGGCTAAAATGTCCAAGTAAATCTACAGTATATTTGACATCTTTTTCAGGCTGTTAAAGCCATATTTTACTCTTTTTCAGGCAACTGTAGAACGGAATCCTCCTGTTAAACCAGCTTCATTCCAAGTCTGAGAGAAACATCACATATCCATGGTGTCACACAGTCAATATTGGACCATTCTGATGTAGGATTTTTAAAATTAAAGGCTAAAATGTCCAAGTAAATCTACAGTATATTTGACATCTTTTTCAGGCTGTTAAAGCCATATTTTACTCTTTTTCAGGCAACTGTGATACAGAATCATCCTGTTAAGCCAGCTTCATTCCAAGTCTGGGTAAACATCATATATCCATGGTGTCACACAGTCAATATTGGACCATTCTGATGTAGGATTTTAAAATTAAAGGCTAAAATGTCCAAGTAAATCTACAGTATATTTGACATCTTTTTCAGGCTGTTAAAGCCATATTTTACTCTTTTTCAGGCAACTGTAGAACGGAATCCTCCTGTTAAACCAGCTTCATTCCAAGTCTGAGAGAAA